>JAHHFK020003743.1:0-52992 GCA_024533555.2 Aedes koreicus
TCGCTAAAGGCGGCCTAGAGGGTCCCCACCGCAAAACGGTGGGATCGGGCGTGAGCGACGCCTGCGGTAGTGCTGCGGCATCGGAGGCAGGTGGCACCAAGCTAGGCGTGGCCATGGATAGGCCAGACTCATCCGGGCCGCCAGGGATGGGATGCGGGAAGCCAGCTTCACAGAGGTGATGGAGGTCTCGGGGCAGTTGGATGCGATCATCGACTTTACGTCGTCGCGCAACAACATTGCGAAAGACCTAAAATTGAGCCTTCTTAGGCTACGCATGATGATGCAGTGGGCATGCAAGGAGAGGGAGGAGCTGGAGGCCAAACTGCTAGCCGAGCAAAGTGCCAAAGAGTTGGCACGGCTAGCGGCCACCGGAAGGGCGAGGGACGGTGCCTCGAAGCAGACGCAGACGGAATCATCCGTCTCCGTCGGAGAAGTCCACCCTATCCATCAGGGCGGGGACCTCCAAGCAGACTGGGCAGTCCCCGGGCGAGACGGCGCACGGTGGCAGCAGCCGACGTGGACACCACGTTAAAAGTGGCAAAGGTGAAGGTGGGATGGTCGATATGCCCACTTAGCCTTCACCAGCCGCCAAAGGCATGCATGGCCTGAGAGTGCAAAGGCCCAGGTAGGAGCAACGTGTGCAGAAGGTGTGGCAGCACAAGCCACAAGGCATGGAACAGCAAAGGACCCCCCCCCCCCCCAATGCTTGATGTGCGCTGGGAAACCAGATGATAAGCACGTCGTGGGGTGAGGGAGGGCAAGTTGTGAGGCCGCCCAGCAACTGCTGTGTCAGACATTTCACGAGTCAGCATCGGATATCGCCATAATATTCGACCCATACCGCATTCCAGCCGGCAACGGCAACTGGGTTTCGGACAGGTCCAATATGGCGGCATTATGGATGACGGGCATGTACCTGGTTCAGAAGGTTGCGTCTACCAAAAATGATAGCTTCGCTGTTGCAAAAGTGAATGGAGTGCTCCTCTGCAACTGCTAAGCACCGTCAAAATGGTCGATTGAAAAGTTTTTTAATATGCTCGATCGTATGACAACGGAGCTAACTGGATTTAACCCTTTGGTAATAGTGGGGGATTTCAACGCTTGGGTGTTCGAGTGGGGGAGCCGCTTTACCAACGCTAGGGGTCAGATTCTTTATCGCCGACTCGCTCCAACGCCTCCAGGTTCCTGGGTACCTGTACAAGATTCTCGGAAGCTACTTCCAGAATCGCGTACTGGTATATAATACAGAGGCAGGCCAGAAACGTGTGCAGATCACCGCAGGCGTCCCGCAAGGTTCGATCCTGGGTCCGGTGTTATGGAACACGATGTACGACGAGGTACTGCGGCTTGAGTTCCCGAGCGGGGTAAAGATCGTCGGGTTCGCAGACGATATCACCCTGGAGATATGTGGTGAATCCATCGAGGAGGTCGAGTTAACGGCCTCACACTCCATTGGCATTGTGGAGAGATGGATGAGCTCCAGGCAATTGGAGCTAGCCCACCATAAGACCGAGGTCACGGTGGTGAACAATCGAAAATCGGAGCAACATGCGCCGATTAGTGCAGGTAACTGCACAGTAGAATCGAAGAGGTTCTTGAGGTATCTTGGGGTTATGATCGACGACAAGCTGTCCTTTGTCAGTCACGTCGATTACGCTTGCAAGAAAGCCTCTATGGCTATATCGGCATTATCCCGCATGATGTCGAATAGCTCGGCGGTGCAAGGGAGTAAGCGTAAACTCCTGGCCAGTGTCGCCCTGTCCATACTTAGGTACGGCGGGCCGGCATGGATCACCGCCTTGAGTACCAAGAGCTACGCAAATAAGCTCGAGTACACACAGGCTTATGTGCCTAAGAGTGGTGAGTGCATACCGAACGGTATCACGCGACGCGGTCTGCGTCCTAGCGGGGATGATGCCAATAGGCATCGTCATAAAAGAGGACGTAGAGTGCTTCGAGCAACGTGGAACAAGAGGTATCCGAAAGACCACTAGAGCCGCATCCATGGTTAAGTGGCAGAGGGAATGGAACAACTCCACCAAAGGTCGGTGGACCCACCGACTAATCCCGGAACTAACCGGGTGGGTCGGTAGGCGACACGGTGAAGTGAACTTCCACTTAACGCGGATGTTGTCTGGCCACGGCTGTTTTAGACAATACCTGCATAAATATGGGCATGAGGCGAACTAAAATTTTGAGTGAAGATTTAAGTTCATTAAAGGAAATTTATTAAATATTAAATATTGTTAGTTTAAATTCAAAATATGGTTTAATATCCTGTTGTTTATTTGTTACACATACTAGTGGCATATAACTTATTAATCTAATGAATTTCTAGAACTATGCCGTGTTTCAATACAATTATGTTATTCAATTTTTGTCGAACATCTTGGAGTTCCCTCAGTGCCCCCAGAGTACGAGACACTGTTGAAATTTGAAAGTCGTATACGAACGAATAAGCAATCTGACAAAGGAGAAGCAATTATAACGGAGTTAAAAGGATATAACTCAGCCCATGCAACAACATGAGAAAAAGTCTAAAAGAGAGCTTACGCCCTGATCCAAAACATCGTTGAATTAACTAACGGCAATGGATCAAATACAATGGGTTTGCCAAAACCTCCTCACTCTGGCCCACTAGTGAAAGATTGAATGTACGTCTTTGATGCGACAGAACAGAATTCAATTAAAAATCCTAAGCTCTCTCCCATTACAAGCGTGGGCAGAATGCGTCCATCGTGAACTGCCTACTCCAACAAATCCTCTTCTATTAACAACGACCATCAGACATTGCAACATCTGCGCCTCGGAAACCCCCTCAAACCCAAATCCCCCCCTTGTTCGGTGTGATTGATTGCCATCAACTGCGGACGGATTGACTTCCCGGAAACAGAGGACACATCATTATCCATCCAACCCCGCATTCCTCCCTCTCCGAAATCCCTCTTCCAAAGCGGCACGTGATTGATTTGATTAAGTCTCCAACAATCGCTGAAAATTGGAACATGATGCTATGATAAACGATGGAAGCGCGCGAGTACCTACCTTGATTAGCTTGGCATTGACTCCTCATCCTGGCTCGTCCTGCTGATTCGCCGAAAGATCCAAATCGGTTGATTTCCACGCTGAACACCGCGGTTTGATTGGGTAGAGATTTTTCCTTACGATTAAATTTTACAATTTTCTTCTGATTTTCTACGAACGTCGACGAGGCAGTGGAATTTAATGATTTCTGTAACACTTCCTACCTTCGAGATAAGAGACTCGAGCTATTGAATCGAATTTAACTACGCAATGATTAACTTGCTACCGGCTTGGCGATAAACTATTTTATATTTCGATTTAAAATTTTCGAATAAGTAACACTGAATTCTAATATGGCAACTCTACCTTTTTATCTGGTAAAAACTACTTAAACTTTATCTTCAAATTTTCCGGAACACTTTTAAGAATTTTATGCTGATTTTATCAATTTTATTTTACACCAAACTTCCATCGCCGAAAACGACCTGCAATAGAGAGTTGAAAACAGAGACTATCGTTAGCATTCTGAGCGAAACCCCGTCAGACCCGGCGTCTAAGCCAAGGCCCTCTAACGGCGTAATAAATTCCGAAAATCTCTGCGTTTATCTGGGCGCAGCAGCCCGTCATTTCATCTTCGTTTTTTTCTCCCGAATTGGCCAAGAGCTGCTGTCACATAATGTTGATTACATTAGCCCACCTAAGGGGCGGGGGAGTGCGGCGGAGAGTTTTCCACCCCCACAACCCACGTCGCTGTTCACGTGTAGCACCCCGAAACGAAAGAAATCAGCCATGTTGGGAAGTTTTTTTTTCTCCCCCGAATTGGGGAGCAAATAACGGACGGAAAACAAAACAAGAACGGCGGCTGTGGGTGGATTTGAAAGGTTGTTAGGTTTTTGAATGATGCAAATCATTACGCTCGGCGCCCACGTGGAGAAGGATGGAGCTTCTTCGAGCGGGCGGTTTTATGAATGATTAAGGGTAGATGTTTTCGCGGCATTGGATGATTCATGCATGAGCACACTCTGTGCACGGTGGGTAGTCAATTGAATATCAACGTTGTCGCACGGGTCTCATAACTTTGTATGTTAAAACCTTATTGAGATCGAAGTCTGTCAGAACGAGGCCTAAGGCTTAACTTAACATATCGGATAATTTCTGATGTTATTGTTGATGAGGAGGTCGCAGCAAGCTCTGCCCGCGAACGGATGAGTTTTTGAGCACTGTCATGTTTATTGTTCCGTTTGGCTCCCGTTATAAGTTTGAGTGATTTTTGTTTCGTTTTTTAAGTATCGTTCTTCAAAAAATAAGGTGACTTTTTAATTTAAAAATTGCGCGTTGGAGATATTGTCCAAATTTTTTTTTTTTACGTTGGTAGGCTTGTTAGTGACATATATTTGGCATTTCATGACATTCCCTCCATAATTAGTTTATTTACGCTTGTGTTTTCTAAACGACCAAAAGTGCTTTCGGCGATTTTTACAATGTCTGAATTTGTTGAGCAAAGAAGTGCCATTAAATTTTGTTTGCGGAACGATATTTCTGCTGCTGAAACGTTGAGGATGGTGCAGAAAGCCTTCGGTGAGTCAGCCATGTCGAAAAAAATGTTTATAAGTGGCACAATGACTTCAAAGACGGTCGAGAACGCGTTGAAGACTTGCAACGGCCAGGACGGCCATCGACGTCAACTGATGAGCAACACGTGAAGAAAATCAAAGAGTTAGTGTTTGAAAATCGTCGATTAACAATTAGACACCTTGCCGATATGCTTGACATCTCAATTGGATCGATTCAATCGATTTTCAAGGATCAATTGGGCCTCAGAAGAGTCAAATCACGTTTGGTGCCGTTCTTCGCACTCGTTCTTCGTGAGTTTTTTGCCAAAAACTTGAATCATCGCTCCACAACCACCGTATCCACCTGATTTGGCACCGTGTGACTTCTGGCTATTCCCAAAACTCAAAACACCACTTCGAGGACACCGTTTTGTATCGATTGAAGAGATTCAACGAGAATCGCTGCGCGCATTGAGGGGCATCGCGGATTGGAAAAAAACGCTGGCATAAGTGCATTGCATCAGAGGGGGACTACTTTGAAGGGGACGAAATAGATTTGGATGATTAAATAAAGATTTTTTGAAATATAACAAAAGTCACCTTATTTTTTTAACATAGTAGTATAGCCTGTCCACGTGAAATTTCGTACACTTTTCTATCTGTGTAGATTTTGAATTATTTCACGGATCGCTGAAACGTTTCACTTATATGACAGCAGAAACTCTCCACTTTAATTTGTGGTACAACATGTTTACATTCTTGTTACATTCAGTAAAATGGCGTTAAGGTGACCGTTTCAGCGGGACGAAATCATAAGTCTTTAAATTATTTGCTAGGGAAAATCTGGGAAAACCAAAATTTCACGCACGACAGTTTCTAGCTATTATCAATACCTTTCATTTGGTGTGAAATTTTTTTTGAAATATTTTGTAAATTTCGAGTCTTATCAAATTTGGTGATCGGACTTCAGGTTTTTCCTTCCTCCCCAGAATCATAGCAAAAACAATGTTAGCTCACTTTGTGAATTGCTTTCAAAGTCAGCGTGGCGTGCATCCAAACATTGAAAGTAAAAAGCAATTTTTGTTTGATCAACATTGAGAACCATGCTGAGAATCATATGGCTCTCCAAAAGATCCGGAACGTCCGTAAAAGTGGCCAGTTCTAGGAATTAATTCCATATGGATGAAATTTTCTTTTTGCAATCAACATTCAGTTTATGAAAGTATAATAGAATGAACTTCAATTCGCGGTCTGAAAATGGTTCCTTCAGAGGTCATGTGGTGGCCACCCGGAAGATCCGGAACCTCCGTGAAAGTAGCCAGTTCTTAGAATTAGTCCCAAAAAACGTTTTTTTTTTTTGCAATCAACATTTAGTTTGTGAAAGTAGAATGAACTTCAATTTGTGGTCTGAAGATGTCCCTTCAGAGGTCGTATGGTGGCCACCCGGAAGATTCGGAACAATAGTTCGTAATGAATAAACAGAATATATCATCACATCCCAACAAACAAACAAACACAGATTCCGTAGCAAATAATTTAAAGACTTATGATTTCGTCCCGCTGAAACGGTCACCTTAAATCAAGTAATAGTGCGCAAACGCATTTTGTTCGAGAGGCAGCAAAATCCGAATTTATCGGTATGCGATCTTGCCAAGAAACTAAAACTACCGAAAAGTCCCGTTTATTGTGTTTGCAAATCATTTGACCAGTGCTTGACTGCGGTGGTGCAGACCTTATACCTACGACCATTGATTGCGAACTGTCAACCGCTGCCCCGGTGATGAGTGACGTCGTAGGTAAATAATAGTTTAGCGCATGGTTTAGTGAAAAGTAAATGGATGTGATTTGTGTTTTTTTCATTTGGATTTGTGGAAATAAATAATTTATTATTCTACATACATCTAATCCAATACTATTGTGGCAAAGGTCAAGTTTATAATTATTTTATTAAACTAAAAACATACGCAGAATACAGGTAAATACGAATATTAAAAGACATGCAGAACTTAACTTAATTTTACAAGTATTTCCCACAGTAAAATTACGCGCAAGTACGGACAGAATTATTCATAAGCAACACTAAACGTTAATATATAAGTTAACACCAGATTCCCCTATTCACCAATATACCACACCGAACGTCCGTAAACTTGCGATGCGCTGACGCTGCACCACACGGCCATCAGCCCATGAGGACTTCGACCTGTTGCCAACACATAGCTGTCGCTGCTTAATTAGCATTTTTTGTAATTATTGATTGAAATATATTTTACTCGCCACTTCTGTTTAGACCGTCAACGAGTTCGCGTTCTTTTTAAAAACCCGAAACGGCCCTTACGGTCATAACTTATATACACACATTTTTGGAATCTAAAACAAATCTGAAGTACTAATGTGGTAGTTTATCAGAAGCCACGACTCTCCAGCTATGTTTTGACCTGATTTTGGCTCCTTGTCACTATGCGAAATTCGTCCTGGCATGGTATAAGGTACAAGAGGTCAAATACGTGCCAAAAACAGTCAATCCACCAAACTGTCCAGAGCTGCGCCCAATAGAGAATTATTGGACTCTAGTTAAGCGGACACTCTTCGAAACTGAGAAGAAAGCAAATGGTACCGATGATTTCAAGAGAAGATGGAGAATCGTCACGGCGGGCGTATCTGAGGATACCGATTGGAACCTGATGGCAGGTGCACCACTGAATGTTCGGGAATTTAACAGAAAGAAGGATTAACATCTTAATCAACTGTTTCCAATGTAGATATAACTCTATTATTGTGAAACATGCAATCAGTGTTGTTGAATTTTGTGATAAATGTTTTTTGCTGCTATTATTTTGGTGTCCAAAATTTAACGTGGACAGACTTTAGGAGATAAAGAATTAATTTTCAGTAATCCCAACATTTATTAAAATCAGTGGGGCCGTGTACCAGACAGGACCACATGGTTGACGTAGACTACGATAAGCCGTTTGTGTCAACCATTAAACCGATCATAGAGGCGTATGCACTTGCTTTGCTTGAGATCAGCGAACATGCGAGTTTAATTTGTATGCAATTTTCTGGCCACTCTCGAAAAAATGCCTCAAATGATTCAGAATGTGTAATAGCAATTCTGGTTTGATCATGAAAACATCAGTTTAACATACACTTTAGCAGGAAAATTAAATTGCTCGACCAGAAAAGGGAAGCGTCGTAACGAAATTAAGAACCACCAACTAAGAGCTAATGTCGAACACTGAACTAATTTTGCTTTTTCCTCCGTATGTTATACCTGCGGCCAGTAGCATAGTCGATTAAGAAGAAGATCGCGTGAATGCAAAGTTCATAAAAGGGGTGGACGACGGTTAAACATTAGAAACAAGCGTCAAAACGAAATTATTTTGTTGCAAGGGAATCCCTTTTGGCTTATTGCAAAACGGTGTTTTTTTGATAGCACGGGTTAGCTTTGATAGTCCTTCTACATCATAATCGTTACTCCATGTACGGAGAATACAAACATAACAATTATAGTATGATAGTCCGTCGAGCCCTTAGATCAGCCATGTTACGAGCAGCATTTATTTGCAATTTTCTGGCAAAAGGATATTCAATAAATCTCGACTGAATATCCAGTTCAACGAGGAAGGAACACCCAGAGTAATTTCTTGTCTTTAATGCATATCATTATCAGATTCCGAAAAAAAAGTACCCTCAAACCCAAAAAGAGGCTCTTGCTCAGGGCTGGCAAATGTCCTTTTCATTGAAAAATGACCAACGATTTTTACCGACCTACGTCGGAAAATCTCATCGGTCGAGAAAACGATGACGAAGATTTTCTTCTAAATCTCATCGATTTTTTCGTCATGACAGCACGTGACAGTGTTTTGGTCATCGCTATTACAAGCACATTTATTGATATAATTGTAAGTTTCATCACAAAACTTCAACTGAAATTTCCACTCAATGGATAACATGTTATTGCTTGGCTGATTTCAAGTAAATAAATTAGAAATTTGAGAAACAAAATCGTATGAGAAAAAATCTCATGACTACATGATCTTGTGAGATTGACAAGCAAGCTCATGACAGTTCATTCCTTCTCATGACAGTTAGATGGCCTGTTTTTTCGTCGTCACATGAGGGCCGTGAGATTTACCAGCTCTGCTTTTGCTATGGTTTGGGTAGTAAAAAGATTTGCTTTCTACTTGACAAGTAAGTGCTTCGCAATTCGTACGGATTCTGAGGCAAACGAATTTATCTTCGGCGACGGACACTAGACAAGTAAACGTGCTGTATCTCGGGCCATATCGTGGGCGCTGTGGCTGCAGTCTTTCGACTTCGTGGTCAAGCGTATCCCTAGTCACTTGAACATAGCAGTCGCGCTGTCTCGTCTCATCTCTAGGACACAGAGGGACGAATAATTTAACGTGGAAAATGAGAAGCATCTGCTGTATTCATTAGACCGGGGTTGTATGGGCATCATTTGGAACGACGTAAAGCTTGCATCAGAATCCGACGAAGAGCTTATTTCGGTAAGATTGGCTTAATTTTGGTGCCATTTTCTTTAAGAGAGAGAGAGAACAGTGCTACAATATCACCTGCGACCGAAATCTTTCCAACACTCTGTGTTGGAAATATCGTGGTACCAACAATCAATGTGCAACTAACGATTTGAAATTGGTACACTGTTGTAGAACCCCTAGGTCCGAAGTATACCTTGCAGTCTGCACCTTGCAATAATTCTTGCGCTTTTCGGTACCTTTCGGTACTAGTATATTGGATGTTGTTTTGATTCACTACACGGTAAGACTGGAGAACTCATTTTATGACTATATTTTGCACATTTTCAAGATTATAGTTGATACGTCAAAAAGTGACTAATTTTTACACACGAATTAAGAGTATTTTTTACGCCTTTTCAAGTATGTCAACGGCGACAAAAAAAAAATGCGTAAAAAGTAGGCCCGCTGAGAAAAGAAAAATAACTCTGCTCGTGACTTGATGAAGACGCCATTTTCAAATAAGTATTCATTTGTTAAGCAGTTTAAATTGACAGGTAAGTTAAATATTTGCTATTGTCAGATATCACAAATATTTTATTCTGTATGAAACAAAACAGGTCTCCCATGCCCTGTGGCCGGATGCGGTTATTAAGGATACATTATTAGGGCCGAATCATTAAGCTTGGGACCGTGCTTGAGACCGATGTAGTGGTAGTTCCTGGGCCAAAAACTGTATCCATTTTCTTCTCGACTATCCAGCCGCTGCCAGAAGGTTAAAACAATTTGTTCCAGAACGTTTGTCTATCAGCTCTGTAACAAAATGCGTGAGTCAATTTCTGCGCAAAATCTAGACAGGTTTTTGTTATTTTTTTTTCTTCCAATTAATAAACATGGCTGTGAAATTTATTGATGTCTATTTCACTTTCAAATTTAAATTACGAAATTGAGCCGTTTTCCTCGCCGTTTTCAGCAATCCTCGAGCAAAATTGACATTCCAAAATGCGTAAAAAGTATACGTCTTTTATGTTTGAAAAGGAGTAAAAAGTATGCGTCTTTTACTTTTCAAAAGGAGTAAAAAGTATGCATATTTTACTTTTCAAAAAGAGTAAAAAGTATGCATGTTTTACTTGTTTGCTAGGAGTAAAAAGTAAGCACATTTTGACGTACATTCGGTTTACGCAAAAGAGAGTAAAAGTAATATACTCCTTTTTGGCGTAGTCCCAGTTTCCCTCGAAAGAGCATACTTTATAGTCATAATAACGTAAATTGAGATTACCGTGTATGTTATTTTGACACAACATTTGAGAATGTGTTGGTGTGAGCTACGTTGTTAGGGGCGAATCATTGAGCTTGGGACCGATGTGCTAGTACTGACTGAGCCAAGAAAAATATCGTATTTGTTCGGGACCTACTGGTCTTAGAGTTAGTCTATGGTGGTACCTTTCCCAGCTTGTGGGATTCCAATGATGCCAACGAGCTGCACAGGGAGGACATCCGGGATAAAAAAGTTCAAAGATAATCACAGAGAAGCCAAACATAGTGATATAGTAGCTGGTGAGAAAGTTGTCGTCTCAATCCCAAAGAGGAACAAAACGGAAGCAACGTTTTCCGCTGATAAATTCACAGTACTGGCACGCTACTCAAGTAACATTGCTAACACCATCCTGCCTTATTAAGTTTTATTAAAGTTTTATGAAAGCCACTTGGAAATCAATTTGGTTTTATTTTGGCACCAAGAGGTGCCAATAGGTTTCATATTTTAGTCAAGTTTATGAGAACTTACATAGCTTGTTTACAACGATCTTAAAACCTCGTTTCTCAAATTCCTTTTGCTCCTATCAAAGGTTTTATTTCGACTTTATGAACTCGTAAAATGCTGAACTGAAATGCCGTTTAAGGACTCATTGCTTTTATCTTCTTATGGTCAGTTGAAAAAGCATTTTAAAACCATTTTGCCTCCAGTAAATGCATTAAACGGCAAATTGGCATTGGAGAAAGTCATCATAAGACCAAATAGTTTTATAATAGTCATTGCGAAGAAAAATTGGCTTTATGGCAAAACTGTGATTATTTTCAAATCGCCATATTGAAATATAAGAAATAATTGAATTGTGGAAAAATAAATGCATCAAATTTTCAATGGAATGCAAAGAAACTGTAGATCGGAGATTGATTTCGGCTTTCTTTTAGATAATCTCATCCAATTCCAAGCACTTTTCAGGAAATTCATATATTAATTTATCGAATATTTTTGTTTTAATTTCATTTATGTTGTTGTAAATTCGCATAATTTCCGAGGCGCATTAATTTTTGGCTCTTATCGTACCAATATTTATAAATAAATGCGCATAAGATTTGGAGCATGATACGCTGTAAAAAACCCAATTTGTTTGAAAAACATTCTGGTTTTCATGGTAGCCAATAGGTTTTATGAAGGTTCTCAAGTGGTCATAACATCTTTCACTAGAACATTTTCAAAATCTTTATGTTCTTATAAAGGTTTTATTAACTTGTTTTCACAACCGTCTACAGAGTGGGCCATTTTGTACAAATTTCGGTTTTAAAAAAGCATAGAGGAGGTGTTGGTAGACAAAACAGTTTTGAATCTAGTCTTATCAACAAAGCCGGGAGGAGCGCTATACGGCTGGAATAAAACTAAAATTGTTACTTGGGTACGGAGCTAAAGTGGTCATCAGAAACGAGGCTGGTGTGCAATATTCTCGCAACATCCGGGACGTCAAGCGAGTTTCCGAATTCAACGAGACTCCTCAGCAGGATTTCGAGGAAAATACAAAACCGCCAAGTATGGAAACAGGTGAAGTCCATCCATACAATGACCAATCAGGCTGACCAGAACGAGTCATCCACAAACCTGTTAGATACGACGATATGTATCATGTGTTTCAGTAATACAAACCGTTGACAACTTCTCAATCAGGCAAATCTTTAACATTGTGCAGAATGAATTGGAAATAAAAATCGAACAAATCATTATTCTGATTTTACTAACAAGAACTCTAGGGGATTGCACGATATTATCGCTATCTCTTTCTCTCTACAGAAAAAAATGATAAACAACATCGCCAGTAAAAGTCAAAACTCTATACAAAATCAAAACAATTGATCTAGTATGCTATGCCCGGTTCTTCATGTAGAACGTGTGGACTGTTCCCCGATTGCTAATTTTTTTTTTTTATCCATTTGAAAAAGGATTAGAATCAAAGAAAAAGAAAAGAACCGGATACTATAAAAATATGACTAGATTGAAATATGAACTAATTGAATCGAATAATAATCATTGCGATAGATCAACGCCAAAACATTGCAAAATCATGAGTCAAGTTATTTCAGTGTGAATCTTGCAACAGAAATCGGCCTATCGTTTCCTATGGAGGAATCCAGGTAACGCAAAAGTGAGATTAAACGTCTTTGGTGGCGCTCCTTCAAAATGGGTTTTCAAGCTGTCTAAGCAATGTAATTGGAGATAAAAATATAAGAAAATCTACGATAATGACGAAACCGACCAACATCCATACTGTTTGAAATAATGCTAGAAAGTTATTATCATTTTCAGTTTTAGATACTACGATGTTTAACCTTACTTTACTAGCTTTACTAGGATCTCTCAATTTACTTCCCATTATTTATTCGTCTCGAACGAAGCAAACCGGCTTGAGCCATACATATGCATGTATGTATGTATTAATGCCTATAAGCAACGAACGAGAGAAAGCCGGCTGTTTCAGGAAGGACAGGCAGTTTTTGGAGTGACGTGTTACTGATCGGACGTGGAAGGTAAACGTGTTTCCCGTAAAGTTCGAAAAATCCGGGACCAAGATGGAAAATCACCACACCAATATGTGCAATAATTGTCCAGGTTTGATAATATAAATGTCAGTTAACCAATGTGTGTCCAACATAAGAAACACCTTTAAGAGTCAGGGAACGTTGTTACCCATGGAACTAAAATGACTATAACTATGGAAATATCCAACCGATTTGGAATATTTTCACAATTTTGGATTCAGGAACTCAACCGCTTTCTCTAAATTGTCTTATATGACCGATGGCCGAAAAAACCGGATATCCGGAACCGTGTTCCGTAAATGGTATACTTATAAATGTTTCAATAGTAAACGTGCAATAATGATACAAAAACTGTGGATTGGATACACAGGAATGTGTGTGATTGCCGAATGATAATCCGGTGACTTGATCCTCGACCAGTCACCCCGGAGCAGGTTCCCATGGGATCACGGATGGCCAGACAATTATTTGAATTGAGCCCTAACAATATGGGTGTCAAAATTCTTGTAATCATATTCCAGAAGAACGTTTGCCATTGTTATTGGACCATCCGGCCACTTGGTCACTTGGATGGCCAGAAATTAATTTGTATTTTTTTTTTTTTTTTTTTTTTTTGGGGTTGGCGGAAAAGTTAAAAAAAAAAAAAATTTGGGAGGGGGGTTGGGGGGGGGGGGGGAAAAGGGGCCTCGTTCCCCCGGGAGGTTTTTTCCAAGGGGGGAAAAGGGTGTTGTGTCGTTCCGGGAGGGGAGGGGGAATGTCTTTTTGGGCGGGGTGGGGCGGCGGGCCCTTTCTCGGGGGGGTTGTGTGGGGGGGTGCTGGTTGATTTTCTGTTGCGCATAACTATGATTCTAAACTATTTACACTTAAAGCTAAGATTACTTAAACCACCCTAAAGCTATTTTTATATACAATTCGATTTCAAACACACATGTGGGTCATTTCTTAACACTAATAACAGAGATGAGAGGGAGCGAGCTTGAATTTTGTATACGATTGTCTGCTCAACAGATTAGATTTGAATACGATTGTCTGTACAGTAGCTAAAAGGATCGCCCGAGCGATACGACCAGTCAGTCGAAATAAACATCCCAACGTGAAACTACACAGCGTTATTTGTCGTGCAAAAACTACACAGCGTTATTTGTCGTGCAGAAGAGCCACTGCTCCTAATTCCGAATTCCAAATTGTCGGTCGTATGTAAGGTATAAGGTGCTTGTCCACGACTTTGGTGATAAAGTGGGAAAGCAGAAAGTAAATGCGATCGGCATGTGCTAATCTTGCGCTCTAGTGAATGAGCGAAGACAGTAAGTTTTCCCGCGAGTGTAGACCTTTTGACAGCCGTTAGAACGGCGAAGAAAATCACCTTCGGTCCAGCAACTACAGCCAACTGGCTCGTACAGTCCCTAAGCTAATAAATCCTCCGAATTGCCCGGAATTTCGACCAATCGAAAAATACTGGGCAATTTCAAAGCAGCAATGTCGACGAAGCGGCTGGGCAGTCAAGGACATCCAGCAAATGCGGGCAAAATGGAATAAATGCGCAGATTCAGTGTCCGTTTCCACTGTGCGGGCGCTGATGGGCTCCATCAAGAGGAAGGTTCGAGATTTCGTGCGAACTGGAGAAATGTAACCATCTAATGCTGTAACTTTGAAGTTTAGTACTGTAAAGCAACCATCAATGGACTTTTTAAACTTATTGGATCGTGAATTACAGGTCTTTTGTGCGTACGAATATACGTTTAGCCAACCTTTAGTAACCATTGGATGTGCTGATCAAACTCATCTTTTCGGCAAAGTGTGACGTCGTGGTCAGAATGGATGACGAGACCCACTTGACTGGACGGGACGGCAACGACTAGCAAGGCACCGGGTACTTTACGTGCCCCACCAAGGAGATGAACGTTGACGTCAAATATATCTCCCACACCCACTTCCCGAAAAAGGACCTTCTGTGACTGCGATCAATTTGGCTTTGTTGACAATATTTCGAAAAATGGTCAGTATTAAATTTAGTGATTCAATTCAAATTTGCGAGTTTTTCCCACTGTGCAACTGTTTCCTGTTCGCACTTCTCAGAATTGATTTTACCAAGGATCCCCTTCCGGTTGACTGATCGGTTTCTTTCGTATTCCAATCCACTCAACAATAAATCTTCAAACCATGACCTCCGTCAATCAATTTGACTTACATAATGAAATTCCATCTCACTAGTTCCGACACTGCTCACCTTTTTTTTTCGTAACATTCCACCCCATCCATCCTCATCTGTGAGTGACAACATTTCGCAACACGTCCCTAGAGGACGCAAGAGCATAAATGTCCCTCGCCAAAGTGCAACGAACCGAATGCCTGCCAACACACTCTGCTTGCTCCCCGAATGTCCGACTATTGTTGTTGTTGTTGTTGTTGTTGTTGTTGTTGTTGGGGTTACACAAATTGATTACGACATCCACCCGCTCGCACAGGCAGAGGAGCAGTGCAATCACCCACACACTTTCAGATCATACTCGAGCAGGTGTAGAGGACATTTTTGTGAATCTCACTACGCGAGTTGTACATGTAACTACACTTCAACCCAATTGCGGAACGGAGTGAGGCGTTTACGAAGTGGTTCATCCTTCATGTATTTAGGCACTACAATTAGGTGGTTTTTATTACTTTTGAAGGCATTCGCCGCCAGCGGGCGATATTCTTTCGATCGAAAGAGCAACCGCACCGGTCGTTGTCATTTGCGCTGTTTTTCAGTTGCGCACATCGTTGCTATTATACACGCAAAAAAAAAAACTGCAGTAGAAACTACCATTTCGAGGGTTAAATTAAGCGCAAACACCAACCATTTTCACCTGACTATAAATGCGTTTGATTTTACCATGCCTGCGATTAGATCGACCATGGTGCGGTTGATATCAATATGAGGTCTGTCAATTATACCACAAATGTTGAAGGTTTTACCACAAACGTAGTAAATTTGACTGACATTTCATGGTAGTTTTGAAGATAGGCATAGTCGGGTAAAATGGTAGTTTTTACTACAAGATGTTTTCCTGTGTAGTAGTTATTCTGTTTTCCACACCAGGAACATCCAAATGAGTACCAATAGAAATTTTACAGAAAAAAAATTGGCAGTACGTTTTTAAACATCTAGCTCAGCTTGCAAATCGGATATGAACATCTGATGTTCGCACCTATTATCGGATTCAAGCTACGATGATCTGGACTTCATGAGTCAAATGTTGACGCAGGCACAGACCATGGTACCCGAAACAGGAGACTCGGAGGATAAGGAAGGATTTGTGTGGGGAAAATGCTATTTAAAATTATTTATTTTGGTTATTATTTTTCATTATATCTTTTATATGAAATCAGCAATAAATATTTTTTAAATCACATGAGTTTAACTAAGAATTCATATACTATAATTGTTATGCTTGTTTATTCCGTACGTGGAGTACTACTTTATCCAAGCCCTTCGCTCAATTTTCAATATTTCTATCCAATTTTCACAACCTGCCGTACACTGACGGAACTTTCCACACTTTCTATTCATATCTTTCATTTCTAGCAAACATTACTGTCCACTCTTGGGGCCTCATGGTGATGTGCGACCATCTCCTTCTACATCCTAAGAATTCATTTTTTAATTCAATTTCAAAATTTTGATGTAGGGTAAGATTTTATTTTATCATAAAGAGTGTGAGCTGTTTAGTGGAATACCTGTAACTAGAAAATAAGAAGAATGATTAGCAATTTCCATTTAATTCCAACTACCTTTATTGCTTATCTTGACAGATACGCGTATTTCGTCTATAATGTGCAGACTTATTCAGTGTCGTGTACTAATACTCGACTAGGTATTAGTACAGTCGAGTATTAGTACACGACACTGAAGAAGTCTGCACATTGTAGACGAAATACGCGTATCTGTCAAGATAAGCAATTAAGGTAGTTGGAATTAAATGGAAATTACTAATCATTCTTCTCATTTTCTAGTCATATCAAATAGTTTATTTGGATGATTGGCTTTATTAAAATCACAATTATAGAAATTAAATTTTATGTTTTTCAAATTAAAACTAAAGATTCAAACAAATTTTTTTTTGTAAATGTTCAAAAAAACACCTTTAAATGATCGACAGGGTACCCGTGTACCCACCAAATTCAAATGATTATAACTCTGGCAATTATTGACCGATTGCAATTCTTTTGACACCGTTAGATTCAAAAACTCATTCGCTACAGGAACATTATCAGCAATGACCATTTGAATTCATCTGGTTTGCGTAAATCCGAGTTTCCGGGGTTGTGGTCCGGTACGGAGACACTATTTGGAAGCATCTATTGAATTTCCGGGAATGGATATCTAAATCTTTGGAATAATTCCTAGAAACTATTTCTATTCCATTGTGGGCCATATGCCGACTTGTTCCTGCAACAGCCTTTCTGTAACAGGTTCTCGTAGGGCCTTGAGTGGCCATGAACATTTTCAGTAGAAAACCCTGACAATATGGGTATCAAAATTCATAAAAATTCGCCAGTCCATGGGTTGGTGCCAAATTACTACTGATCTGGCGAAGCAATTCTCAGCCGTGACAGAGATCACGTAAGTAAAATTGAATAAACTCCGTGTTGTCGTTTCTAACCTGAAGCAGGCTAATGAGATTGCTGCCTCCTAGCTTTTTACACTGGAATATCGAGTTTATGTTTCAGTTTCAGCTCGTGATGTGGAGATTGTAGGAGTGGTCACAGAGGCGAGTTTGTGCCCTGAAATTTTAGATTTAACAATCCGGAGGATCAAAGTGTGCTTTTGCTGGGAGCGGACTTGTTTTCTCTGCTGTCAGTTTTCTCGCTAGTTTTTACTAAATCTGAACAAAATAATTCTCTTAGCTTTAGTACTTTCATTCGTCAGTAAATATGGAAATTATCAATTTCCATTCTCGGTTGTTTCGATGTGGGCCGGTGATTGAGCTCACAACCGGACTCGCACGATATCAGACGAACATTCTTCCTGCCGGAAAATCTTAGTTTTCAATTAAACTCATCGGGCTTGGCTTCGCGACAACTCAGACCTGCCCATTGTTTCCCGGGCAAGCTTTGCTTATTCTTCTAAACTTGCAGAACCGTGCTGGCTGGTTATTGTCCTTAGAAAACGACGATCATTGGTGAAATTTTTGCTCTGTTTCATTACTTTCTATAAGAGGTTTTTACAAGTGAATTTGTGGCATTTGAGAACTTCAAAAGACCAATCAAGAGTCGTTATCCAGTGTGATTAACCTGCATTAGTTAAAAGTGTTAAGCGTTTTTATTTTGATGAAGACTCGGCTACCAAAGCGTTAAATTTGGTCTACCACGAGGCTCTCACATGGCGTGGAAACAAAATGTCCCCGCTGGAGACGTAATTCCAGAAATACAGCTTTGCGGCAGGAGGAGCTCGTGTTCAGCCGCGCCACTCGGAGATGTTTGATTCATGATCCACAGCAACGGAATGTTCTGAAAATCCGGGGAGCCCCTTTCAAAATATTCCTTTTGGGCCCCCCCCCCTTTTTTTTTTTTTTTTTTTTTTTTTTTTTTATAAGAATATTTTGTGGAAAAAAAAAAGAGAAAAACAGGCTTTTTTGTTAAAAAAATTCAGGGGGAAAACCACTTTTTTTTTTTTTTTTTTTCCCTCTCGAAGATCATGGTTGTCACCTTGTCGTAGGTGAGAGGGCTAATCTCATGCAAAAGGCCAGCATGGGAGACCAAGAACATGATCAGCAGTGATAGTATCACACTATGCTTTCTTTAAATTGCCACGTCGTAGTATGTTTATTTGAAGGCACTGAAACAGGTGTGATACTGGCGGGTTTAACCGCAATTCACTCTTAGACGAAGCTAGGAACAATCTACAAATAGTTTATATCAAATAATTGAGGGAAACGACAAAAAGTATCCTTTTCATTTGCTTGACAGTTTTTTCATTGTTGCTTATTCTCTAATTGTCATTCATTAAACTTCAAATATACCTATACAGTTGGTATCATTAATAATCTTATTGTTCGCTTCATTATTAAAAAGGGTGAGTGTTTTGATCATGATTGTGAGCAACTAATAATAAGTCCTGGTGTTTCAGGTGCAGACAATTAAAATATATATTAAAATTTAAATGTGGGGTCTATACTACAGCCGTGATCAAAGCACTAACTCTAACAACATATTATTAAGCTAGAGATCAGACCTTTCGAACTGAACAAAGGTCATCGAAAAGTGTTAATTAGGAGAGATGCTGACAAAGAATTAAAGGCTAAGGTTTTATGAAAAGAGTAGGACGCGGAGGGTCCGCTTAGGGAGTAGCCTTGAGGTCATAGAACAATTCTTCTCTATATCGGTTAGCTTTGCTTTAATAGTCTCTTGAATTAAAGGGATCCCTCTCGTGCTATAAACATGCATGCTAGATTGGGAGTTTGACCAGTAGTGAGAGTATCAGGAGTTCTGGTCATGTTTTTACTGCCACGTCGTGGAACGTTTGTATAAAGGCACTGACATAGGGTGTGATACTGGTGGGATATGCCGCAATTCACTCTTAGACTTCTTACCTTCAATCGGGGGGAGAAGACTTAAAGTACACTTTTCATTTTTGTGGCAATTTGTGTTGTTGTTCATCCATTTGTTTTATGGAATGAATAATCACAATATCTGGTTTACTAATTTTCTAATAACTGAATGTAATTGCACTATTTTCGAGGGAGGTGAATGTTATGATCAGGGTATCAGACCGATGATGACAAGCATGTATATTCGAGATAGGACGTGGAGGGCCCGCTTAGGAAACACCATTAGAAGCTATAGAATAGACCTATCCATATGGCTTATATCTGTAACAGTGTTAGATGAGTCATATACAATAGCATACGGTCGTTGTTTTCGTATCACCTCCTTGTTTGTAAAGTTCAATAACGGCAAATCGGTTGTAATCGATTGTAATGCGAGGCAATGAAATTTTACCCTTCAGATCACACTTTAAATTAATAGAAAGGATAAACAAATAAAAAATAAACCCGCTAGATAGCAGGTATACAAGTTCTTCTCAAAGTTTCAAATTAGCTCTTATATGAAATATATTTAAATTTGGGTTAGCAACCAGATCAAACAAACAAACAATTATTATAATTTTTTTTTTCTTCATGGTTAGTTTAGAGTGACTCAACATTTTCAGTCAAAGAAACAAAGAGTCGTTGTGAAAATATCACCTATAATCTCCACACACCAAATACAAAATCGTCTTTTTCTTCACCTTTTCATGATAACCTTGGTCTGCATGCGGTTTTGCAATGATGGTTGCATGGACGCGAGCGGTTGTGGAATTCAAGCAGCTGTTCAGCCAGCGTCGCATGCGGCTTAGGTAGTAAGTATATGGCTGCACATCATACAGGTAAGCTCTCCAGAAAAATTTATAGGGTTGCAAGGGGATGTCGAATACATGAGACTTGGTTATAAATAAATACAATTTAATCCAGGAATCAAATAGAAATACAGTATCTATCAAACACAATAACATACTTTAATCACGTGCACATTATTATGAATAAGACAAGACACAGAAAAACACAGTACACTGACGAAAACTCAACATGGACAAGAACATACACAAAACATGAAAGCGAATCAATTTTATTAAAACTATTTGAATCATCACGATAAAAACAGTGACCAAATGGGCACCATAGCCTAGGAACGTCTGTGTGTTGATTTAAAATAGAGGCTCATAGAAGCGAATTTTACCAATAAAAGGGTCCAGTGCAGATTAAAAGTAAGGGCCTGCTACCACTGTGATACCTACAAAAAAAAAAAAAAAAAAAAATAAAATATTGGTTTAGAATATGGGATTTTATATATATTTTTTTATTTTTTTTTTTTATTTTTTAATATAAAATAAATATATAATATTAATAGAGGTGGTAAAGTATGTTTATTGGTGTTATTTATTTTTTTTTTTGTTTTTTGTATTTTTTTATTTTTTAGTATATATTATTTTATTTATTTTTTATATGTTGTGGGGGAGGAAAGGGAAAATTTATAGATTTGTGTGATATTTTTTTTTTTTTGGGAGTTTTTTTTTTTTTTTATTTTTTTTTTTTTTTTTATGGTACGGTATATCTACGCATCCTTCCTTCCCTGTAGATTCACAAATTGCGTTGTGGTTCAAATCTATTCTTTTGAATCCAACTCATTTTACAGAATCATCTTTTGCGGTTAATGCAACGCAGTAGGCTTGGCCGCTTTGACGCTTGTATCAAGTCTTTGATGTGCTGCAAGCATCAATATTGACAAAAAAAATAATTAGGCGTCATCTAACCCAATTATTTCCAGGATGCTTTCTCGTACTGGCTGCGTTTGTATTAGATTAGAATAGATTAGATTAGAAATTTTAGATTTAACAACCCTCTGATTCTCCCAGTTCAGATACTGGAGTGCAAAAGTTGGTTAAGGTATCGCACATCGAGGGTAAAAAAAAAGTTACCCCCACAGACTCGTTTCGGGTGACCTTTTCTGGTTCTACCCTTCCTCACTTCATCGAGCTGGGAAAACTTCGGCTACCTGTGCGGTTGTTTGTACCTCGGGTCATGATCAGTCAAAACTGCAAGCAGATGGGACATACGGCCAACTATTGCGGCAATAAGGCACGCTGTTCCACTTGCGGGGAGAAACATGAGGCTGTTCCCTGTGCAGATAACACACTAAAATGCGTTTTCTGCCAGCGTACTCCTCCCCATGCTCTCTCGTCGTGCCCGGCGTACAAACAACGCAGGGAACAATTAGAACGCTCGCTAAAACAGCGTTCCAGGCAATCTTTCGCCGAAATGGTGAAAAAAGCCTCACCATCACCCGATGCCAATACAAATCCCTTTGCTCCTCTGTCAGATGACGAGTCTGACTTTGACTTGGCTGAAGAGGGAACATCTTTCAGTTTTCCGGAAGGTGCTTCACGAAAACGAAGACGCGTCCGCCCACGGAAAATAGATGAACAGAAGCCCCAAATTAGCTTGCCAGATTCAAGGAGTGGTGGGAAAAAGGAAAATCCGAATCCTGCAGGTTTTCGTAGTAATAACTATACCCAGGACTTCCCATCCCTCCAGGGTACATCCAAAACCCCCGTTGTCCCAATTTTAAGAACAGAAACCTCTTTTTTATCCGGGTTGTTCTCATTCGATAATATTGTGGATGGTATCTTCAAATACCTTGAAATTTCTGACCCTCTTAAAAGCATTGTTATGGCAATTTTTTGAAGAAATTAACATTAAAATGGCCCTTCTTGCAGCTATCATTTCCTTCGATGGATAATTTTTCAAAAGTGGTCGGGGATTTGATCCCTGTTCTGCAGTGGAATTGTCGAAGTCTTATTGCTAAATTGGAATCTTTCAAATGTTTAGCTCACAATACCGGTTGTGATGTATTCGCTCTTTGTGAAGCATGGCTCTCGCCCGAAATCGATCTTCCGTTTCATGATTTCAATATTATTCGTCTTGATCGTGAGGATTCACGTGGAGGAGGAGTACTTTTGGGGATCGAAAAGTGCTACTCCTTCTATAGAGTGAATTTTCCTCCAATTCCAGGTATTGAAGTTGTCGCATGTCAGGCTGTTATTAAAAATAAAAGCCTTTGCATTGCTTCCGTTTATATTCCTTCTAGAATAATACCGTTAGATAAACCAGAAAAAACTTTCAGATATTTGTTCGGTTCTTCCTGCTCCGCGATTGGTCATGGGAGATTTTAACTCTCACGGTAACATCTGCTGCAAAGTTTGGCCAAGTTGATTCTACTAAATCGTTCTTCACTGATGGATCATTGATAGAGGAGTCAGCAGGCTTTGGTATATTTAATGAAAGCGCCAATCATAAACTTCAAGCTCCTTGTTCCGTATGTGTCGCTAAATTAGTGGCAATACACTTAACGCTAGAAATTGTTGCCTCACTAACACCGGATCAGTATTTCATTTTCACGGATAGTCTCAGTTCTATAGAGGCTATTCACTCATTGAGGCCGGTAAAGCACTCCTCGTATTTTCTCATGAAAATACAGGAGCTTCTAGGTGCTTTATCTTCGCGTTATTTTATCATCACCTTCTCATTGTTCGATTCTGGGCAATGAGAGAGCGGACTCGCTTGCAAAGGTGGGTGCTATGGAAGGCGATGTTTATGATCGACAAATCGCCTTCAATGATTTTTTTCCTATTTTTCGTCAACAGTCACTCGTCAGCTGGCAGTATAAATGGAGTAAAGGAGATTTGGAGCGAGGGCAACATTCTATCATCCTAAAGGTGTCGAAGAAATCCTGGTTTAGGGGGATGGATGTGGGTCGAGACTTCATTCGTGTGATGTCTCGCCTCATGTCCAATCATTATTCTTTGAACGCTCATTTATACCGGGTTGGGCTGAGCGACAGCAATCTCTGTGAGTGTGGACAAGGCTATCAGGACGCAGATCACGTTATTTGGTCTTGTGCTGAACATCGTAGAGTCAGATCGGAGCTTTATGAGTTTTTTTTTTCTTTCTCAAAAATGTTCAAGTTTAAAGCAAACCAAATATTGTATAGTTCTAAATTTTTTGACAATTTAGAATTTTAAACAAATGTGTTATGAAAACCATATTTAAAATTCCCGCCATTCTTTCCATTCTTAAAATTGTTATTCCTATTAACCTCGAGACGGCCGCGAGTAATCGGTTCTATCCTTCTAACTTTAGTTTTAAGATAACTGATGTATATAAATATGAAAACTTGGCTCTGTAAAGTTGATTCGATTGAGCCTGTACAAATAAATGTATTAAAAAAAAACCAATAACTGTTTCTCCTTTATCGCACTCATGCAAGGCTATGTTGCTGCTGGAATAGGCGGGAATAACTTACTTATCCCAAAATAAAAATTAAAGCGCTATCGAGAGTTATAACTTCATGCTCATTAATCAAGTATCTTCACACAAGTCATCATGGCCTAGTGAGATCAACCACGGATTCAGTATCAGTGCTTTACAAAAATACAGCCTTGAATCCCATGACAGAAACATTTAAAAAAAAATGCTGGATAACTTCACGTGGTTGCACTTTTTTTTTCAATTACATTTCTAGTCGATATAGTAGATCTGTCTGTCATTTATGCAACCACCAGAGAGACATTTTTTTTAACTTGTAACAAAATATTCGTAGCTCTTTTTATTGTTTTCGTACAATACACGAATGTTTTTTCTGTGTCAACAAATGCTTCGTGCATTTGACAGTTGCGCGTGTGCTATTAATGATGAAGGTTGCTTCAGAGCGATTCCACGAACAAGTGGGAAATTTTTCCAGTTTTTATATTTTGTATTTTTTGATTTGCATGAAACCTTGCATACAAGTTTTTGTGGAAGAAAAACGCCGTTTTTCATGCTTGGTTCGCCATTTTGAATCTAGCCTTACTTATGAGAAGGGCTTATAAAAAATGCACTTATTGTTTTTTAAAAATATTTTTTCGGGGAAGGGTTTTGTCGGTTTGTTGGGGTGTCTGGGGTGGTGTTTTAGATTTGTGGGGGTGTGGGAAGAAAAAAAAAGAAAAAAAAAAGGGAATAAATGTCCTTTTTTAAAATATTATTAAAAAAAACAATCAACAACCCACCAAAATAAACGATTCCTTCAAGTGATTTTTGGTGCGTTGTGCTGAAAACGTGCTAACAAGTATTAGATACAGGTAATTATATACCAGTTAGCTGTACTACGTACAGTTGGTGATTGTAAACATGGTCTTTGTTGGAACAAGTCCACCATGGCCACGCTGGCCATAACGAGGCTAGCTCCGTCGATGACCGTTTTTTAATAATAAATAAAAAGAACGCAGTCTTAGTCACCTTCCATCAAACTAGACGGCTGCCGACTGATACCTCAATCAACAACCGCCGCACTCTTTATTCATTCCAGGTATATACAATTTACAATCTTCTTCAATAACAATATACCTACGCCAGCAAATCTACCTCGCTCCAACTCTCCACACTCGTACCTGAGCGTTCAACTCTACCTATCTTCCAACAGTCTTTACCCAGCATTCTATGATTTCTACCCGTGAGCTGTATAATAATGTCTGACTTGGTTCTGAATTCATCCAGTATCTACCAAACAGTAAATGCAGAAAGGTTGCTAGTAGCATAGTGATTATAGTAATTTCAGCTCATAATCCTGTGTTTTTGAACGAGATCCAGTGTTGTTTGATAACATAATAATTGTAAAGGAAAGTGTAACACGTTTTGGTGCAAAGGTAAGTTTTAAATACACATTTTAATTATATTTTTTGTGATATTTTCGTACAAAACTAACAATTGGAAAATATTTTCTATGTTACAGATTACAAAATGAGTAAAATAAGATGTATTCGCCCATTCAAAGACATTCAGTGTTCGAAAGAGCTGCGATATCTCACGGATGGTATCATCCAAAAACTAAAATCAATTGGATTTTCCAAGGTATCCACACTGAACACCAAGGATTTTCGTATTTGTTCGTCTTGCCGTCTACATATTGATTCAAGAGCTCACCTCACCCAAAACGAAGAACAAAGCGTAGCCGGCGGCTCAAGGATGCCAACTGTTCAGACCATACCTGATGTACCTGATTCGCAAAGCTATGAAAGTTTGGTCACGATACCATCAGCGTCAACGCTAAGCACAATTCAATCAAATGAAGACTTCACGATGCCTGTAGACGTCCAAATATTCAACCGAGGAATAGCAGCTATTCGTGTTTCGCCTATAGATTTAGGTAAGATTAAAAATGTTCACTATCCTGAAAAAAAGTGCGCTGAAATCGTCGAAGGTGTACGAAGAAATCTTTTTAAATTAGACGCTAAAACAGAAAAAGCAAACGAGTTTGATGAAGTCATAGAAAATATGAAAATTATTTTTTTAAATTCAAATCCATTGTTACCAAAATCATGGTCAGTACAAAAAATTGTAAACGAATTTAAAACCAGTAGAAATATGGCATCAGATGCAAGAAAGGAAAGAGATAATTTGTTTGATTCATCTCAAGGTTCAAGCTCTGGAAAAGCTTTGAGTAATGAAACAAAAGAACTGGTTTTGAATTTTTTTGAGGACGATGATATAAGCCGTGCAATGCCAGGCCAAAGAGATTTTGTTAGCGTAAAGACAGGAAATAAGAGATTAGCTGTTCAGAAAAGATTGTTAATGATGACATTGAGAGAAGCTTTTAATCGCTTAAATGAAATGTACGTTAATGTAAAAATAGGGTTTTCATCATTTGCAAGCCTCCGGCCAAGGCAATGTAAACTATTGACTATCACAGGAACACATAATGTTTGCGTTTGCACTACGCATGAAAATGTCAATTTAATTCTACATAGCTTAAAAAAATACAATGTCTTGAATGATCTAAAAACATTAACGAATAGATTACTTTGCGAAAATAAGACAACTCATTGCCATCTACGAAGATGTAAAAACTGCCCAGATACCTCAGTTTTAGAAGACAGTTTATTGAAACAACTGGAAGAAAACTTTGTTGAAAAGCTTTCATTCGAACAATGGGTTACCACTGACAGATGTGATTTAGAAACTATTGTAAAGCAAACCGATGAGTTTGTTTCATTTTTCAGCTCAGAATTAGAAAGTTTGATTCCGCATGATTTTGTAAAAACCGAACAATCCAATTTTTTGAAAACTACTAAACAAAACTTGCAAGATGGTGAATTTTTAGCTATTTGTGACTTTTCTGAAAATTACAGCTTCATTTTGCAGGATGAAGTTCAATCACACCATTGGAACGTGCAACAGGCCACAATCCATCCTTTCGTAATATATTATACTGAAAATATGCAAATTAAACATTTTAGCTTCATTATAATTTCTGAAGAACTAAGACATGATTCAGTCGCTGTTAATTTGTTTATTGATAAAATGATAAACTTTTTACAAATTGATCAAAATAAAAACATAAAAAAAAAATATTTTATGTCAGATGGTGCTGCTTCACAGTATAAAAACCGAAAAAACTTTTCTAGCCTTTGTAAATTTAAGTCAAAGTATGGTATTGACGCTGAATGGCATTTCTTCGCAACATCGCACGGAAAAGGTCCATGCGATGCTATTGGAGGTACGATAAAACGCATGGCTACCAGAGCAAGTTTAGCCAAAGAACGCGAACACCCGATAAAGACTGCAAGAGAGTTGTTTAATTGGGCAAACAAACGAAAAAGAAGAAGAACTCACAAAGTTGTCATTTTGTTATTCTACTACAGAAGAATACGAAAATATGTCTTTGCAGCTAAATAATCAATATAATAATGCAAAAACAATTCAAGGAACTCAAAAATTCCACTCATTTCTTCCTCTATCAGAAAATACAATAAAGGCAAAGCTTTATTCAAACTGTCCTGACAATGATGCCAAAATATTCGATATTGTTAAGAAAGTTGTGTAAACAATAATTTTATAAAAATACAGGAATAAAAATAAACTGATGATATCCAACATATAATGTTATTTTTTATTGCGCACAATCACCATCCCTGAAAAATAAGCTTAATTCGCTCTTTTGAATCTTGCTAATTGAGGAGCTTGCATTTGCAGTTCTCAAAAAGGTGTATCTCGAAATCGAGTTGTCTCATCGGTTTGATGTCTGTGGCGATGTTCGGCAATAGAGAGAAAATATGCACAGTATAAACACATCCAGTTTAAATGGATTAAACTGTTAGGCGATATGCAAGAGTTGAATGCACATTTTCAACACAATACACCAAAAATAACTGGATGAAATCATTGTTCCTGATAGTGGGATTTTGTAACTTGTTTTTCAAAATACTTTTAAGGCAGAGAATTTCACTCAAATCTTTAAGCTGTCAGTGTCATTTTAACTCAAAATTTTCCAATCTTTCTGAAAAAAATACTTTTGAAACTGAAAAAATACGGAGTACATCCGAAAAGGGCCAAAACTTATTAAGTTATCAAAAAAATCAATATTAAATCAGTAATATCTTCTAAACGGTGCATCTTAGAAAAATGTTACCCAAGTACTTTTTGCTTGCAAATTTGATGTACTTTCATAAAATTAGGGTGACAAACTTTTTTTGACTTTTCTTAATAGCTTTTTTGAAAATTGTAATTTTTTTTTAATTTTTTTTTTCATTGTAACCTATCCCTTGCGCTGAACTGGCCGGCTTGACGTGCCGCAAGGGCTCAGTAGGGATCAAGACCCGAAGCTAAGAGTCAGTTCCATTGTGGTTATATCACATTTATTAGCAGAGCAGCACATCGAAATTTTAGGTTCATTATTCTTTATATGCTATACAATTTCAGATCATCCATGGATATCCCAAGTTTTGTAAAATAATTTAAAATCATTTTTTTTTCTGGTGGCCATGATACATTATCTAAGCTTTCAGGTTCATGGTGGATGTGCGGGTCCGTATACAATTGCAGCAGGACCACAATCTGCAGACACATAAATACAAATGAAATTATTATCGTTTTATATTATAACATCCATTCACTACATTTTGTATGCTTTTTTATAAGTCATTTTCAGCTTCGCATTTATGCATCCTTGTCAGTTATAGCTCATCTAACTTACGTTATGTATTTGAAAAGATAGGAAGGTTTTTATTGTTTTTTTTTTTTTTAGAAAGGATCATATTCGAAAAATTCTACTTAAAAAAGCACTTTCCTTCTTCATCAGAAATATATATTAATTCAAAACCTAACAGTTTACAATCATTCATTTCCTATTTCACAGACATGAGGAATCATTTATGGGTGTACAAGAGCTATAGAAAAATTCAATTTCCTATTTTTTTATTTTTTTAGTTTTATTAAGATTCAGTTTTTAGATTCATACTCATCTGAAATTTATTTCGCCTTATTATTAGCTGTCTTCAGTTTTTCCAATATTATTATGAAATTAATACACATCTAATTTTTATTTTCAGTAACATACCAGTAGATGTCATATATATCTTGTACCTACGCTTATTATGTTCTCTGACTATTATTGTGAAAACAAATTCTAATCTTAGTAGATCTTATTTCAATAGAAACTGCAACAGTGGAAGTCTTTCGATGAGTGGATGATCAGATTAGTTACGGATATATGTATTCTACTATAGTTTACTGGCTTGCTGGTATTATTATTTTATATTTTAACGTCAGTTTATTATTTTATGTTATGATATTAAATGATGTGACATAATTACATTTAAATTCATTTCATTAAAATCGCTATTTCCGATGAGACTCACTACATAAATTATTGCAAGGAAACGGAACAGCACATCGAAATTTTGGGTTTACCATTCTATTGCTATATAATTTCAGATTATCCATGGATATTCCAAGTTTGATGAGATAATTTTAAATCAATTTTTTTTCTCGCAGCTACATTGTCTAAACTTTCAGGTCCACAAATGGAATTGTTATTTTCATTCTTATATTCATTCACTATATTATTTGTCATTATAATATTCATTCGCTATATTTATTATAATTATAATATTAATTCACTATATTTTATACATTACTATATGACATTAAATATATATTGGGAAGGGAGGGAGCATCAGGGTATCACTCAAGCTGGAATTGGACAATGGAGTGGTATGACAACCGGCGTCTAGGAGGGAACAAACAGTATCATTTTCTTTATCCTACCGATTCGATTGTGGTGCTGTGAATTCTACTCCAACAGTTTCAGTGAGAGTGACGCGCCCTTCTTAACAAGCCATCCCGTAGAAAGCTTAATGAGTATTGCGAATTGGGTTATTCGATTTGTTGGATCGTATCGTTGGAAGGAGAATCTCATGTTCCCGCGGGTTTCGCGTAAGTGTCTCTGCTTACGGGTCCGCCCCACCGTTTTTGGCCCTTCATACAGCGTTACTGTGAATGCAAACCGGTAACTCAATTTGATCTTGCTATTAAGTGGAGCTGCATACATGACAAGGTCTTAGAAGGGATGGTGGCTACCTTACATACATACATACATTAATCAGCGTAAGAGACGAGTGGCCGAAAATTCTATTTCAAATTTCATCCCAATCTCATTGCTTCAATGCCAAAATGGGTTTATGAAACAATTCTGAAAATGAATATACCAACCAAATACTACCCTGGCACTACACTTGTAACAAATCAGTTGATGAAACTCCAATGTGACTGAATCTAGTCTCATTGAAGATGCTGCAACCAATATTGACGGATGTGTGTTGCTCGGGTAATTTCTGTTATTTCTTGATTTGAATTTGTTTTTTTTTAAATAAAATTTGATTAGCGCTTATAGGAATTTCCATCCGAAAACTTTTCCTCCTTAAAAAAAAATCCATTCAAAATAAAATTATTGCAAATAGTATAAAATTGGACCAAACGGTCAAAAAATGTATGTGCATTTATAGAGATAAAGCAACTCCCCGCCTCCCCCCACACCCCTGCGTTTAATCATTTGGTCAAAACTAAGTAAGATAAATTCGACTTTTTCCACCGCTAGAAGGATTGATCATACTTTCGCTTCCATTTATTCAGCTCCCAAATGAAAAAGAAAAAAAAACTGAACATCACAGCGGAGCTTATTTTAATCAACTTTCCCGAGAGCCATCAAGCCGATGATGCTGCCGTCGTCGCCTGCATAAATTGGTGCTGTCTGCAATTTGCCTTTCCATTCAAATGGTGGTGTTTTGATACTGAAAAGCCTCTTATGATAAACCGGCACCCGCGATGCAGCAGGGGGAGGAGCTTGAGGGGGGGGATATAAATCTCTCTCATTCAAAATCAGTACCACATGTTTGATTATGATTGATGAAGGCTCCGTGCTCGGGTGTGAGTGTCACTTTCCATTCCTTCATGCTCTATTTTTTGTTACATTTCTTTGCATCAACTCCGGATTGAGTCAGGTTTTCTTTCTGCTCGGAAAGCGAACGATGTCAAGTACTTGATGACGCGGTCGGGGGAGGGAGGAAGAGTCTTGGGAAAGGATTACTCCACGGCAGCTGCTCTTCTGAAGCTATTGCTCGTGGTCTTGGAGGAGATTTAATACAAGAGAAAAAAAAAATAACGAAGATTCTTTCCAGCAGCAGCCAAGAGACACCTTCTCCCAAGAAGGATCAAACTGTCTTGTCGTTCCCGATGTCGAAGGAGACGGAGATGAACGAGATTCGGATCACCTGGTAGATCCCTCGAAATAAACTCTCGAGCATATTTGCTCAAAGGATTAGTCGAGGTCGCAGCCCAGCTGAGGAAAGCTCAGAATGGAATTAATTTGACACTTGTGCTCGGAGTAAATCGTATTACCATTATCCCTAATGACCTACACGAGTCAAACAACGCTGGCGGGGCTTCCACAGGAAGGGAAAAAATATTCCTTCCACCTGGAACGTCATTCGCTTATTAGCAAAGTAGCCCCCGGAAAAAGCTAGTATGTTTATTTCTATGAACATTCCTTAAGCCAGGTGGAACAAACGAAAAGCGTCCTCTTACTGTCAGTATTACATGCACTGCTTGAAAAAAGCCCCCCAAGTCAGCGCAAGGCGTTCTCGGCCAAGCGTTGAAAATGAAAATTAATACCGTTAAATAAACAGACTAAGACTGAAGCCCACCACTCCCGTTAGGCAATAGGAGGGAAACTGTAACATGCGGTGATTCCAAAAGCGAAAGCGCGTCCGGGGTTGTCTAATGCTAATAATGTGCATAATTTATGATAATTTCGAACGCATTAACGCCACCCTTGATTTGACATAGTGGGGGGCATGTAACGCACGGAGGTGGCGGAAGGATACCGACCGGTTGCGATGGATAATAAACAACAAAGTCTATGACGTGCAGGCAGGTGAAACGCAAATATTGTGACGAAACAATGGCTGTAGCGCCGGTTTGTTTAATTAGGGTGGAAGATTTTAAGAAACAGTTTAAAAAAATTTCCTAAACACGGTGATTTGTGTCTTAAGCAGTGGAAGGAGAAAGGAAAATTAATACATTTAACCTCTTTTAGTTTTCGGGGTCAATATGACCCGAAATGGATTTTAAAAATGTTATTACTTTCTAAAACAAGCATCGAGACGTTTGAATTTTCTCGACTTTTCCTAAATCATAGGAAGTAACGTTTCTGCATCGAACTAAAAATTGTTGGACATTTCTGAAAGGCTGTTAAAAAAAGAATTACGAATAAGGTGTTTCGGGTCATATTGATCCGGATTTCATACTCACATCGTGGAAATTATATATAACCAAATTTTAAAGACTTTGCAATCAAAATGCTTATTAGAGCCCCAATTTTCAGTTTCTGGTGAGAACAGCTCTTTTGACCCGATTGGTCACAAGGAATCTGTGCCGGAAGAGGGCAAGTTTTGCCCCTATCCGTGAAGCAGCGTAAGATAAAGCTTGCTTCAGATAGAATTGGAACAACAACAATTGCCTGTATTTCAGTTATTTATTATTGAATTCAAGATCTTTTTTTTATACAAATGTAGCGTTTTCTTCATAATTTTAAGAAAAAATACGGATAAAATTATTCGTCACGGTTTCGAAGGAATTCTCGAATTTTTCCTGTAACATGGCTCATTAGGCGGCGCACACCTTCTTCGTCCATCGTTTTAGCTATCTTATTCCACCAGGTCTTCATCTGATTGATGTCTTTGACAACCTTTCCCTTTGCCTTGAGTCTCCTCTTCATGATTGCCCAGTATTTCTCAATAGGGCGGAACTGGGGGCAGTTGGGTGGGTTAAGGTTTTTCGGAACAACCTGGACCCCTTTCTCTGCATACCATTCTTGAACGACTTTGCTGTAATGACAGCTTGCCAAATCTGGCCAAAACATTACGGGATGGTCGTGGGATCGAATGAACGGCAAAATTCGTTTTTGGAGACACTCTTTTTGGTATAGTTCCGACGTCATTGTCTTATTTGTAACGAAAACTTTCGTTTTTTTGCCACAGCTGCAAATGCCCTGCCAAATCATGAATTTTCGTGCAAATTTGTCGGCAAAAACAAATTTAAATTTGGCTGGAACATCCCCCCGAGCCGTTGCCAAGTAAAATTTTTGACCTGGGATTTGCCCGAAGTCAGCCTTGACATAGGTTTCATCGTCCATCAGAAGACACCCGTCGAACTTGGTCAGCACCTGGTCGTATAGCTTCCGAGCACGGATTTTGGCCACACTATTCTGTTTTATGGTCCGATTTGGCTGTTTGCTAGCTCGATACGACTTGATTCCTTCCCGGAGTCGAGTTTTCCTCACGGTACTATGGGCAGCACCGAATTTTCTGGCCAAATCACGGTCCGACAGATTGGGATTCCTCTTAATCGTCTTCAAAATCTTACCACGCAGTTTCCGGTCGACAGTTCCACTCCGACGATTGGCTTGAGGCTTCCGAATCGTCGTCAATGTTTCCTTATACCGTTTGATAACGCGCCATACGGTATTTCTGGGCAATTTCAGCTGTTTAGCTAGCCTAGATGCAGACCACAATGGATTTTCCAAATAACTGTGCACAATGTTTTCCCTTCTTTCGGCCTCCATGTTGATTGTTTACAAAGTACAGTCGATTTGCGGAATGTCAAAAATACATACGTAAAGCTGACAAAATTTCCGACACTTGGGCGCCAAGAACTTCCAAATCCGTCCACCAGGAGCGCCACAATATGAGCAAAAGTTTGTTCCAATTCTAAATGAAGCAAGCCTTACAAATTTTCACCGAAACATGCCTTTCGACGGCTCAAACTGCTTGCTTTTTGTTGAATAGTCTAATTCTAGTCTTGAAATGGATCAATGACCACATTGGGCTTTCTGAAACAACCTGGATGCCACGGAAGAACCCATTAGGCGGGGACAAAAACGGATTTTCGTCGAAACATGCCTTTCGACGGCTCAAACTTCATGATATTTGATGAATAGTCTACTTCTAGCCTTGAAACGGACCAATGACCACAATCGCCAATCCAAGACAATTCGGATACTACGGGGGAACCCTTCAGGAGGAGACAAATGAGGATTTTCACCGAAACATGCCTTTCGACGGTTCAAACTTCATGATTTTTTTTATAAGTAGTCTACTTCTAGCCTTGAAATGGACCAATTGTCCATTAATGAACAATCTGGATGCCCCGAGGGAACCGTTTAGGAGGAGACAAATACATATTTTTGCCAAAACATGTCTTTCGACGGCTTAAACTTCATGATTTTTGTTGAGTAGTCAACTTCTAGCCTTCAAATGGATCAATGTTAGGCCATTTTGGGACAACGCGGATGCCTTGGAAGAACCATTTTATTTATTTATTTATTTCGTCAACTGACGTAGACAAGTGCATTTGCATATACATTTTTTACATATACGTTTTTTCTTATGAAATATTAAAAAAATAGATTAAGTAGAAGGTGCTTTTATAATTTTTATTTGTAGATGTAGTTTTGTTTGGCATTAATTTTTTTTTTAGCTTGTGCCGTGACATGATGAAGTCTTTAGTTTCACGATGTTGATTATAAGTGGCCATAATTTGATTGAGATCTAGTTTTCACTGCCAGCGTCGGTGGTTTAGTGGTAAACGTGACTGCTACTTGATACCCCAATGGGTCTGGGTTCAATCTCAGTCGACGTCGGTGGTGTTTCTGAGGCGAAAAAATCTGGTCACGTCTTCCTTCGGAAGGTAAGTAAAGCCGTTGGTCTCCCTACGTTGTCTGCTATGTTGTCTGCTCCAGAGAAAAGATCATCCACATAGAAATCCTTTCGCAGTATTTCAGCAGCTCGTGGAAAGTCTTGTTGCTCATCGTCGGCCAACTGATGTAGGACTCTTGTAGCCACTAAGGGTGCTCAAGCTGTCCCATAGGTGACCGTTTTTAGCTCGTACGTATCCAGTGGTAAGTCAGGTGATGCTCTCCATACCATTCTCAACAAAGGTGTGTCGCGTTCATCGATCAGAATCTGTCGAAACATCTGTTTTGCATCAGCTACTAACATTATTCGATGGTTTCAACCCTTCATCGCCAGCGATCAACTGATGAGAATCGGGGGCCGGCTTAATCAAGCCCCACAGCCTTACGATAGTAAACACCAAATTATGATGCCAGCAAAGCAAAACTTATCCGTTCTTCTGCTTCGTTATCTCCACCAAAAACACCTGCTCGCCGCCCCTCAGCTACTTGTCAATATACTTCGTCTACGATACTGGATCGTTGGAGCCAGGAATCTGGCAAAAATCATCGTACACAACTGTGTTACCTGTGTGCCCTCCAAAACCATTGCAGCAGTTCATGTCAGAACTACCAGCGTCACGAGTAACAGCAAGCCGACCATTTTCCATCACCGGCATTGATTACTGGGGTCCAGTTTCGCTACAGTCCCCACATCGTCGCGCAGCTCCCAGAAAGGCTTACGTTGCGGTGTTTGTCTGCTTCTCTACACGTGCTGTTCATCTGGAACTGGTTGCCGATTTAACTACTGCCAAGTTTCTGCAAGCCCTGAGACGTTTTGTAGCACGACGAGGACTTTGCCGTGAAATCTGCTCGGACAACGGACGTAATTTCATCGATGCAGCTAACGAGCTGCGCAACTTGATTCGGAACAAGGAGCACCACAGAGCGATAGCAGACGAATGTGCAACCAACGGAATCCGATGGCGCTTTAACCCACCCAAGGCATCACACTTTGAGGGCCTGTTGGATGCAGAAATTCAATCCGCGCAGAAGCATTTTGTGCGGGTTCATGGCGCAAGTACACTTGCACACGACGATATCGAGACGCTGTTGTCTCAGATAGAATGCTGTTTAAATTCACGCCCGATCACTCCTCTGAGCGATGAACCCACTGATTACGAAGTGCTCACTCCTGGTCACTTTTTAGTCGGGTTCGCGCTCAAATCCGTTCCAGACGTCGATATGTCTGAATTTCCAAGTAACCGACTGACCAAATGGCAGGAAGTTCAGAGGATGATCCAAATCATCTGGAAGAGGTGGCATTTGGAATATTTAGCCACTTTACAGCCAAGAACGAAGTGGTGCAATCCGCCAATCGAACTGGAGAAGGGTCAACTAGTCCTGCTTGTAGACGAAGGGTCTCCACCTATGGTCTGGCCAACAGCGAGAATTGAAGAACTACATCCTGGAGCTGACGGAAATACACGGGTGGTCTCTGTCCGAACTGCAAGCGGCAGCTACATCCGTCCCGTTAGCAAGATTTGTCTTCAACCGATTCCACCATGCAACGAGAAACCATCAAACGTCATCCGTTAACATCAAGCATCACTCACCTCTTGAAGATCAACAAAGTATCATCAGAAATGATGATTTCTGAAGCGGCCAGGATGTTCGTGTACGAATATACTAGCGCCGCCTGTTTGTCGAGAACGAGCATCTTGGCATATGGATCAACATTATGGATCAATCCAACATATATGGAGGCCAATCATATCAATAATGTTGGATTACCGGACCCTAAGCAACACCGATTGGGGGGATAATTTAATTGCACTGCCAGTGGGGTGGGAAATACTGGGCGTCTCCATAAGTGGACTGTATTTTATTGGTTCGGAGTTTATTTTGGAGTTCGATTCAACCACTTTCACTCAACACATTCGTATCACACATTTGTACAGAGCATTACGCAACACATATATTTCGTCCAACACACATTTTATTTACAGTATTTACATTTGTACATTTGCTACATTACAAACACTCAACACAAACAATTAACACAGAACATTCTGTTCCATTGTGACTTTGCTCCCATCCATCCTTCCTGAAAGTCAGAGCCGACACGACTATTGTACACCAGATCATCTGCTACCTAACAACCAGATGATCCCTGCTGTGACGTCACCGATAACGATCGCCTGTGATCGCTGTCGCTATCGGTAAAGAGAATACCGTCTCGATTCGGTGGAACGGTCGTAAGAGAGAAGCCCTCTCGCTCGGCAGTGGCGTAGCAAGGGTAGGGTGATGTTACTCCCGAACACCAGCTTATATTCATAAGTCGATAGGTCCAGGTGGTGGAGTCGTCTTCCTGGCGACGGTGATTCTCACCATGTGAGGAAATGGGCTGACGGAAAAAAAAATTATTTAGAGGGCCATGTTTGGCATAGTTTGTTCGATAATTATCAAATTCCGGCTCCGTAGTTGCTGTGAATGTATATAGAAGTTAAATTTTGATAAAATTTCAGCTGAATTTTATTCAGAGCTATTCGCTCTGAAACTATTTCGTTAACAAATGAAACCTTTGCAAATTCGCGACGCTGTTGCAGTGTTTGTATATTGTTAAGAATGCAGCGCGCTTCGTAAGATGGAAGAGGATACGTTGTCCGTCCTAGTTTCCAAAGAGCTTATAATAAAAAAAACTTGTGTTCGGTGACTCTATTCGGTTAATTTGCGTACTATGAAAGGGAGACCAGACAATGCTACAGTATTCCAGAATGGACCTAAAATACACTCAAAAAAATCGACACGTTGTTTTCACGTGAAATTTCACGTAACTTCCACCTGAACACGTAACCAAATCTTCTTCAGTAAAATCAGGTGAACATTACGTGTCCAGTGAATTGTACGTGAAAAATCATGTAAAATTTATGTGATTATCACGTAGAATGTGAATTTACGCGGAAATCACGTAGCTCTTACGTAAATTCCACGTGTTTTTTACTGGTTTTGGCTGTGGACGAAAATTACGTGCATTTCACGTGGAAGTAACGTGTCGATTTTTTTGAGTGTAGGCTACATATAATGTTTTTATTGTGTAGGGATCCTCAAAATTGAAGACAAAGCGTTTTATGAAACTAATCATATTGTTTGCTTTATGAATAATAGTTTTAAAGGGTGTTCCGATCAAAATTTGGTCAAACAGTAATGTGTGTGAGTCGATTAAAGCTTTTATTAATAAGTCAAATTCTTTTCCATTTTCATGTTCAGTTAATACAGAATACAGGAGAAATATTCAGCTTAGCTTCCTTTTAACCGGGTCTTTCGTATAACACCTGCCGCAAGATTTTGTACAGTCTCCTTGTCCACTTTATTCGCCGCAGAACGCCAGTTTGCCTTCCGCGTGACGATGGCCCAATATTGTTCGATTGGGCGAAGCTCTGGCGTGTTGGGAGGGTTCTTGTCCTTGGGCACCACTTGAACGTTGTTGGCAGCATACCACTCCATGGCCTTTTTTCCGTAATGGATGCCAAATCCGGCCAAAATAGAACAATTGTGTCGCATCAGGAAAGGCAGTAGACGTTTTTGTAGGCACTCGCTCAGATTAATTTCCTGGTTGACGGTTCCGGTCGCAATGTCAACGTTTCTCTTCAAGCCACAGGTACAGATGGCCTGCCAAACCAGATATTTCTTCACGAACTTTGACAGTTTAATGTGCTTGAAAATATCTGCCGCCTCTCCCCGTCCCCGGTTGCCGTATAAAATTCCTGTCCAGGAAGCTGTTTAAAGTCTGTCTTGACGTATGTTTCCTCGTCCTGTACCACGCAATCAAACTTCGTCAGCATCGTCGTGTACAACATTCGCAATCGTGCTTTGGCCGACGTGTTTTGTTTATCGTCGCGATTTGGAGTCACCACTTTCTTATAAGTCGACAGTCCAGCTCGTTGTTTAGCTCTATCCACGGTTGAACGCGCCACTCCCAGCTTCTTTGCGACATCTCAGACGGAGAGTTTGGGGTTCCGCTCGAAACAGCGAGCAACTCTTTTTGTCGTCGCTGTGGCCTCCAGCTTTCGATTTCCCCCCGTTCCAGCTTTTCCGGCTGTCGACAAACGTTCACCGAACACTTATAATACGTTGGTAACAGTTGATTTAGCCACATTCAACAATTTCGGAAACTTGGCGTGAGAGTAGTTTGGATTTTCGCCATGTACGTGCAAAATTTTGATGCGTTGCTTCTCTTCCTTCGACGACATTTTGATAACTGAAGTGCTAATCTCAAAATCAAAATAGAGGCATGATGCTACACGCCTACATCTTCAAAACGAGGGGTGTGCATAATTTTTAATGCACGATGAAAGGAAATGCGTCAAGTTTTAGCCGACCAAATTTTGATCGAAACACCCTTTGGACTATTCATGAAAAATCATGAAGTTTGGGCCGTCGAAAAGCATGTTCCGATGAAAATATGTATGTCGCCCCCTCACGAATCGAGGCAAAACATACTCTCTTCCGGCACAGATTCCTTGTGGCCAATTGGATTAAAAACGGCAGTTCTCACCAGAAACTGAGAATTGGGACTTTAACAAGCATTGTGACTGTAAAGCTTTCAAATTTGGTTACATAAAATTTCCACAATGTGAATTTTGAATCCTGGTCAATATGACCCGAAACACCTTATTTGTTAAAAAATGTGAACACCCAAGGTTAAGAACGTAATGTAGATACTTGCGACATAATGACACACGTCTCCCAATACACAGGGTGTTGTGTTAGTTATGAAGAAAATGGACACTGTTACAGAGTTCTTGACCCTCTTAAGTTATGTTTCCTCAAAACTGGCTCCACCTTTTCATTACATCCGAATAATTATAAAATAATATTCAATTCCATTAACAAAACAATTTGCAAATATGGTTTTTTTTGGAAATTTTTAATAAACAACATTTTCAAACTGATATGTTAACGAAATATCACGAGATTTTAAAAGCAAAGTATCAAAATTTTAAATAATCAATTCTTTTCACGAAATGCATGATTCACTTAATCGGTTTCAGCGCGTTCTCTGAATAGTTCTTTTACACATTTATATTTCGGGTCATCAATTACAGGGGGAGGTACTCAAGTAACACACGAAATAACTTTTTTAGAATCACTGTTGATGATGATTTTGAGCGGTTCGTAATTTGCGTATTTTATTTGAATATGAACTAGAGCAGTCTACTCAGACAAACGATCCAGCTGAAATACTTTTCCATAACTACTGCTAGTAATAGGGGAAAGTGGGGCACAATCGGGCACTTTAGTGTGTTCAGATTTTAATAAATAAAAATTGTAAATGTCGTAAAGAAATCCTGACAACATTCAGGTTTACAGGTTGTTCTTTGGACATGGAAGCATCATTTGAGAGTGTTACAACAACCACTCTGTTTATAAAAACTCCGCTTTTCCAACACGAATGCACACATATGTGTAAAGTGTCGTAAATAAACGTAAATCAATAAATAAACAAACAAACAAACAAACAAACAAACAAACAAACCTCATTTGAGAGTGTTACACAGGTGCGTTGAAGTGATTCTGAATCAGCTATTCAATTCTTTTTTAAATTGCCTTTTTGACCAAATGTGCCTCGTATGTAGGATACTTTGGGACGGGAGTGGGGCACATTTGAACGACGAGAAAAAAAAACTTAGATAGATTCATCAAATGATGTAGTCTTTCACTTGTATTCCCTGCAGATAAGATCAGATCAGTTAACAAAACATAAAACTTATCTAGTAATTTCATTCCGAAAATGTCCATAGTTTCGGATTCCAATGTGGGAGTACTGGGGTAAGTACCTGTCCAGGGATGGAGGACAGAATATTTTTAGATGGAAACATGGAATGCCGCATTTCAAACGTCATGATCTAGCAAAAATTGGTCATCAGAAGACATTTTGAGGAATTCTGACCATACTGGTCACTTAGAGAGGCCTTGCGAGATCCGAGTTCCTCCGGAAAAGTGACCATATTTAAATCGTTACCAAAACATGGCTTGCAAAATATCAAACTTCATGATTTTGCAAAACATTGTCCTCGGAGGGCATTCTGAGGGTGTCCGATCATACTGGCCACTTGAGGTGGCCCTGCGGCATTTTGAGTTCCTCCGGAAAAGTGGTACATTTGAGCTTCCAGTTTGTTGACGCTGAGCATACCCCTAGAGCAAAGGAATAAGAAGAGACAGGAAAGTGGCAAACGCCAGTGAGAAAGCAGGAGCAAGCGTAGAAAGGGCCAGCAAGGGTAGCGAACGGCTTAATCAGGGGTCACTATTTTAATCAGTTGTTAGGAAATAGGTCTATAACTCCTACATTTTCCAAATAACTGCATTTTTAATGATACCATCATAAGCTTTATCTATTGGGCCAATGATTCGATGTATGAAACATGATTGATTACCAATTTATTACTGTCATTTTGAAGATTTAAAATACATCATCTAGAAACCATCAGTTTCTGACCTGCTGAAGAAGTTTGCTCAAATGTTGCCTTTGTGTATTTTGCATTTGCATCGCGTGTACCGGAGAGCATGTCTTCATCAGCTCTCTTCCACAACTAGGCTTGTTGCTAGAATGTGATGTTGAACATTGAATTAAATTTATTACATATTTAGATAATCTGAAATCGCTATTTATTTTATGTTTCTTCCATTCATTTGAGGTTGATCTATGCTTATGATTATATTGTCCATCATCTGGCACTATCATTTTCAACAAAAAATATGTTTTGGAGCTGTCCAATAGTACCCAACGATAGATAATGCTTCGCTGTTGAGCTGCAGCTATGGCATCACTGTTGCTTTTGAGAGAGCCTCTCTTCTTTGTTATCCATGGATATAGCGCACCGGTAATGTAACGTGAAGCCTGCTGTCTCTTGCATTTGTTTGTTTTTAAACGAAGCATCCCGTTTGTCGTCACAGTCGCTTTTTCTTACTATCCGTGAGAGTAAATGAAATAAGAAATACACATTGCCAATCAAAAGATCAATGAAGGACTAAAAGTTTGGTCGTGTAGGTCTGTCTCATAACCTGATAGTAGACGAGTTCGTGGTCGTAGCAATCGAGATGTTTTGGTTGGTTGTTTTCGAGAGCGGTTGGGTAAAACGAAGGAGTGGGTTGAGGAAATTGACGTTTGCAGCAAATCGTCAACCGGCCTAATTCATTTCGCCTTCGCACACATGCACAGAATCGCACTTATACAATATTGTTAGTTTATGAACCGATTGAGGAGCTGAAGAAAACATTTTTTAAATCGGAAAGCAATCCGCATGCGTTTAAGAAGTCCCTGCAATTGGGAACTTTATTCCATGGCTATGAAATTTTCTGAGCCTAATGCTCGTTGCTGAAGGTATGTTCCGATACACCAGACGTAAGCAGAGGGATTAATGTCTAAATATTGGCAGTTCTAATTATAGATTACATACAGCTTCATCAAATGTCTCAGGGGCTGACTAAACTGCCCAAAACCCGTCCCGTGCCCAATATGGGAGCAGGGATGCCAGATATACAGACATGTCTGTATTTATACAGACATTTGATCATGCATACAGACATCATACAGAGATTACAGACATTATCCAGACATTTGGAATATGTTACAGACATATACAGACATTCGTTTCGGCGAACTTCCTGATTTTAAAAAACAGGGTGTCAGGGAAAGTCACATGCGTCACAGTATGCAAATGAATGACAGTCTGAAGTTGGACCAGTTTGTTGGCGAAAAAAACCAGTGAAGGATGTAGAAGTACAAATATGTGCCAGGCTGTTTTCTAAGGCTGTTTTCACTTATTCGATCCTTGTCAAAGACGTAGCAAAATACGGCCATCATAACGAACGACCTTGGCGAATCGCATCACCAAGAATTGGTGGCAATGATGCGGTCCAAACCATTTGAATCAACTGATACCACTGCCATGAAAACATTGGTTTTAGTAGTTAGGACATTCTATTGGAATGGCAATGAACTGTCAATTCGAGATTCTTTTTATCATGATCCGAGCTTGCTGAAGTGGATGCTACTACGATTCACAGTGCCATTGTTACTAAGTTTAATGAAGATTTGATTCCGTACAAAAAGAAGCTAATATGGTTCGGTGTAGACGGAGTGAGTGTTAAGCACGGTGGAAAGCACTCTGTTACTGTACTTTTCAAAAACGACTGTGCAAATTTATTCGTACTGAAATGCATTTGCCATTCATTTGCACTGGTGTAAATGGATGTGTCGGGAAATACATAGCTTCCTCAGTAATAGCCCTTTAACATCAGCAAAGTTCAACGAGCTGCTGCACTTAATAGAGCTGAAACCTTTATACATGTTACATCCATCCACGATCCGATGGCTTTCTTTAGAACAAATTGTTAAGCGTATTCTTGAAGCTGGAAGTCATAAAAGTATATATCTGTTTTTGCGATACATCAGTGGACGCCAAGCAGGATAAAAAAAAAAGTTTATGAGCGTCCCAGCGATTCATAAAACCACCTGTACTTGGCGGCACTTAACCACATCTTTCCGAAAATCAACCGGTTGATTCAACTTTTTCAATTTGAAGAGCTAATGATGTACAACCTGAAAACAGAACCTAGCAAATTGATATTTTCGATATTGGATTGTTTCTTTAAACCAAGATATTTAAAAGAATTGACTAACCCTGCAGCCATGGCTTTGTAGACCTGATCCCCAATAACTTCTGCGAGTTGGAAAAACTGTACGAAGGTGTCGAAGTGCAGGCTTTGATCAACGAATACACTAGAAGTTACAAGTTAAGCATAGAGCACTTGCATCAATTTCGACTAGATATGATGAATTTTACATATGCTGCTGCATCAAATAAAAAAAAAAGAATTGACCTTACCGACGATATCCTCAACGATTTAGCGTTAATTGATCCTGATAGTATCAAAGCAATAGCCCATCCTACAATTTTTCACCTTATCAAAAGATTTGAGAACATTATTGATTATGCATCAGTTCAACCAATCGACGACGTGTTCCGGGAATGTAGAGTTTCAGTAGCGGATTCTCCAGAAAATCTGCATAGCGAAGAATTTGTGAACATGTGCTTATCCTTACGTCGTTGTAGTGGCAACTGAGCCTTTCCGTGTCTACGACAGTTCATTCCAGCAAAATAGGCTATGCCACATAGGTCGGCCGTTGTCAAGCAAATTTTTCAATTCACAAAATCAATAAAACCAATGCTCGCAATCGCACTGCCACATAAACCATGAAAGGCATTTTGTCGGCCAATGAGTACGTTAAGTCGCACAAAAAGCAAAACGGAGTGGTTGAAATTTCATCTAATGTGAAATGTCTGTTCACAAACGACAAATTCCGTTGAAGCACCTTACAACCAAAATCAAAACCCTTATATCCTTTATAAAAAAAAAAAATTTTAATTGAGAATGAGAAAAAGGGGGGGAGGGAGGAATGGGGGAAGAAGAAAGAGAGGGGAAAGGGAGGAAGAGGAGGGGGGGGGAGGGGGAGAGAGAAGGGGGGAAGGGAAGGGGGGGGGGGAGGGGGGGAAGAAGGGGAGGAAGGAAAGGGAAAAAAAAAAAAAAAGGAAGAGAAAGGAGAGGAGGTGGGGGTGGAGTGGAGTAGTTTTGTGGTGGGGGGGAGAAAAAATTGTTTATGTGCAAATTGTTGCTTTATTCTCTTTTTCCATTAAATATCACTTCCTACGTGTTTTGACGCTCGTTTTTCCACTCCTTAAGAGAAGTTTTGCAATCCATCAACATGTTTTGAATTGTTTCACAACGTACCACGTTATTGTCCAAAGTGCAAAAATACACGAACCAAAATTTTGCTTAGTTGTTTGGTGACTTAAACCCATCTGGCACCTTGGAGCAATAACAAACTGGAAGCTCATATGCACACTAACGCCATGTAGTGAGTGAATTCTAAACTTATGTGACCACCTCTTGGAAAAACTTTACCACTAGGACAAGTATACTGAAGAGTGATATGTTCTAATTGGTGAGACTCCCGAGACAACATAGGATGAAACAAATTATCCCTTTTTCCAAAGCGTCACTATACTGATTCATAGTAACTTGAAGCACTCCTAGCGGTGAAATTTTAAATTTAATCGGAATCCAATGACACTGATTTGTTGACCTTACTCCAAACAACAATTCTGCCGAGGGTTGTAGAGTTCAATGCCTTGAAACAGCTGAGATAGACCTTATTTCCGCCAATTAGCAAAAATCCAAGGTGTTACGAAAAAATCAAAGATCGAAGTTGTTGCACTGTTCTTGCCATAGCTGCCGTAAACGAACTGATGGAGCTGTCAAATTTTCGCAGTATATAGGCAACTAGTATATATTGACTACTAACCGGTGGATCGACCCCATGGCTCTTGCTACCCCGGTGAGGACTGATGCACCAAATATGCTACGCTAAATTGAGCCTCCCACTCCTAGCTCAGATCTACCGTGTTGAAATCAAGGCGATGCTGCTAACGGAAGGTGTCCCGTACGATCTACGGTGGAGTGCAAATGGACGATGGACTACAAACTGCATCAGTTGCTGGGAGAAGCTCCCGTCGCACAGATGGGCAGAACGGGCAAAATCTTGGACAAAACCTCGTTTTTTTTCTCAGGATTTCAATTCAACTTGATACTCTACAGAAACTAAGGCTATTCACTATGAGGAATCAAGCATAAACTTATTAAAATCTGATTGTTTTTGCATAACGTCAGGTACGGGAAGTTGGGGTTCAAATCCGATTAAAATTTGATGTAATATTTATAACATCTGTTTTTACCATAAACAAATACTTTTTCCCTTAAAATGGAGGGATTAATGATTGAAATACCTTTGTATGAACCTATATTTCCAAAAAAAGGGATAAGTAAAATTTATTAATCAAACTAGGCTTTGATTTGAACACTAGGCATTTCACGTGAAAAAAAACATGATTTTTCTCTAATTTTAAATGTCTGTAAAAAAAAGCTCCACGTTTCTCCACTCTTCTGAAATATGTCAAACCAGTACGTTACACGAAACATGCAGTAGGAATCATGCTTAACTGACGAGATTTTTGCATCTTTGGCAGATAATTGAACTACACGCTCGTCAGAAATTACTCTAATGTGAGTAAAAGAGTACTAAAAATCATAAAAATCGGATGTACTCTTCTAAATTGCTTGAAAGTATGGATTGATTTGAAATTTGGGCGTGACTTTATTAGTAAACCAATTTTACCAATATTTAGAGGAGGAATCATTCCCATACCTGCTTGTGATGTTTGTTTGTGAAATCAAGCTTTTATTCGCGGGGAATCAGTGGTTGAAGCCATTGTTTACAAATGAAGTTACCCGAATCAATCAAAATTTGTCAAATTCTGAGGAATTTTTACTCTGTTTGGGTTTACGGAAAATAAGCTTAACTTAGTAAAAGTTATTGAATAGGTAAAACTCATTTTATAGTAGTTTCTGATGAGCGTGTAAGGAACTAGAGTTCTGTCACTTTCAAACGATTTATTCGTTGCATTGATTTTGATTTTATCGGGCGCATTGGTGTAGTACTTACGCAATGTTTCGCACCAGCAGAAAAGTGATGTTTGAAATGCTTAACGAGCATTCCAACGAACCTTGGCGTGCACGGTATTTAAACGTATCAAAGCAGATCGAGAAAAAGTTGAATCTGGCAAATGATGCTGAAGGAAGAAGCCAGGGGGGAAAGGCTGTTCTCTTTGAAGGTTCAATAAAGATTTTTGGGCGAACGCTCACGAGCCGCTTATTAGAACCGGCTCTTCAAAAAGAGTGAGCGAGCCACAGCTCTATGAAATTCAACCGCGGCTCTCAAATGACCGTGGCGTTCAAAATTGATCGGCGGCTCACTACGAACGGTTTTGAGCCATGAACGGCTCAACCAAAATGAGCCGCTGGCCCAGTCACATTTCTGAGCTTTGCCTGTTGTTCGTTCATTTTGCTCTTTTTCTCTCCTGGCTATTAGGCTTTTTGACGTTTAATCACCTCACACTTTCTGGCACATGCAGAGGAATGATGGTTTGCTTTTTCTCCAAGAGATTTTCCTTCTTACTTGCACTCCTTTGATCTAAATGGCGCTTTAGTGTGCGTGCGTTCAAGGTCACTAAGCCTAACAGGCATGTTTTTTTTCGTTATGCTTGTTCCCTCTCCTCAGCTGAATGAATCAACGTTTTGGATCGGGAAGCTCTCTTTATTAAAGCCCTACAGTTAAAGTATGGACGACTCTCACCACAAAACTTGATTGTTGTCGTTCCAACCGAGCAATAAATTATTCAGTGCGTTTTGGCAGTTCGTTTGGAATAGCTTTGGACAGTCGGCCATACTTTTACTTGGGAGCTTAATCAATGCCAATGCTGCTGGTTGAATTAAATCACGTTTCATTTGTTTCTAGGCTTCTTTTCTCTAGCATATTGGGATGAATGGGTTAATTGATTTCCCAGTATCTCTCGCTCACACTTATTCTACCCAGTTGGTGCAATTTTGTGCGACAAACTCGAGATAAACCCTAGGAGCGTCGCACTTTAAGGTCATACCATGTAATAAGATGAAAACTCAAATATAACTACAATAGTGATAGAATCATGTGCGCAGGATCAAACTGGCTTGATCTGTGTTTGTGTTCGGATACTCCCAAGGAAGTGTAAGAAGGGTTAGAGCTCAACGTAGCTGGGTCAATTTTTTTAAGAGCCATTGAGCCGCTCAAATGATCCGGTTCATTCAAATGAACACATGGCTCTGAGCCGCTCATTCAAATGAACCGTTTTGCCCATCTCTATTGCGTAGCGAAGGAAAGGTAACAGAGGCAGGACTGGTAAAAGAAATACTCCATTCAACTCCTACTCGAGCATCTAGAATGTCTCGTGCATGGAAGAAGTCAAACCAAACAGGAATACTACGATACACAACCACCAAAGCTCTGGCTCTGATGCTGGACCTGGATTTATCTAGACAAAAGTATCAAATTTTAAGAACACAAACCAAGGAGAGAGGAACCGATTTGTATCCATCATACAAACGGATACAAGAGGAGAAAAAGCACTGCTACCCTGCAGCACTCTGCACTGTTGTGACCGCAGGTAGGGCTGAGGTATCATTGCAGGCTTTGCTTGACCACACAGTGCAACGCATCGCGTTGATAGATCCAGGGAAGTTTGAAGGGGTTAGTCGAGATGTCCTGAAGAATTGCACTCTCATAACTAAATGGGGCTTTGATGGAAGTGGAACACAATCATCAATTACAAACGAATCGTGATTTTGACGATTCAAGTTTGTTGATGACATGTTTTGTTCCTCTCCAACTTGATAGTGGAGATAAACATAACAAGTGAATTTTGTGGCAAAATCCGAAACCTTCATCTACCCGCTACTGTCGGCCCTGTAAACTGGAATATTGTAAGGAATCCATTGAGACGATTAAAAAGGAAGAACTACTTATTTGTACCCAAATATCAGGTCTTTTACCAACATGTATTAAAACAAGGGCTGGAACGATACAGGTAACTCACACATTATCCTGCACAATGATTGACGGAAAGGTGAGCAACGCTTTGACTGGAACGAAGTGTTCCCAAAATTGTTCAGTATGCTCAGCAACACCCAAAATCATGAACAATATCGATGAAGTTTTGCAACGGGAGGAAAACCCAGAAGCATTGGAGCTGGGACTATCAACTTTACATGCCTACATTCGAATCATGGAGTGGATGCTACACGTTAGCTACAGGTTGGACACGAAAAAGTACTACAGAACACGAGACATCAGAGCAATCGTTGACCAACGGAAAAGTAAAATCCAGGATAGATTCCGTAAAGAGCATGGGTTGTTGTTGGACTTTGTTAAAGAGGGATCTGGCACTACAAACACGGGTAACGCAGCCCGGCGTTTTTTCGAAAAACCATCTGTCACAAGTGAGATAACTGGTATTGACGAAGAACTTATTGATCGATTGGACACAATTCTACGTACGCTTTTATGCGGAATTGATGTAAACCATGACGCATATCATGCATTCGCCATCAAAACAGCTCGTTTGTACGCAAGCTTATATGAGTGGTATCCAATGCCTGCGAGTGCTCATAAAATTCTTATCCATGGATCGAAGGCGATTGCACTTGCGCTGCTACCCATAGGTATGATGAGCGAAGAAGCGCAGGAGGCCCGTAATAAAGAGTTTCGGAAAATTCGAGAGTCACACAGCCGAAAGTCCAGCAGAAAAGAAACAATGCAAGATGTATTTAACGGTATGTTGATCACATCAGATCCCTTCTTGTCCAGCATGAGAACCAGCACCACTTCATCGTCCGAACGTGAAATGAAGTCAGCTGTTGCGGATCTCCTTCACTTCGAAGCGGAATCGGAAGATGATGAAGAATAAATATACATTTATAAATATTATTATTTTATATTCACAATCCTAAACATGGTTCGAAATTAAATACAAGAACATAATTAAGTGTTTTTTTCCTCAAAAATGAAGTTTGATCAGAAATTGCATTGCAAGATTCAATACTATGTGTCTACTCATTATATTTTTGATTTCCTTGTGAATAAAACATCCGTCAGTAAAAAGATATCTTGATCAAAACCAGTGATGCCAAAATTTAGCTTCAATCCTCATGAACAACTTCGCAGAAGGTTTTGTTTTAATAGCGGGCTTCACTCAAAAGATAGAGCTGATATAGATCAAAATAGAGTGATCTAGTTAAAAAGGAGTGATGTCAAATGATAGATATTATTCACCTGAATAACCTTGCTGTAAATTTTGCTTCTATTGAATGCTTCTATCAAAATCTAAAATTGATTTGGATAAAAAAAGTTATCTAGATCAAAAACCAGTGATGCAAATTGTGACTTTACTCCGCATGCACAACTTCGCAGAAGGTTTTATTTTGATATCAGGCTTCCCTGAAAAAAATAGAGCTGTTCTAGATCAAAAAATAGGGATCTAGATAAAAAAATGATGCCAAAAGATAGATATGATTCACCTGAACAACCTTTTTGAAAGTTTTGGCTCGATATAATGCTTCTATCAAAAGATGGAATTGATCTAGATAGTAAAAAAGTTATCTAGATCAAAACCAGTGATGCCAAAATGTAGTTTTAATCCACATTAACAACTTTGCAGAAGGTTTTGTTTTAACATCCGGCTCCACTCAAAAGATAGAGCTGATATAGATCAAAATAAAGTGATCTAGATAAAAATAAATGATGTAAAAAGATAGATATTATTCACTTGAACAACTTAACTGCCATTTTTGCTTCGATATAATGCTTCTATCAACATATATAATTGATCTAGATAAAAAAAAAGAAATCTAGATCAAAACCAGTGATGCCAAAATGTGACTTTACTCCACATGAACAACTTCGCGGAAGATTTTATTTTTATAGCAGGCTTCCCTCAAAATATAGAGCTGATCTAGATAAAAAAAATAGTGATCTAGATAATAAAAATTATGCCAAAAGATAGATATGATTCACCTGAACAACTTTGCCCAGTACATCAAATCACTATGACTTGAATTTTAGGAGTTAGGAGGTTTTGTCCGTAAAGTTGAATGATCTGCCCCACTGTGCGTCGTTCACACCGCTAAAATCGGCCGACTAGGGTGGACTGGGCATGTCGTAAGGATGTTGGACGCTAGCCCTGTTAAAATGCTTCTCGAAGACGAATCGACAGGCACCAGCAGAAGAGGGGCGCAAAAAGCGACTTGCGGACCCTTCACAGACAGCGAGAATGGCGAAACACCACCATGGGCCCAAGAGAATGGATACAACTTCTGTATACAGCTGAGGCCATCCCGACCTTCGTCTGATTGACCGAGCTGCATGAAGCATAAACAAGCTAGAGACTGATATTCACACTAACGTCACGTAGTGTGTGAACTCCGAACTTATAAGACTAACTATCACATGAAAGAATTGAGCCACTAGCACAAGTTAGCTGAAGAAAGCAAAGCTCTAACTAGTAAAGAGAGATATAGCATACTTGAATTGGAGGCGCATATGCATACTAGCGCCACGTAGTGAATGAATTCCGAACTTATGTGACTACAATCCGGAAGGGCTTAGTCACTTGCACGAGTTTTTTGAAGAAAGCCAAGGCGTAAGGCGCTCTAGATATTGCATAATAAAACCGAAAGCCCATATACACACTAGCGCCACGTAGTGAGAGAATTCAGAACTTTTGTGACCACTTTTAGGAAGGGCTTGGCCACTTGCACAAATTTGCTAAAAAAAGCAATATCCTAACTGGTGAGGCTCTCGAGATATTCTAGGATGAAACCAATTACCCCTAATACTAACGCGTCACAGCACTCATATTTAGTAACTCTAAAGTAAACCGCCTCTAGCTGTGAAATTCCCAAGTAAACCGGAATCCAATGACACAGATTCCAACTCCGTACTACAATTCTACTGAAGACAGTAGATGTTTAACACTTGAAACAACTGAGATAGACCTCATTTCCCCCAATTAGTGAAAATCCCATAAGCTGCGGGAATCGATCTTTACGGTTTGCCCGAAAAGAACGAAACCGTAGAAATTGAGACCGTAAAGAACGAATCCGAAAAGATCGGTACCCGACTGTAATCATGTCTTATATTTGTCAGTAACACGATTTCAATTCCGCGGACGAAATATTCAATGTATCTGATGATTTTTCCGAAACTTATTTCCCCAATTTAATTCCCTGCACTCATGCGTACACTCGGTGGAATCAAAATTCCGACACAATTTTTGTTAAACCCTTCAAATACCAAACGAAACAGCAGAACCCACCACAACTTTCCTATAATCAAACATCCATCCCCAAACCCAGATTAATGCCTCTCCATTCATCCTGTGCATGGAACTGCATTCTAAATTAAGCACAGAAATGCACATTTCCCTCAAATGACACATAACATCCATGTACAGAGCAGCCTGTCCTGTCACATGGTCCTTCTACCCATTCTCAAACAGAGCACATCCCTCCGTCATCAATGTCACGATTGTCACGTGAAATGAAATCGTCCCCTCACTCACTTCTCCCTTCTCGCCTAATTCGAGCTCTCCGTTCCATTCTAATTACCCCGAAGTCAGTCGATTTATCCGCATTTGCCTGCTGCAACTTGCCGGCCCCTTTTTCTGCATTCTGCGGAAAAACACGGCCAGCAAAAGCGCCCAAACGAGATCGGGATTAAATTTTTTAATTCCATCCTCACCTCACTGAATGGGAAAACACACAAACCAGTCGCTCTCAGTCAGTCAGTCAGTCAGTCAGTCAGTGTGTGAAGGTTGGTTTGGTTTGGTTCGGCACTTTTCAAAACCAGTTCAAGGACAAAATTCCACACAAACACTGGCACAAATACCCCGACATGGGAAGACAAGGGACTCACTCAAACACACACAAACACACTCACTTGGGGGAATAAGGTTCTCGTGGGTAAATGTACGTCATTCCGTGCACGACAGGCGCCCTTCAGGAATAAATTACCATACATGCAAGCACACGGCACATTTGGGGGCCCTATCAGGTGTATACGGTTGTTTTCACGGTTTAGCGTCACGCGATTTCATGGAAAATTTAGGCTTTTCCTCACGCCACCCATAAACTTCGGCAGGTGGCTTCCGAGCGAGCAAGTAATGGAAAAGCAAAGAAAACAAACCTTTAACATTTGACAATCCTCGTTTGGGTTGGATTCAATCCTTGATTGCTTCGAAATGATTTTGATTTTCCTGGATGTCGAGGCTCATCACTTCACTAGTTCACATTTCAAAACAGCTGTCGTAGGATTCCACCGAACAAAAAAACACGCGCACTATTTATCTTCCATCGCGTAATTCACCACATCCATCCAAATCCCGGGAATCACTCACGTGCTGTCACCAAGAAGCTTCATCATTTTGATTTGTCACCTGGAACTAAGTAATCCTTCTCAAAAGCTTGTTGTTTCCGTTTTTCTGCTACCAGAAGCGGAGAATCACATTCACACTCGACACAGCATCCTTTCTTTAGGACTGGCTCATCATCATTTCATCACACACCACACCAGAAAATCACAATCCTCTGCTCTCGGCTACTCAGCTCTCATTTTCTTCCGAAAAGAAAAACTCCAGCTCTCTCCCACTCTCCTGGGGTCTCTTCAATCCTCGAGTAGTAGTCCAGCAGCTCCAGTTCCCTAGTAACCGAGTTTTCTCACTTTCGTGTCCAATCTCAAACCATCATGCGTCTCCTTCATTTATGCAACCCCAAAGCGTGGCACTGTTTCAAACTTAAACTCCACCTGAGACCCGCTAATTATACAACTTCTTCCATCCCCACTGCACGAAGCATTCCTCCGGATATTTCCCGGGCAAAACGGACCGACGAGGCGACGTTGACCGCGATGACCAACGACGACGACGCTCTAACCACCGAACCGAACACGGGCAAATCTGATTCTCGACTGACGACCGAAGTTGGAGCCCGAACAGTGCTAGGTTATGAACCTCTCCTCC
>JAHHFK020003744.1:0-50955 GCA_024533555.2 Aedes koreicus
ATTGCATATTGATTTTACATGTTTATTATAATCATTACCATATTTTCATTACTCGGATTTTCATTATTTATTTAAATATGATTGGTATAATATGTCCACGCATCCTTCCTCCCATGTAGATTCACAAATTGCGTTGTGGTTCAAATTTATTATTTTGAATCCAACTCACTTTACAGAATTATCTTTTGCGGTTAATGCAACGCAGTAGGCCTGGCCGCTTTGACGCTTGTATCATTTCTTTGATGTGCTGCAAGCAACAATATTGACAAAAAAAAATAATTGGGCGTCATCTAACCCAATTATTTTCAGGTTGCTTTCTCGTACAGGCTGCGTTTGTATTAGATTAGATTAGATTAGATTAGATTAGATTAGAAACTGATGATTCACCCTATCGAAGGCATGATCAAGGTCGAACGATACCAGACCAACAGAGAGCGGATGTCACTGGCGTGATTGTCACCGCTTGTCGATTTTTAGGCAATAGGTCGAGTTGGAAATCTTGAAAAACTTACTTAGCTGCGTTTTTTTCTTACTTGCCACCACTATAAATCGCAGGCCGCACGAGCAATCGCGAGGAAACGAACGAGAGATGAAAAACTGGGAAAAACTTTTTTAAGAGTGAGCGAAAAACACGACCGCTTCATCGAACTAGAATTGATGACATATAAGTGTACGAGCAATATACCGTTAGGCAATTTTTTTTAAGGAAAGTAGGAGTTCATTATTCGCCCTATTTTGATTCTCAGCTTCTGAATTGTGCTACCGGTAAATGAGTTAAGCTCCTACTAAACGAGTCGCGTCAGCCTTGGTTGAAACAACTCATCAGGATAATTTTATGTTTAACTCAATGGGGAACTATAAAATGAGTTTTTTGAATATGGCTTCTTAAAACTCAAAGTTTTGGTTATCTTAAATTTCAGCGTAGATGTTTGTTTATTTAATCCTTGCTTTGTCAACATCTCTACACATGGTCGAAATGATTCAAATACTGTTTATATAACTATCGGAAACCAAACGCTTAGTTCTAATTACGATTACGATGAATTCGATCAATCGCTGGGCAGTAATTTCAATTCGTGGTTGAATTTGAATGGCCGAATAAATCAATCGTCCACTCGGAACATAAAATTCCGAATAACTCCATTCACGCCGACCATAAGCCTGCCATAAAGAAAGAAAAAGAAATCCCCTCGTGATAGCCGCATAAAAACATCAAAAGTAGAATTAACGCCACCGCCGACCGCCGCTGTCGCAGCCACCACCATCGACTTTCCTCGGAATCATCATCCGAATCTCCATCCTTTCCCATTGGTTTCTCTATTTATGCTCGCTTGAGTGCTGTGGCGGCGGCTGTTTTTGCTTTTCCTCTTTATTCTGGAATCAAATTATGTTTGGATTATACACGCTCTTCCAAAAGCAGATCCTAACAACAACATCGGCAAGGCAAGCATCGAGGGCAACAACTTTAGCTTCATCACAGCCAAGCCAGCATCCGGCCCAGCACAAATGAGAAACCATCCAATCGGTAATTTTTCTATTTCTTCATTTTATTGTGTCCTTCACTCCTACTTTTTCTGGTCGCTTGGTTCGCATCATCACACACCACGGAACGGACAGCCGATCGACGTCGATGACGCCGTGTTTTTCCCGTTTTTCTCCGATTCTGTTTGGTAGTATAAATTCGAAGGGTTCCGTGTGGCAATGCGTGTGTGGGGTGGGCTGTGAAGCATAATCATCAAGGGGGGTAATAATTCCCCATGCCCATCGGCGCACCGTTTAAACCTCTTCGGTGTCTTCTTGAGTAAACTCGACCCTGAGTTACATCGAGGCAAGCACCCCAATCGAATCAAAACGTACATCAAATTGGAAGGCAACAACGAACGAGCCGAAATCGACGTCACACAGACATGAACAAATACAAAGGGCAAAACAATTGAAATGCCACTCACGTTCTAACCCGGCGTTGTCGTCGTCGTTTCACGACGTTTTGTATAAATTGCTATGGTACAGTCACTTCACTGCTAAACATAGATGCCAAGTTCATTTACTTACCACCAGAAGGGAAAATTTAATTTGATGATGATAAAAGTCGAAGTTGCTAGTGCTCAGTTGAAGGAAATTGTAGCTGATTGCAATGGAGGCAACAATTGCCTGCTGCTTCTATTACGCATTCTGCAATTGAGATCACTTTTTTAAGTAGTTCCCGATCCAATCGATTTTCTGGGCGATTGGCAGGTTTGAGCAGTCTTCTTCCTTGAATAGTGTTATGATTGGTCGTTACTCCTGCGTCAAACAAGTTCCTTTCGTCGTTTCTATAAAATGTTCACAAATCGTATATTTTTCCAGCATTTATCAATGCACATCTTTAGCGCACCTTTAAAATTGAAAATCAAGAAATAATGTTTCAAAAATTTCTGAAAATAGCACTCTAATTTAAAAAAAGGCAGGTTTTTGCACAGCGGCAATGGGTTGCGTATATGTAGGCGATAAGAAAAAAGTATCCAAAATAAGGTAAAAAAAAAAACGGGGGGGTAAAATCAGGGATACAACCGCAAGGTTCACGTAGGACCACATTGATGTATAGTAATAATGGTATCATCTAATTTATACGTATCATAACACATATGGTTGGTTAATATTAAAATGTTTTTATAATTTTGCTTTGACCCTTCTTATGAAATTTTCTACATACTCAGCCATTGCTTACGTTTTTCAGTTCGGGTTTGATGAAAAATCTCTGTCGAATTTACCACTCTCGACTGAATGCCTCAAACAATCCAAAATTTAACATTTTTGATAATATGCAATGGTAGTTTAGGATAAATCACGAACATTTCACTTGTGATGTGTGATAAGAACCCACCATAAGTGCAAGGATTACCTATGTCTGCAGGACTATCCTCTGCAGGTTGCCCCGAGAAAATAGCCCATCACGTTGGCCCTGTTGTAGCAGGGCCAGTCGATCTCAATGAGGACCTTGGGAAGACTACGGCCAGAACCGCTTGTCTTCACATGATAAGGGACTGGTGACTCCACGAACCCTTGTCTAGTCAACAAATCCTTCAACTACCTTAGGCTACACACAAACACAGATGAAAAAAAACTTATAGTAAACATACAGGTTAAACTAACTACAATCTAAGGCTAATGTTAGTCAAAAACACATAAATGAGTTTCATAAACTCCAGATCACGTACAGCCAAAATATCACGTGTGGCTTTGGCTGTATTAACCATGGAATGAAACCTGATGAAATAAAAAGAAGAAGACAATAGAACCATTTGTTACCCGTTTTTGAGGACCCGGAAAGGGAAAACCGAATTTTCAATCTGTTCATATGCAGATTTGTATGGGAGCAAAAGTAGGTCATTTTTAATAAAAATTTAACTATTTATACTAACAGCACTGATTTAAAATTTTAATCCAAAACATTTGTAAGTTGTTCTGATCAAATGGTGCATAAATGAAGTCATTATGTTCAATCAAACGAGAGTTATTAGCGTTGTAAAACCTTTCACTTTTGCGTAACGCTCTCATTTTTCAAAATTTTGAAATGACTCCTTGTATAGAAAGGAGAAACGTAGTCCTGCGTTAAAAACTGAATATTGAGTTCTGTCAAGTGAGGTTAACAGTTGGGTGAATTAACTTAGGTTAAATTCACCCATCGTGTCAGTAATGACATATGTTAAAATTTAGGTTTTTTTTGTATGTTCAATGTTTTGTTGTGTTAATCGATCTGAGAAATAATCGTTAAGTTAACATTAATAATCTAACCAAAAAAACATACAGATCTACCTTATCACCGCAGGGATCGGTGATTGCTGTCACCTTTTTCCTAATCAAGATGAACGGAGTCTTCTCAGGCCTGCCTGCAGATATTCGCATATTTGTGTGATGGTTGTCAAGAGCACTCTGCTAGCCTTGCGGAAGAAGCTGATCCAGACAGTAAGGCACGTAGAAAACTGGGCCCTAGGCATCGGATTTGAACTGTCTGCCGAGAAGAGCGCATACATCCACATTTGCAGCAGCAACCATCGACCTCTCCCTACACCGGTCCCTCTTGGGGGTAGACCCATCACTCGAAGCTCCACCGTTAAGGTCCTCGGGATCCGGATCGACCGCTCCTTAACATTCCGTCCTCACTTCGACGAGGTAAAATCCAACTGCCCTACCCGAATCAGCCTCCTTCGAACTATCGCAGGACGTCACCCAGATTGCAATCGTGCAACAAGGCTACGAGTTGCTTCTGCCATCATCAACACCCGCATCACGTACGGAATTGAAATAACGAGCCTCGCTAGACAGTTGCTTGAAGACAAACTAGCCCCGGTCTACCACACTGCCATCAGAGTTACCTCTGGACTCCTTCCGTCCACTCCTGGGATTGCCGCCTGCGCCGAGGCAGGAGCACTCCCGTTCAAATATTTCATCGCATCTTCGTTGTGCAGGCGTACTGCAGGTTTTCTCGAAAAAACAGCTGGTCCTAGCATAGGAGTCTTCCTCCTTGAGGAGGCCAACCAACTCCTAAACAGCCTTGTCAACCAGGAGCTCCCTCAAGTGGCTAGGATCCACTGGTGTGGAGCTAGAAGTTGGAACCTACCCACAGTGAAGATCGATGACACTATAAAAAGAGCCCTTAGAGCGGGATCCAATCCGCATTTGGCCATACAGACTGCCAGAGTTCACATCGCAGACCGATACAGTGGACACTGTATCCGCTACACGGACGGCTCGGTCAAGCAAGGCAGAGTCGGCATAGGAATCGCTGACCGCAGTTTCAGCCAATTCCACAAACTTTCAGCACAGTGCTCCATTTTTTCCGCTGAAGCCTTAGCTGCACGTATCGCGACATCCATACCAACCGATCGGCCTCTTCTCATCCTCACGGACTCAGCCAGCGTTGTGGCGGCTCTCGAATCAGAGACCCCATCCCACCCATGGATCCAGGCAACAATGCGACACGCTCCCCCAGGGACAACTGTCTCTTGGATTCCGGGACACTGTGGCATCCCATGTAATATTGAGGCAGATAAGCTGGCCTCCATATGCAGGATGGGTAGACTTGTCACCCACAGCGTCCCCGGTGAAGATACCAAAAAATGGATCAAGAACACACTTCGCAACGCATGGTCCAGGGAATGGGCCCAGTCACGCACTCCTTTTATTAGGAAAATCAAGGGGGTTACTCACCAGTGGAGGGACCCCCACGATCACCGGAATCAGCGTATTATTTCGCGGCTACGTTCAGGGCATACCAAGGCCTCTCACAACCTGTCCGGCAACGGGCCGTTCCACATTAACTGCCCAATATGTAGCGTACAGCACACCGTAGAGCATTTTATATGTTACTGCCCCCAGTATGAGAGCCCACGCCAGCTTTGGGGCATCCCTGGCAGTATAAGAGACGCTCTCTGTGAGGATACCACAAGGGAGGTGGCATTAATATGCTTCCTCAAAGATGCAAATCTATACAACCGGATATAGATCAATGAAGTCACCAAGTTCTACCGACCAAATTATTGAACTTCGCTACCCACACTGGACACTTCTTTTTCCGATAACGATAACACTGACAGCAACCAACAGTTAACACGATACCAGACCCACCGACAGACTGATGACGACCCATGCACGAAAAGGACAACGCTAGAACAAACTCTTAATACTCTGTAATAACTTGTAGTTAATTAAAACTCCGATATGAACCACTCAGTAGGGGAGTCCGTTCAGGACCCCAAATTCACGGAGGGGCCCCTTCTGGTCCCCCCTGTTATTCTTCAAGTGGAGCCGAACCAGCTGTGGCTGAAAGGCTCCTAAATAAAGATAAATAATAATAATAATAATAAATCTACCTTATCAACAATATATGCAAAATTTGATGAGGAGCATTAATTATTGAGAACTAATAATTCGAAAACCTAAGTCTTTTATTTTTTTTTTTAATATCTAAAAAAGTCTAAAAAATTTTTTTGGTAGATATTCTCTTCTCTCTCCTTTTTTTGGGGTAATTGAGTACTTTTAACTTAATTTTGGGTGAAAATCAAGCACCGCTCGGTGCCGTTGAAGATTGTCATTGTTTGAACGTCTGGTCGATTGCGAACGCATTATTTGCTCGTCGCGGTTATCTTCAGGTAAAGGCCGTTCACACCAAAATCCGGACACACATAAAATATTCTAGAAAAACAACAGCATGTTTTTGATTCATATTATTTATTTCATTTTATAGATCAATGTGATACTCAACACAACTGCATATATATTTATATGGATTTATTTCCATAAGCTGTTGAGCGCACTTTCTTATTCATTCCTTTCATCAATCTTTGCACGGTGTCTTTGTCAATTTTCTTCGAAGCAGGATCGTTGATACCTCTCCACCAAGCTTTTTGAGGTTTCCCTTGACCATTGACCAGTATCTTTCAATCGGGCGGAGCTGTGGACAATTTGGTGGATTCCAATCCTTGGGAACGTAAATAACGATATTTTGCTCATACTCTGGTCAGAACAAGGATTGAGTCGCATGTTTTCTCAGGAAAGGTAAGAGCCGCGTTTTGAGGCATTCTTTCCGGTAAATCTCAGCGTTTACGGTACCTGTGTTTACGAAAATCTGAGATTTTAGGTCACAGGAACAAATTGCTTGCCAGACCAGATAATTTCAGGGAATTTGGTTTATACTTCCGTTTCAGGTGTTCCGGGGCATCTTTCCGGCTAGTTGCAGTGTTAAATTCCGTACCCGATATTTGAAGTTTTTGAAGCAGTATGTTTCGTCATCCATGACAACACAATGGAATTTTGTGAGAAGTTTCCATAAAGCTTTTGGGAGCGTGTTTTTACCGATTTTTGTTACTTTGCGTTACGATCTGGGTATGTTTGAGCTTTGAATGATCTCTATCCAGCCTTAGACTTCACTTTTCGCACAAAACCGGTTGACATTTGTACTTTTTTCGCTACTGTCCGTGTTGACACCTACGGGTTTGCCTGAAAAACAGCAAGGACTCTTTTCTCCTTCCTTGTGTTGTTTTGTCCATGTTCACCACCAATCCAGCTTTCCTTTTGACAGTGCACCCTCTTTATAATGTATAGTCATAATTTCATGAAGTGACACATTTTATGATTTCATAAATTTTTATGCATGAATCCGGCATCGGATTTTTTTCTGTGCATGTCAGAAAAAAAAACACGATGGATAACTCCACGTGGTTGCGTTCTTTTTTTTTCAATTACATTTTGAGTCGATATAGTAGATTTTTCAGTCATTTATGCAACCACCAGAGAGACGATTCTTCTTAATTTGTAACAAAATTTTCGTAGCTCTTTGTATTGTTTTCGTACAATGCACGAATGTTCTTTTTGTGTCAACAAATTTTTCGTGCCTTTGAAAGTTGCGCGTGCGCCATTAATTTCGAAGCAAGTTTCATTAAAAATACAAAGCAGTTTCGTTGCAGAAAACAACGAATCGATTCGTTAGTTCTACCATCGATTTTGTAATATAAACTAAAAATAATTTTCAGTGTATTTTTAACATTGATTTTATTAACATAGATTGGCTAACATATGGCATTGTGGTTTCTCTGAAATTTTGATCTACTTAAACTCAGCTCTTATGGATTGTGACCAAAGGCAGCTCCGCGGTTAGAGACCCGGGTGCGGTTAAGATTTTCGATAACGATGTTTGTTAGTGGATGTTGCCTTTTACTTCGGATAGCCTTCCTTTTATCACCCACGTCTAGTGGTTCTCAAATTTTCGAATGTTCTTTTCGCAACACTGCTTACAAGTTGCGGTCCATCTTTCGGTCCATTAGTCCTAGTTTTCGACCTCATTTCGGTGCGTCCGCAAAGTTACAATCCTCACCAAACTTTCAGTTTCGCGCAGTTTCGTGTAGGAACCGTGCTTATACCCTAGTATAATCATCTTCGGAAACTATGATTGTTTATAAACAGAAAACCAGGTACGTTAATGTTGAGTTAAATTTTCTGTTTGATGAAATGTCTGTTTTCAACAAATTTTTACGTTCCTAGATTGCAATATTTACGCAAGTTTGTTGTGGTGTATATTTAGTTTAGTTTGGCATATGTATAATAGTCGAGTGTATCAATGTACCACAAATATGAGAGATAAATTGAATTCACAGTAACTTTACTATCAAATTGAAAACATTCAATTTATTGTGTTCTTATAAAGCTCAATTCGCCTTAAATCGGAACTCACTGCTTATTTCTTAACAGCGGTCCTAGTGCTTGATTCTCAGAAGTTTTGGCATCTTTCCTCTTGGGAAGTTTTATTCCTTCAGTGGTAAAAGTTTTGTTACGATTTATTAAAATTAAAAAAAAAACAAAAAAGTTGTGACGGATGGAAGCCGAAAAAAGGAAATTAATGTTGGACATCCACGAATAACCAACGTTAATTGTCAGAATCTTAAACTGCAAAATCGTTTAATTAGCCTAAAGCTACCGTGTGCAGTTTCCTCAAACATTTCCATGAGCGGAAAACTATTGTTCGGAAGGAATACAGTAAACATCGTAGTGGAACTAACGATCGGCAACTGCTTTGGAAGGTATTGAGAACAATTAGAGCAAAAGGACTCTCGGATAATGCCATTGCCTTAAAATACAATTCCATCAAAGTCATCATCTGGAGGATCCGTAAACGTAAAGGCTATCGTTCTTACCGTGCCAGCAAGCAGCCAAATTGGACACATGAAACTTAATCTTACGTTAACTTTAAAAACAAATGCTGTACAACTCCTCGTGGTCGAAATTAAAGATCTGTTAGTCGATCATTCGAAATTTTCGTTGCTCTTTGTATTGTTTTCGTGCAATGCACGAATGTTCTTTCTGTGTCAACAAATGCTTCGTGCCTTTGACAGTTGCGTGTCAGTTTCGTTGCAGAAAACAACGAATAGATTCTACCTTAGTTCTACTTTCGATTTTGTAATATAAACTAAAATTAATGTTCACTGTGTAAACAAACTCGATGGTTATCCTCTACAAAAATCCAACATGACTGTCAAATGTATATTTCAACACATAACAGTACCCGTTAGATTTTGGCATGGTTCCTATTTGATGCGATTCGATTTCACAACATGGGTACAAGCCTTGTATTGTTTAATCTTGTTGCCAGAATCGGACGGGTATTACTTTGGGTGAGATTAGAGAAGATAATGTACCCGTCGTTCAGGCATATTGTGACAAAGTCAGGGCTCGATTCCCGCTCCAGCTGGTGAAACCCGAAAATGTCCCTACTCTACTGGTGGTGCGTTGTGTTGTCCGTTGCATAATGTTAACTGTTCAGTCTGTGCAACCACTGGTTGAAGACGATGTAATTATCTCTCTCTCTCTCTCTCTCTCTCTCTCTCTCTCTCTCTCTCTCTCTCTCTCTCTCTCTCTCTCTCTTTCTTTCTCTTCTCTCTCTCTCTCTCTCTTTCTCTAAAAAAATAATGCTTGCTCGCCCCTTCCCTCTCCTATGTAATATCCTGGCTACGCCTATGCCTTGATCAAGCGCACGTTGCGCTTCGCAGGGAAGAGTCCAAGGATGCCAGATAGTTTTTCAAAATGTCTGTATGGAACATTGAAAAATGTCTGTATTAAGGATTTTGACAATAATGTACGTAAAGAATATGGGTGATGAAAGTATTCTATTCGAGATCAAGGTAAGGAATGGTTTCGCAAAAAATAAAGTAAACTCATTCTCTCAAATACGTTGGTTTCGGGATCCTTATTCATTTAATTTTTCCGTTTTTCAACTGTCACAAAGTTTCTGGAGAATCTCTTATATTTTAAGGATTCTTGGCCTTTTCAAATTTACACATATTCTTGAAGCCCTTCTTATTTTGTAGCAATTCGATAATGATTTTTCATTAGGGCCTAGCTGACAAACGTAAACAATGGCTTTTTTCTTGAATTTGTCGACCTTGGAAACTTACCTTATTAATCTACCAAAACCATTTCGAAGGACAAGAGTCCTTCTATTCGACAGAATTGGAAGCTTACATGGGTCGATTTTTTATTTCGAAAAATTTACGGAAAAAGCCATTGTTTACGTTTGTGGGTTAGGCCCTAATGAAAAATCTTTGTCAAATTAACGTATGCATTTTAAAAAAGGACTGATTTATGCGTTTCTGTAAGCGATTATCCTGCCACCAGGTGCCACCGTCAAATATATCTTCCATTCTTAATTACCGAAGAAGGCCTTTCTGTGTCTGACGACCAGTGAGAAGGGAATGTCCAAGTCACTTCTCTTTCCATCGTGGCTTGCGGTGAACAAGGAGATATACAGTACGAAGTGCCTGCCGTAAGTTGCTTCCTTCATAAAGAAGTATCACACGAAGGAGAATGTGGCTTTATGGGTGAACCTGGCCTCAGCCCATTATGCCAAAAGATCCATTGGAGGAGATGGACCGGATAAAGATAAATGTTGTATTAAAGACCGCTAACACTTCTAACGTCAATAAGCTGCGGCTGATAGAAAATGTTATTTCGAACCCCAAATTGAGGATCTATTCCAATAATTTCGTGGCCAAAACGTAGAAGCCTAGACCAAAAAAGAGCTGCCAAAATTCATCTTTTTATCGGCCATGGATAAGGTTTCAGTCCAATGCTGTAGGGCCCCTCGGCAGAAGCATTTTGGTAGAAAGTTCAATACGAAACTTTGTGCAATTTAATTACGTCTTGTAAATTTGTTTGCATCGCCATTCGAAATAAATTTAAATGCATACGTTGAAGTACTGGAGTTCGTTAAAATTATGTAACATACTTAAGTCTTGAACCCCTTTTTGTTTTGATTCTAAGAACGGTATCGAAGACTTCCTAAATGTTTTTGAAAATATAAGACCAGCTTAACTTTAGCTCATTTACCAAACCTTCCGTAACTATGCTTCGTATTTAATTTTCTATTTGAAATCTTACATATTATCTGAAATTTTCCCAAGTTTGACTTTTATTTAGCTTAAGCTTTTTTGCATTCCTTTGATTTTATTTAAGATACATATCAAATAGTTTTTTTTTCAATAGATTTCCAAAAATGGCGAACTTGTCAATAGATGTCTCAAGGTACATTGTATCATTAAAAATCCTGATTCACAAGAAAGAAGTCGTTGAATATCAGTTAAGATTCTACAGATTCTCAAGAAAAATTGCTTCCATGCTTCTAAAAATTTAATTTTTTTCTGCTTTTTTAGATAATATTGAACTTTTTTTTAATTCCGAAACACGTAAAATTTAAACAGATTTTTTTTTAAAATAAATCGATTTTGAAAGTGTGTATAAATCTTTAAAAGTTCTTTGAAAATAATATTGGAACCGCTACATTTCAAACAATGTTTACTTCTTGAACATCTAATAAGTTTCCTGATTTTTTACGGGTTTTTCCAGTAGGATAAATAGATTTGAAGTGAATGCGTTGGCATCTTTAAAACGAATAAACTGTAAATGTAGTTTTGCGAACAATATTCTATGCGTAACTGAATAACTTTTTTGTTATCAGTCCGCTATCAATAGAAGGTATGGTAAAGCTCAAAAAACGTTTCGCAAATTTTCAAAATATTAAAAATTATGTCTTAACCGTCTTAAATACCGTTTATAGTACACTCAAATTAAAATGTTAGTTAACAGAGGCGACATCTGTCCATAACTTTTAGCATGTCGAAACATTAAGTCGACATCCGTCTCATGCCACTTGACAACGACATGATGTTTTGACGTGTTATTAGTGCCACACTTGCGCCACTCCAGTGGGCGCTGGCGTAAGCTAAAAACGTGAGAAAATGGCGCAGTTGCTAGGTACACTTTCAGAATTTGTTTTAAATAAATTGTACTTGTCGGTCGAATCTTCTGGAACTGTTCACAGGTAAATAATGATTGTTTTATTTTTGTTTACTATATAATAAGTGCATGTATAATTATTTTTTCAACAGAATTAAGCTACACCACTGAGAAGCTCGAGAATATGACAAAAGAAGAGCTAGTCGACAATTTGCTTGCATCCAGCTACTATTTTTGGATTTCAGTCAAAAATATGTCTATTTATAAATAAATAACGCAAAAGTAGTTTCGATATAATTTTTGATTAATGCTATACATTAAATGTAATTGTTAGCAATTGTTGCAAATGCTGCCTTGAAATAAATTAAACAATAAAATATTAAACCATCAGATATAAATCATTTGAATCTCTACAACCATAAGACTTGCAAGAAAATCAAAACATCTTGTCATAAAATCTATCTTGATTGAATCAACCAGATTTCATTAGCACCGCACATAGTTTGCATATGCAAAAGTACGTACTGCCAAAATGTCATGTAAATTTCTGTCCCCTGAGACCGTAACATGCAAGCGTCCTTTAGCACATAAGAATGAGTTGAAAGAGATGAGAAAATAAATTCAATCAAACACATTTTTCGTCGGATTGCGTATGTGTCAGTTTCAGGAGACATAATTTTACACGAAATCTTTGTTTACGTTTCCCGAGTTTTAATAAACATGAATTACGTCTCGTGTAAAATACATAATTTCTTAGTGTGTAACTGATCATATTTGATGTGTTTGGCACATACAAATAATTTGCAGAATTTTATTAGTGTAAATCTGTAAAAAGAATGGTTGACAGCTACGAAACATTTAATAAATTTATCACTTTTCCGGTTGTACTAGGTCTCCCAAAGGGCCTAACTGCTCTATTTGAAGCTTATGGTTGTTCCATCATTCCAAGATCATCATTAGACCAAGTGATCCATATTCCTCGTGAAAATACGCCTTTATTCCACTGAAAGATAAGAGAAAATAGCGTTTCTAAGTACAGCAGCAAAAACGCTGCAGACAGCGATTCAAAAGGGAACGCAAAAAAAAAACGCTGCAGGAACACCGTGAAACCGTGTGAACAGCGTTTTTAACCGCGTCAGTGTGGACGCTGCCATAAGCCGCCATGTTATTACATCGAGGCAAATTTTTCTCCGCGACAAAAAAAAATAAAAATAAAAAATGCACCAGTCTGGAACCTTGATTCGTGTTAAGTGCCCTAGTAATAATGTTGGTTTTATGATCGTTTTGAAGACAATTATTTGGCCTTGTAGAATGCTTTAAAACCTCGTTAAAACTTACTATGTTGCTAGGGTGCCCTAGAGGTAAACTAACAAATGGTAAGGATGGATTGAACTCTGGGATTGAACGCCAGACCTCCTGCTCGGTAAGCAGAAAGACAGTAAGCTTAAGCCATCTAGCCACGTCTACGTGACAAGTAATGCATTGAAAGTTTAAAACTTTTGAATCTCACATTAATTAGTTGTTACGTTCTCGTACATGAAAATTTATGGTCATCACCAAGCAAAGTATCGTGATAACTGCGTTACTAATATAACAAGCGCAATCTTTCTGAAGCCCAGTCATGTTGACACTGAATGAACGTGGATTTGTTTTCCCTTTTAGCAAGTTATTCAATTGCGTTCCGATTCCGTGCATTTGATTCATAAATTCAGGTGGCATGTTTCATTATTCTCATAGCAAATTCCTTCACTATTATATCGCTTAGCGGGTAAACAGTTGCGTATAGATAGTCAAGCTCAAAACTCATCCAGAAAATCACAAACGGGGCTCTCATTAACGCAAAATCGCTACCGCGCGCCACACAGTTGTATCATGTCCAAACACGGAGCAAGCGACCAAACAAGTTTAATAAAACCGTGTGCCCGTGCACGAGAAGAGCGAAGCGGCCTTCGAATTTAAATTAACGTAAACAAGCTTCGCCAATGTTGACATACACGAAAGCCGAAACCAAGTCGAGCTGCGGGAGAACTGCTGAGCGAGGGAAGAAAAGCAATAAGAAGAGCACAAAAATCGAAAACAACGACAAACGGTATACGACGAGCGACGAGAAGTTCGGCACGTATCTTCTAAATTTTGCAGCAGTGCTGTGATGTTTCTTGCTCTATGTTCCCTGCCGAGCGACAGTGGTGCCAGCCGAGCACTTGATCAAACACGTCGTGTATGCTTTCGAGCGAGTTGAGCTCCTCGTTGTGAGGGTTAGTTGAGAGATTCATCAGTAGTTGTGTGTGTGTTTGCTTTTTGTTCGGCAGCGAAAGCAATCGGATGATTTTCGTTTGCATCAGTTTTAAACACGAACATAGTTCGGCTGGTTCCGAGCGGGCGAAATACGATGCTGATTAACGAAACCGAATGCTACGTTGCCGTATTTTTATATTCAAAATAATTTTTAAAATTTTTGTTGAAAATCGTGTAAATTGTTAGTATTTTCATAATATTCTTATTGCTGTGTAATGATTAAATTCAAATTGTCTAGCTCTGGTAGTTTGAATTCATTAATGTTAAAAAATATCACGAAACTATCAAAATCCTTCATCGGACACGTAGTATTAACTCGTCGGCGCTTGAGTAAAGAGCTCATGAAATGAATGATTTTCTTTCAAAATGTAGTGTCAAGTAATTGTGAATGTCTCATACAAGAAATTTGTACTTCTTAACAAAAGATTTTTCATAAAATGCGTCAATCTGAAGAAATTGTTCCATAAGCTAGCGGGATTGTGATTGATTTCTTCATTGGGAGAGGTATGAACTCGGCGGTACTTGCAAATTCATCATTCAGAACTGTGATTTTGAGTTTGCGCAATATGTCATAGCTTGGGAGCTCTTCGGGAGGGCACTTATTTATATGCAGAGTGTGGTTTCTGAAAAGGAAAGAACAAACACTCAAACCGATTTTCTTGATACGCTAGTAATTTACCAATTTAATGATTTATTTTCTGAATCTAATCTAGGTACTGATCCGAATCTAAAGATTGAAAAACTAAAGTGTATAATTCTTGTACTCAATTTTCATTGTTACATCATGGAATGCATTGTTGTAAATCATGAAAACTCAGCGTGAAAAGATTTTAATTCCCGCTGAAACACGTTTTGCTAAAATTAAGAAGTATTGATTTTTTTCCAAAATGGAGAACGACCACCACCCAACAACGTGGCAACGTAGCATCTTGCATGAACTCTCATATTTTCCATCAAATAAATCGTTTAACCCACCGTTCGATCGAAATCAATTTGTGGTAACAAATCTCAAAATTTCCCTTCGAAATTGACATTTCGAAAGTTGTGAAACTGATTTTTCATGCGAAAACTAGATGAAATAAAATTGCTTCAATTTCGAACCGTAGTAAATTCGCCAACAATGCATGGCAGGTCCAATCGGGCGAACGACGCTAGACGCTGTTGCCGCACCTTCCCGAACGGGTAGAGCGACCGCTCGCTCGGCTCGTCAATCACACGAAAGCATGATCGGCCCATTCCCAACTCGGTGCCTTGGTCCACCCTCTTCGGCCATGTTCGTGCCTGGTTCGGGCGTTGCCTTCGGGGACCGTTAAAAATGGAGAAATTCGGAGCGGACTTGATAAGATTTTTGATTGATTGGGTATGAATTTTGAAAATTTCCTTTTTATTTGCGTGGAATTAAGTTTGGCATTCGATTTCAATGCCTTATGTGGGGCTTATAAAAGCAAATCACGTTCGAATATTAATAAGTGAAGCGAATGGCACGGGGAGTTCATACCAGGATGAACTAGTCGGAACTTATTGGGTCAGTCAGTTGCTGAGTTTGAAAGTTATTCATTGTGTTGGAAATGAAATTTAATACTCGTTTGAAAAGACAATGTTGTTTAAAACTGTGGAAGATATTGCTGGTTTGATAAACTCCGCCAGAGTAGAAAATTTCTCATAAACTTCTGATATGACTGGTTCTATGAATGTATTAACTTTGCGGGACTCGAGTAGATAGATTTTCTTATAACTTTTGTTTTACTCTTTTCTGAAGATAATGTTTAGTAGAACTAGTATTGGTTAAATCAGCACTATGATAAGGTTGGTGGGCATGTAAATTAGTATGAGTATCGTTAACTAGCTTTAAATATATAGTGTCTTGAATTATATGTACAAACTAGCTGACCCGGCGAACTTTGTTACACTTTAACCGATTTTATGATTCAAATAATTCTGAGCATTCATGATTTAATTTTTTTAAGTAGTTTTAAGCCAGGCTTGGCTTGATTATCGCCTCATTTTTTCATCGTTTATTCGCGCACCTTATAGCTCTTCGTATTGATAATACCACGCAGCTGTTATGTTTTGCTCGCATCTGTCAGAAGTTAAGTTCACGCCGTTGTGACAATTTCGCATTTTTTTTTAACTCTTTATTTATTCCAAATTTTTACATTATTTTACATTCATATATTAACCTAGGTGATCCTGCTAAGTAATTAACATTTCAACCTTATATGCTATCATTTATATCTAATTGTGTTAATATTATTTTTACTTTGTCTATTCAGTATTTTTAACAGGGTTCCTTTTGCCTGCGTGTAAGAATAATTATTGATTTCTTAAAACTAGTTCTTATCTATAGAGAGAATTGATCATTGCAATTGAAGACTGCAATGATTTTTGTCTAAAATTATGAATTATTTTGTTGGACATTTCTTCTAGAGTCTCAACGTTTGAAATTCTATGTAATTCAATAGTACTGAACCAGGGTGGCAGCTTCAAAATCATTTTCAGAACTTTGTTCTGAATCCTTTGAAGTGCTTTTTTCCTAGTAGCACAACAACTAGACCATATTGGCACAGCATAAAGCATGGCCGGTCTAAAGATTTCTTTGAATATTAGAAGTTTGTTCTTCAAATAAAGTTTGGATTTTCTGTTTATAAGAGGATATAAACATTTTATATATTTATTACATTTGGCTTGAATGCCCTCAATGTGATCTTTAAAAGTTAATTTTTGATCAAGTATCAGTACAAGATATTTTACTTGATTTGACCAAGAAATGGGAACTCCGTTCATAGTGACCATATGACTATTACTTGGTTTCAAAAATGCAGCTCTAGGCTTGTGTGGGAATATTATAAGTTGAGTTTTGGAAGCATTAGGAGAAATCTTCCATTTTTGAAAATAATCTGTAAAAATGTCCAAGCTTTTTTGTAGCCTCCTGGATATAACACGAAGACTTTTCCTTTAGCGGAAATGCCTGTGTCATCAGCAAAGCAAGATTTTTGACAGCCCTGAGGTAAATCAGGGAGATCTGAAGTGAAAATGTTATAAAGTATTGGCCCAAGAATGCTACCTTGAGGAACACCAGCTCTGACAGGCAATTGATCAGATTTAGAATTCTGATAATTTACTTGCAAAGTTCTATCAGTTAAGTAGTTTTGAACTAATTTCATGATATAAAGCGGAAAATTGAACTTTTTCAGTTTCGCAATCAAACCTTCATGCCAAACACTGTCGAATGCTTTTTCTATGTCTAGAAGAGCAACTCCAGTGGAGCAGCCTTCAGCTTTGTTTGAACGAATTAAATTTGTAACTCTCAAAAGTTGATGCGTAGTTGAATGCCCATGGCGAAATCCAAACTGTTCATCAGCAAAAATTGAGTTTGTATTGATGTGAAGCATCATTCTATTCAAAATTATTTTTTCAAAAAGCTTAGTTATTGAAGAAAGCAAACTGATTGGTCGGTAGCTAGAAGCTTCAGCCGGTTTTTTGTTTGGGTTAAAAATAGGTTTGTTTTTTTTTTTTTTTTTTTTTTGTGGAAAGTATGCCAGATGAAAAAATTTTTTAATTATTTTTACAAAGAAAAAGAAAGTACTGGGGGGGGGTTTTTGGGTGGGGATATAAAAATTTCCTTCTTCATTTGGTGTTTTTTTTTTTTTTTTTTTTTTTTTTTTTTTTTTTTTTTCTTCAAATTTTTTCCCCGAAAAATTATAAATTTTTTTTTCCTTTTTTTTTTTTTTTTTTTTTGTTGTGGGGAGGGGGAAGGAAAGAGGAGGGGGGGGGAATTTTGAGGGGAGGAAAAAAAGGAGAATATAGGGTGGGGTGGGGGGGGAGGGGAGTAGGCGGAGGGTGTTGTGTGGGGGGGGGGGGGGTGGTTTTTTTGTGTGTGGTGCGGGGTGACCGGGGGGAGGGGAGAGAAGAAAAAAAAAAAACATCAACATTAGCATTAGCATTGACGTTTGCACACCTCGTGGATGGAGCTACGATGAGGAATAATTCGTTGAAAACATTGCATGTCACCATGAAACGGAACCAGATACTGATACGTTTCTTCACGCAATAATCTCCACGAAGAGACTCCTCGATCGCTCACCTGGCCACGTCCATGCAACCGTTGGAGATAGGGAGGATTTGGTATCTACCTTAAGAAGACACGGGGAACCCACGTAGCCTTCAGTAGATATCAAAGGAAAGGTGAAATGAATAGTCGGAGAGAATAGTTAAACAGAATGCCCTGTTTGGTGTACAGAACAAAAATTTATTAAAAACGGTCGTTGGGAGCATCTTGTCTAAGAAGGTTAAGTGATGCTCCATTTCTCTTCAAATGGTTGGGACTTTAGCATTAACTATAGTCCTAGCCCAATATGGCTTATGGTTATAGCGCCATTTCTCGCTCACTGAAAAGAGAAGAATGTCTGAGAATATAAGAACGGGTGGTGAGAGAAAATTTATCACATTTCTTTGATTGCAGCAACAAAGATTTACCGAACAGGATTTTTTTTCCATTATTGAAGATATAATTTCACGTCTCATTATTACTCTAAACTGTCCTTGTAGCTAATTTGTATTATGATAATGAGTTTTAAGGACATAGAATAAGCAGTATATTAAGGTAGCAATTTTTGAAACATTGTATAAAATTCAAAATAATGCATTCGCGAAATAATCCGAGAGAAGCAAGAAGTCTGTTTCAATAAAAATATGTTAACTGACTACCAATGAGTGATCATCGCATTGCAAGTGCCACCAAAACAAATTTCATTTACATGTTGGCAATTTTGGGTTTCTTGCCTCTCAATAATAAATTTAAATAAATAGTCCAATACAATATAAATGATAATAAATGCTAGTTGAGCCGGCATAAGCTGAAGGAATGTTATTTATCTGCTGTGGAAGCTGTATATATTTGAATATGCTTGGTTTAAATTATTTATCCAAGATTGATAGATCTGATGTTGATTTTGTTCTTCTGGTTAGCATGTTATCCTAAAGCCTAGAAATTGGGATCTAATCTGACCTAATCTAAGAATAAAAATAATAATCTGATTAATGTCAGTGACACGACAAATTGGGATCTAATCTGACCTTATCTAACGAAATCAAATCTAATCTAATCAAATAATCTGAATTTAACTGTCCAGATTGATTTAATCACTGTTAGTACTACTAACATCTAGTTGGTTTTTAGCAGATGCACAGATATCCATTTTTACATCAGTACCGATTTAAACCCACCATAAGTATGCCTCACAAAATGTCATGATGGCTTACTTCATATGCAAAACAGTACTCTTAACTATGCTTAACAGCCTAATTGAACCGATTCAAACCAAAACGGCAAGGATGCCATTTATAGCCACTCACTAAGCGTACTAAGTATGAAGACAAGGCTACCTCCAACAATGCTGAAGAGTCGATCTGAACCGACTTGCACAGCAAGGGTGCCGCTGTACGGTTTTAAAGTGGGGGTTGGTGGGGAATATTTGAGAAAATAAAAATAAAAAAGGGGGGGGGGGGGTGAGTTGAAAAAAATAAAAGAGCGGGGGGGGTGCTTTTAAAGGTGGTGGGGGGGGGTGGTGGTGGGGTTTTTAAATTTTTTTAAGGGGGGGTAAAGGGGGTGGGGGGGTGGGGGGTGGGGGGGGGGGTTTTCCTTAGGGGCTGATTCGGATCTTCTCACTCCAATAGTAAGGATGCTTTTGAGGTCACTGTCAAAGTGTTGTGTTGGATGTTCATTGGGAAGACAAGGTACTTTCAACAAAACTTCAAGCAGTGCTTTGGTTCATACGCAACAAACAATTTTTTTTTTTCAACTAACAATACGTTACAATACGTACATACGTAATGTTCAAAATTATTTTGTTTTGAATAAGAATACGTAAGTAATCAATAAAAATGTCTTAAAATGGATGAAAAAATAACAATTATTGTAAAAATAACCACATACTTAGCTGGAAAAACTGAAACGTATACTGCCTGAAGTACTTTTCACATTTTTATATTGAAAAATCGAGTAAGTTAATTACATACAAATATATATTCCATCCAGTTTTTCAGCTTATTTTTTCAAAATTCTAACAGATTTTTTCAAATTATTCAAATAATGGTACACACATACACTATAAGCTGTAATATACATGGCAGTGGTCGAGGGTGCGAGTGAATTCAAATGTTTTGATTTACTTTTCTCTGCGTGCGCAAATAAACCCACTAGCAAGTGCAGCGAAGTTTCCAATACATCCAACGCAAAGGCCTTCTTAAGTGCTCCCACCCAAATGGCGATAGAAATCTTCACGCTTTTTATCATGTGCAAATTAGCAATGATTTGAAACCAGTGCATTACGAAATCAGCCAACATTATAGGCGGGTAAGGGAATCGATCTAGGCCCAATGAGGTGAATGTTAACATCTATCTCATTGATCCAAGACAGGACCTGGTAGTAGATATTTTTTTCTCCAGGTATTGTTTTGACTATACGTGGGTCCGCCACTACACAGGAGAAGAAAACCTCTGAAGTTTCCTTCTTAGTAGACAAGCCTTTCTCTCGCGTAACGCGAGGAGAGTCTTTAAATCAACAATTCCAATCATTCTCGCCACTCTTTTCGATTCATTCATATCACGTGATGATTAGCGCCAAGACTCACGCACATTCATCTTATAAAAAAAAAACCAGAAATATCAAAATTGCCAAGCGCATATCGAAAAGGATGACAAAATTAAGGTTGAGTCCCTTGCAGTGCTTTATAGGGTGATACGGTCAAAATTTGGTCAAGGGAAAACGCGTGTAAATCGGTGAAATCGTTTATTTAAAAAATCAAATTAAATTTCTTTTTCAAGTTCAATTAGTATAAAATTCAGGAAAAATATTCAGTTAGGCTTCCGCTTTTCCAAATCCGAATTGCCGGGCCTTACGCTTGACCCCTGCCATCAGATTTTGTACAGCCACCTTGTCCACTTTCTTCGCCGCAGAAAGCCAGTTTGCCTTGAACTGTTGCTCGTCCTTAGCAGTTTTTTTGGTCTTCTTTAGGTTCCGCTTGACAATAGCCCAGTATTTCTCAATTGGGCGGAGCTCTGGCGTGTTGGGAGGGTTCGTGTCCTTGGAAACCACCTGCACGTTGTTGGCGGCGTACCACTCCATGGCCTTTTTACCGTAATGGCAAGATGCCAAATCCGGACAAAACAGTACGGAACAACCGTGTTTCTTCAGGAAAGGCAGCAGACGTTTATTCAAACACTCTTTCACGTAAATTTCTTGGTTGACAGTCCCGGAAGCTATGAAAATGCTGCTTTTCAAGCCACAGGTACAGATGGCTTGCCAAACCAGATATTTCTTTGCGAACTTTGACAGTTTCGTGTGTTTGAAAATATCTGCTACCTTTCCCCTTCCTTTTGCCGTATAAAACTCCTGTCCCGGAAGCTGCTTGTAGTCGGCTTTGACGTAGGTTTCGTCGTCCATTACCACGCAGTCAAACTTCGTCAGCATCGTCGTGTGCAGCCTCCGGGATCGCGCTTTGGCCGTCGTATTTTGTTTATCATCGCGATGTGGAGTCACTACCTTCTTGTAAGTCGATAGTCCGGCTCGATGCACGGTTGTAGACGATACACCCAGCTTATTTGCGGCATCTCGGAGAGATAGGTTACCGGCTTGAAACTACCGGCAACTCTCTTTGTCGTCTCAGCGGCTTCCGGTTTTCGATTTCCCCCCGATCCAGACTTCCTGGCTGTCGACAAACGTTCCTCAAACACTTTAATTACATTTGTAACGGTTGATTTGGCAACTTTTAGCGATTTTGCCAACTTTGCGTGCGAGTAGCTCGGATTTTCGCGATGCGCGAGCAAAATTTTGATACGCTGCTCTTCTTGCTTGGACGGCATTTTGACAACTGAAGAGTGAATTCCAAAATCAAAATAGGAGCAACATTCTACACACACACACCTTAAAAATGAGGGTAGGTTAAATGAAAAAAAGATATTGAGAGAGAGAGAGAGGGAGAGAGAGAGAGAAATTGTGGGGTCTTTTTTTATTGATGATTATGGATAAAAAATTGGTTTTTTTGTTTGTGGGTTAAATAAAAAATAATTTTTGGGAAAAAAAATGGATAAAAAGAGAGAAGAAAAGAGTGGAATGAGAAAAATTGTTATATATATATTCGGTAAAATTTACAAGAACAAATGTTAAATTGGGAATGCTGCAGAATTCTACAGTTGTTTCGGTAATTTCATTTTCTCTTCCTATCATCTGCATGATCCATATCCATATAGGGCAATGCAAAGGGAAACTTCCGTTTCTGTATGAAATAAAAGCTGTTCAGTATCAGAATGCATGATAAAAAAATGAAGCGCAGAATAATTTTCCGTATATTACCTTTATTATATGAAACTCGAAACATTTAGTTTCAAATGGATTCCTTAACAAATTCCGGAACCGGTAACCTACAAAAAAATGCAAATTATGTAATTGATACCCATTTTGTTGGAGTGCTAAAAATGAGAACATTTTGAAAACATTTGAACTGTACTTACCGAAAAGCTCCTTTACTTCGACATCCGTAACCTTAAATTCAAAATCTTATCTTAAACGGCTTTCACAGCTTCAGAACGCAAAAATGGGAGAGGCTTGACAGGTGTGATATGTACTGAAACGTTCAGTAAAAAACTCCTGTGATTTTTCTATTTGGCGTCAGTATTTATTATGGTTTTACTGATAATTGGTAAAACATTTACTGAACAGCGAATGATCAATGACAGTTCATTAGTTTACAAAGTACTTTTGTAAAATAAATACAAACGTTCAGTGATATTTTCATACGAATTACCGAAAACTTGTAGTTTTTTGACAGATATCTATAAATTGAAGAAATTTAGCAGATCATTCAGTAGAAATTTGATTTTACCGATCAAAGCCGTAAAATTTTTTACTGAACATCAAAACTAAAATTTGGTGTGTAGGCCTTCAGTTCCGCTGACATTCCTCTTAAAAAGTTGGACCACCCAAATCTGCGTGAGTATTTGCAGAAAAATGTGAAGAACCTGGGGCTACTCCCTAATTCAACCAGCCTGCGAATGGATTACCTCTCCAGAGTCTTCGATTTAAATCAAAAAGAACTCAAGGCTTGGGTTGCAGCTGCTGCTTCGATAGTGATTACTGACGAAGCCAGTGACTCTCAAGATAGCGTTATCCTCCATGTGATTTTTGTGCTGCCAGTAACGAGCTCTGATCAAGAAATTTTGGAAGCTGTTACAATTGTTTACTTGGATTTTGTCAACAGTCCAACTGTCTCCCAAAGCGTCATCAAAACGCTCTTAAAATACAATGTTGAATTCAACATTTTTAATCCCTTCGTAACGGATAATGCGACTTACATGACAACAACATTTAAGATTCTAGAAGGGCTACGACCGAATTGCATTCACCGTGACCTGCAATGCTCACATCATCGGTTTGATCGGTAAAGCTTGGAGAAAATAGTTCCTCAGCGTTGTTCGTCGTGTGGCCGAACTAGCCGGAGTTGAGGAAGAAAATGAACCGTTGCCCCCTTCACTGGTCGTTACAGGATTAAATAGTTGACTGAATACTGTTACCAACCATTTTCAATATGTGACTTACTATTGTGCGTTTAAATAAAAAAATGTCGCTGTTAAACTGGCAACATGTCCAATTTCAGACGCTATTTTTTGAAAAAAAAAGTATGTTCTCGAAACACTGCCATGTTGTCATGACAATATCAAAAACATCGTTTTGCGTTCAACAGAGTGTTTGATATTTTTTTTTTCTGTTTCTAAGTTGTTTTCCTGAAATAATGGATGAACCTGTTGGTGATGTATAATTTGGTTCCGTAATTCAATATTGACAACCAGATCATTAAATCTATTCCAGAAACACCAGAATTTCAGGTGCCTGACACCGCTGGAGCTGGTGACATTGATGACGAAGAGGAAGTCGGTCCATCGTGCCAGAACGATTCTTTCAACGTTTCTACAGAAACCAGTTACGCTCGAAAGAATGAACCAGGATGATCGTCTATGGAGATAGTAAGACAGGAATTTTCGACTGAATGTGTGCTATTGCGTAGACAATAATAGAACAGCAGGTGGTATTTGACAGTGACACATCCAGGTGGTCAGAAAACGCACAGCCCGCAGATAATGATGCCGGCGAGTTTCTGAAATTGCAAGATACGGCTAGCAAGAAGTTCTACGGAATCGAATGTCTTACAACCAGGATTTTGAGAGGCGTAAAATTCATTATTTTTAAGAGTATACATATTGTTGAAGTTGACTTTTAAGCTTAAATTACAAATCAATAAAAACTTAAACGACTTAAATCAAATAATAGGTTAGAAATAGTTAACGTATGTAATAGTTAAGAAAATAGTTAACGAAATTCGTATAAAAAAGGTTTTCACTCTTGAATTTGATCATTGCCTTCGATCTGATTAACTTGTTGTCTAGCCGTCAGTTCATTATATGAAATTGATTCTATTCTGAACCAAACGCTGTTGTTTGCTCTTCTTCGTTGCCTTCGATTTTGATTCAGTCAGCGGAATACTTTTGGAAAAACAGACTTGCATAAACTAAATTAGGATCTTCATGGCACAAGGATTTTTCACATTGCTCTTCAATATCAGCAAACTTCACAGTGTTTTTCCGCGATTGGGGCAAAGGGTTTACCGGTTCGGCCCTACAGAGGGGAAAAAATAGGCTTCCCTGTGGATGCTTAGTAATTGCAAAATAATTTTCGATTATGGAACAATGATATAAAAAGTCATTTTGTTTTCCACAATGGGTGCTTCCAATATGTAACGAATGATTTGCACGAAACTTTGCATACAAAAACACACTGATATCCTGTCGAATTCCGATGCACTCGAATGTGTTATTGATAAATGCTGACGTTTCCGCATACCAATTCACAAACTGAATACTTTATATTCATATAGTCGATACCTATGCAGACAAACTAATTGCGGCGAATGAAACGGAATGCGATAAAAATAAGACTCAATGACTTCCAAGGCGCAACACCAAAGTCATGAAAATTCCTTCTTTGAAAACTCAATATTCAGTCATGGGTCAATTGTTCACCACTTGATGAATGTAGATGTATGGTCAAGACATGCATTTCAGAAGTTGATGTACAAGTAGATGATGGAACGTGAATTAGAATTTTACGGCATGTACATTTTAATGATTTGAAGTAGCGAATCAGAATACATAAAAATGCACATGAAATTGGGTCATATTGAAATTTAAGTCTCAATACAATTACCGGTAACATGGATTACGTCACGTGGCACCGATAGTAAACTGACGAACAAATCGTGTTATTTTATCCTCCTGGATTTGATAAACTCCGTTCTGCTCACATTTAACGATCCAGTTTCCTATAGTGGCTAATGATTATCCGAAGATCCTTACGAGTTCCATCCTCTCAATTTCCAGGAAGTAATATGCACGGAGCGCGTGGTAGACGGTGCTGGTGAAACATGTTGATGCCGCACCGTTTGAATCCGAATCTAATTTACCATTGCCGCTGTGAATAATCAACGCTTTGGATTAGTCAAACCACATAGGAGGTAACGAAATTTAATTGAATTGATAAAAAATCTAGTAAAAAAATTTCTTAAGAAAACACATTGTTTTGTTTTTACACAACATCAAAGCCAGAATTGACACAAAGTCAGACTTCCGCACTTTAATTGAATGCTGGCGACACAACGCCAAAAAAAAATCATCGCAACTGACCTCGAAGTATCAGCTGCCACAAATGCATTGACTGATCTCCAAGAATTGCCAAGAAATTATAAAGTTTACAATGAACTAACTCTATTTGTTTTAATAAACTGTTGCATTTGATTCGAAACTGAAATCTCGAAAAAGAAATGCAACCGACAAAAATGATCACCAAAAATTCATTTTAAGTCGGATATTTTTGAAACTCTAAGAGAATAAATAAACACATATAAGCTATGTTTTTTGCAAAGTTGGATTAATCTTTTTTTGTTTTTTTTGCAAAGTTGGTCAATCTTCTCTCGTAGGCTAAATGCCCGCACCTTGGACTTAACTTAATCCATCAAATCGTGTGCAACACTTGCGCCATCTTTCTTACACACTTTCATCCACTCTTTCTTGAAATCATTGTCATTTGTTGAAGACCTTCTCTGTTTTCCGGAGCTTGCCCTTCATTATCACCCAGAATTTTTTTTATTGGGCGAAGTGCTGGTGAGTTTGACGGATTTGCCTCCTTTGGCACAAAAGCAGACGAAGCGTCGTACCAATCCATCACCAGTTTCGCGTAATGACACGAGGCCAAATTGGGCCAAAACAGAGTGTCACTTTCGTGGGCAGCAGGCGCTTCTGGACGTATTCTTATTTGTATATTTGGCTGTTGATGGTGCCGGTCGTTATGTACGGCTTGCTGAATGTGCCGCACCTTCAGATCGTCTGCCACATCAAGTATTTCTTGGCAAATTTGCTGACCTTCTTCTTCCGGAACTTTTCCGGAACATCTAGGTGGAACTTTCCGACGAAAAAGTCCAGGCCGGGCATCTGTTTTGCGTCCAACCACTTGCAGTACAGCTTCCCGAGGCGGGATTTGGCCACTGTATTCTGTTTATCAGTTCTGTTTGGCACCTTCCTTGCCTTGAAGACATGAAGTCTGGCCTGCTTCATTGTCTGCTGGACGAACCAGACGGAAGAATTGACCTTCTTGGCCACGTTCCGAATCGAATAGCTCGGATAGCGGTTGAAGTAATCCCTCACCTTCCTTGCGTTCACGGGGTCGGTCGTCTTTGCATTTCTCCCGCAGCTTGCCGCTGGGTCGTCTGGGTCTCTTTGAACGATTTTACCACACAGGACACGGTTGAATTGTCGATTCCTAACTGTTTCCACCTGTGGGCAGGCCTGGTTTTTCCACGACCGCACTCATAATTTTTTTGTCGAAGCTCTTCTTGCTTGGAAGCCATCTCGACCACTTGACAGAGTGTGACGAAATTTTGCGCATGTAAACATTACACTCTAAACTTCATCAAAAATTTCATCAATTTTCACCCCTGCAATAAAAAGTTATACACAAAAGAAAGTGTTGCTCTACGATCACGAAACATGAACATTGCTCGTGAAGGACTAACGCGCCTTTGGTGTCTTTGAACGGAAGGTGTGGCGTACCATCTACGTTGGAGTGCAGATGGAAGACGGAACGTAGAGGAGGCGAATTATTCACGAATTTCATCAGTTGCTGGGAGAACCGCCCATCGAACACATCGCTAAAATCGGTCGACTACGATAGGCTGAGCATGTCTTAAGAATACCGGACGACAGCCCTGTGAAAATTATCCTTGAAAACGAACCGGCGGGCACAAGAAGAAGAGGCGCGCAAAGAGAAAGATGGATCGATCTAGTAGAAGGTGACCTGCGGACCCTTTGCAGACTATAAGGTGCAGCCATGGACCGGATCGCATGGAGACAACTTCTTTATACAACAGAGGCCCCCCGGCTTGGTCTGAAGGTAAGAAAAGGTGAGTATGACGGGATATGAACCACCCCGAGGCAGAAAATCTCGGTGATCAAGAAACAAAGAAGAAGAAAAAAATTCGTTGATTCCTCCTATAAAGTCTGATACACAAAGAATCGGGACAAATAAAACAAGGTATTTCTCGCCTTGAATGTGTTAAGGAAAAATTTAATTTTGTCAAAATGATGAAAATGAAAATCTGCTTAAAATTCATCTTGACATAGTGTTGATTGTCCACGAGAAGGTATCCTCTGTACTTCGACAGAACCCAGTCGTACATCTTCCGGGTGCGTATTCTGGCCACTAGACTCTGTTTTAGTATCCTGTTCGGTTGCTTTGAGGCACGGAGTGAACAGTAACCTGCTTGCAGATGGATCCTGCAAACGATACTACGGCTGGCTTTTCCATGAACGACCTCAAGATCTTCCAGTTCAGCTTCCAAACCAAAATTTCAGCACAATTTTTGCCACACTCTTGCGATCACACATTCAACGTTAAAACACGTGTACTTTTAAAACGAATTGCTGTCAAAACGTTCCAAATCCAACCACTAGAGGCACTTCTATAGAATAAATAAAATGTGCTTATTCTAGGTGGACTGGATCGGTAGCTCGAGTGTTCGGAGCACATCTGTAATTCTGTAGTGTGAAGCTAGATACGCGCTACAAAAGAAGCCACCTGGTGCGTTTGAACCCCGTCAGTGCGTCACTTAACGCTTGCATTAAAAAAAAAGATAATTTTCGAATGGATGAAAAACACAATTAAGGATATCAAAACAAAACAAATTTTTATTGATTCCTTTATTAATTCCAAAAGTTTTCCAAAAGTGACTCCACTCCCTATCGGGTGGTCTTACAGCACTTGGCCGGAACTTTGGCTAACGCCATCGAAATGAAAGATGTTGGCATATTCTTCTACTCTTTGGTCGCCTTATTGATCAGTTCCATTTCGGTTTTCACCACGGAGTTGTTCGAATAAATTCGCCGCTCAGGTTCGCCAAGAAATTGCCAATTAGGCGCAGCTGGGACAAGTCAGGGGGGTTGGCGTTCTTGGGGACAACTGAGATCTTTAAACGCTCCATCTTCTACAGCGACCGCTTCGCGTAATGTGTCGAGGCCAGATCCGGCCAGAACACAACACCATCCTTCGGATGGTGTTTTTTTAATGAAGCTCGCAACTTCCGGTAAGCAAGTCGTGTTGTATACCTCTCCGTAGACCGCAAGTTTCGAAAAGAAGAAAAGCGGCTTCGACATTCCCTTCTCATTGATTGTCAGCCACAAGAGGACTTACTTCGGGAACTTCGTGTGGGAGATGTACTTCCCGTAGCTGCTCACTACCTTCCTGGGGGACGTGAAAAAGCCGGTCCCTTGACAGTCATTGCCGTCGATAGTCAGGTAAGGACTGCATCGTTAATTATGAGTACACCTTTGAGGTTCTGTATGAAAAAGACTATGACTTATTTTGACAGCTGTTTGGTGTTGCTTGCCTTGTAAACAAACGAAAACCTTTATTAAAAGTTAAAGTTTTACTTCAAGCGGAACAATGCGATGTCTCACAGAAGAAAAGCGAAAATCTATTATGACCAAGTACTGCACTGAAAAGGGATTGTCGCTAAGAAAATGCGACCAACCGGTTTGTTATGCATAACACATTGAAGGACTTACCCGGCCGTGGTAGAAAACAGGTGCGTCAAACCCAATATTTGCAAAGTTTTTGAAGGAAAAATGGAGGTATCCATCAGAGATTGCACAAAAAAGTGTGGAACGACGATTGGAATGGTCTAACGCGCAAAGGAGCGAAATTCCGTCAAGACGTACTAGACACAAAAATGTCTGAAACGCAGCCAAATTCAGGTGGATTCCTTTAAAACTCGGACACGGAAGCTGTACGACGACGTTTTGAGCAAAAATGACATTTGCATTATCATGGATGACAAGACGTACGTCAAATTGCACTACAGGGCACTTCCAGGGGCACAGTTTTACACCGTGAAGCGTGGAACGGGTGTCTTAAATTTGGAGAAATCGATTTTTTGCGAAAAATTTGGAAAAAAGGTGTCGGTTTGGCAAGCAATTTGCCGGTGCGGTATGAAATCGACACCTTTTTTCACTACCGCAAATATGAACGCCGAAATGTACCGGAAGGAATGCCTGCAGAAACGAATTCTGCCAGTGATCCGAAAACACAAAGGTTCGACACTGTTTTGGCCTGATTTGGCATCTTGCCACTATGCGCGTGCCATCTTGGACTGGTATGAAAAGAACAATGTCCAATTTGTGGAAAAGGCGATGAATCCACCAAATTGACCCATTGAGGAATTTTGGGCTTTGATGAAAGGAAAGCTGTGGAAGAAGGCTAGAGGAGAAGATGACATCATTAAATTCTGGGTAAACGTAATCGACGGAACGGTTGTGCAAAACCTCATGAGGAACATCAAGAAGGTGCGAGAGCCGGCCAGTTCTACGAAAAATTAAATGAATACTGATGTAATGGGCTTTTTAGATGGTCAATAAACAATGCAAATGAATTTGAGCAGCAAAATATATAAAACATATTTATATATATATATATTTTTTTTATCTTGATTGTCGAGATTTTCAGCCTCGGACTGGTTCATCTCCCGTCGTAGTCACTCAAATACCTCTTTTGGGTATTTTCGTAACTTGTCCGGGGGGGAGATTTGAACTCTTGATTTTGGTGGGGGAGGTATAGATGTTAACAACGCCGGGGTCGCCCCCCAAAACATATTTAAATACAGCAATTTTTAGGTGTGTTCATAATTAACGATACAGCCTTACGTCTCGTTGTTTATCATCGCAACCACGTTGCGCTTCGTAGGGAAGACATCCATGACGAGCGTCTTCAGGCGCTGCTTTTGCCCTTCCGATACGGTCGGCCACGTCTTCCGATTCCTCATGACGATGTCCATGTAAGACAAAGAGGGTTATTCCGAGAGTCGAAGTGACTTTTGTCACTTGGTGAAGTGAGAAAAGTCACATGCAGTGACGTGACTCTTCTGAGTAAATTAAATGGCAAGTCACGTCACTTCAAGTGACTTTTCTCACTTCACCAAATGACAAACGTCACTTCGACGCTCGGAATAAGCCCTAAATACTTCCGACCTTCCGGCCCAAGGCGCGAAAGCATTTTGCCACCTTGCCTTCCGTCTTTCACTTCAGCGCTTGCTGCACCTTCTGATCATGAATAACCGTCGGTCGGCCGGAATTCGGCTCGTGGTCGATGCTCCCACCTTTCGCCAGGAGCACCAGAAGCTTATGAATGGTCGCTCGGCTGTATCCAGCCGATACAAAGTGCGGCACCATGATGACTTCTTCGCTCCGCGGTTGACAAACCATCGAACGTAGTTGCTTCACTGATTCAGCTGTCAGATTTTTTCTGCACATAGCCTATTTATATGTATTGAAGATTCCTCGGTGGAACCACCACTAGGCTGTATAATATTGTCTCTTTTCTATAATGCAAGTGTTACAGTTCTATAACTATAACTATAACTATAAGTTTCGAGATATTTCTAGGCATTTACCATCACTCAGCAACTGAGAACTGTTAATGTGGCCCGTGCGCTTTTCTGTGCCGTCGCAAACATTACGCCGAATATAGGTTCTCACGCCGTAGGTAGTGTAGTGTAGTGCCAGACTTAATTGTAGCATTGGTCAATCTTACTTTGAAATTCAGCTTCTGGAACGAATTTAAGTGAATCAACATGAGTGTCAGCAACCCTGTCTAGTGTATCTCATGGTATCTGCACTCTCTTAAGTATGCGTTGGATTGAGAGGACATAGCCAGGGTTGACTATGTATATTGGATGCCACATATCTGCTATCTAACCCGAAGTCTCCACTAGCATTTTCTGTCATGACAGATCTAACTTAACATATGGCAAACAACCTGACATATTTTTCGATTCTGGGATTAGCTCGAACAAATTTGTTAAGACGTTTTTCTCAAGTAAAAACAACTACAGTACACTATCCTGAGATTTTCAGCGTATGGAGCAATGATGGAGTCTCTGAAAAGGAGTTTAGAGAGTTGACAATTGGATTACGCCATGTTTGTTTTTAAAAACAAAAGTGTCTGCGTAACAGTCCTGCATTTCTGTCAAAAAATATGTTTGAACAAACCCATTTTAACATCTAACATACATACATATGTGTCTTCACTTGCCATATTCTTTCAAAGTGACACAAATTTTAAGACAGAAAATGGTAGTGGATACAGCGGGTAGGGGTATGAAACCATCTACATATTGCGCAACTGTAAATGCTTATCAAAATGAGTGGTTGCAACCCTGCATTAGATCGTGCATATTTTGGAATTTACGTTTCATCTGTACCTAAATCATAATTTGGAATCTAGTTAGATCGTAATAAAGGTACCACAATTTGAGCTTATACAATTTAACTTGTGTGTGATATGTTCGATTTTTCAAGAGAATACGAGAATGAGTGCTATGAGAAAGTTTTGCGTCGCTCTTATAATTAACTCAATTGATTTGCTTACAAAATATTCAGCTAAACAAACAGACAGTTTACTAAGCTACATCATTCCTGGACTTCCTTTTTCAAATGCATGTAAGGAAAAAAAGCTCTTTGTCGTTCAAGTCGATAGTGTCTTATGATTGAATTCAATCAGATGCTCAGCAGGCAACATTTATAACAAATTAGTTTGACGTTTGGCAAATAATAAAAAAAAAACTTTGGTAATGTTGAAGCTCTATGAATATTTTAAGGTTTCTTCTAGTTATTCAAGAACTTTTTCAAAATTTAAAATTTTCAACGAAAAAGCCAACAATTAATGAACAATTTTCTTTCTGCGTAGTAATTTCCATCAGAACTTTGAATGGCTAGTGTCAGTTTCTAACCTTTTTCGGGGCTATGCATCATAAACCACGTAGACTTTTTTTTCTAGGGAGGGGGGGGGGGGGGGGTGGTTTGTGTTTGGCCAAAGTCTACGCTCCATACAAAATTTCAAAAAAATGTATGGGGAAAGGTCTACGAGGGGGGAGGGGGTGTGTCTGAGATTTTCAAAAGTGAGTCTACGTGGTTTATGAACCGGCCCTTACCAGTTTTTTTTATAAAACTTCAAAAGGCTCTTCACGACGCAATTTGGAATCGCTTAAGCACAGGGGAGTGAAACAATTAATTCTTGCACCAGTTTAACTTGCATTTAAAAAAAATGAATTGCGCTTTCAATCGTCAGCAAATAACCATTTAATTACTAGTCCACAAAAGCGGATTTCTTTGGAATACTTTTCAGATAACAAGCAATAACCAACCAGATTGAAAGCAGTGCTGTAAATAGTAATTTCAACATAATGGGATTCATTAGCTGATAACTCGATCCAGAAGCTGATTTTCAAAATAGCAAGTACGATGAAATAGTTGCGTTTGGTTATTTTCATAAAATTGTCTCACAGTATATTGTTCTAACTTTAAAACCTAAGACGTGAGAGCGCAATATCGAAATATTTGAATGATATTCATCATTGAATATCATTTGAATATGACAATGAATATTACACCAGTTAGGGCAATGAGTTATAAGACACAGTTGTAGAATTAGTCAACAGCTGATTTTACACCAGATTCAAAGATTCAGCTTCGGAAAGAATTTGTCGTTAACTATGTCCAAATGAGACGAAATGACTAATTACAGCACTGTTTGCAAGTACTACGTCTGAAGCTATGGATCAGTTTCTATACTCGCTTTGTGGCATGTATGAACTAGCCGGAACTCATTTCCAGTGCATTTATCTAACGTGCATTAACAAGAGAATAAAATAGTAAATTAACATTAAATTGTCTTCAATTCCAAGTCATCGGGTCAGTCAACTGTTTCATAATTTAGATGTTCATATTATCTGACAGTTTACACTCTTTCATAACTTTTTCTCGCGATGAAGATTTGACGAGTTCATACTGTGCAACACCCTGCCGTGCGAGAGGGCATCGCACAGCAAACGTCGCGCAACAAACCTCTGTTGCAGAGGGGTGGAGCTTATACTTTCGCACCGACCAATCACAATCGTTCGCTTCGGGAAATAACGGCAGGGGGGACGTCTTACGGTTGATTGTATTGGTGATGGAAGGCACGTCTTCCAGTAAACGAGTTAATAACCGTTGCAGGCAAGAAAGAGGTAAAAACTGGGTCAAACGTGCATTAGATCGGTGGCGGCGTCGGTGGAGGTAGTGATGGTGAAGGTGTCTAGCGTAGCATGTGGCTTTGAGCGCAGAGGAGAAACACGATGCATTTCAAGTGGTTCAACCGGTAAGTGAATGTTTAAAGTTACGTTTGATTATGATAGGAGGTAGTTGATTAAATAGAACTCGACATGCATTAAATTGTGTTGACATCTCGGAATGAAAATTAGTGTAATGCAATTACAGCGATTTTCACACGATGTAGAAAATGTAAAATGTTAAAACTCATGATTTTGTGATTCCAAAGAAAAAATATACTATAGATAGTTCTTCCCGAGCTCGCGAATAGAACCTACAGTCATCGGCAAACCCACCACCAACAAACATTGCCTAAAAACTTTAACTTCTCACACGCAGGAAAATGCCTTTGAATCAACACAAACAAAAAATTTGCTGCTTCAAAAACCCATAATATTATTGTATTAAATCATAGAAATTTTTAGATTTAGCTTTGAAGCAATTCATCCAATTTCATCATTTCAAAAATTTGTTCTGATTGGAATGACTAACCCATTATTTGATTAAATTCAATATTTTGTTTTCACTGAATTAACTTTTGTTTGGCAAAAAAAATGTTTCCATTTGCAGCGTGCGAAATTTATCACGAGTTGGCGAAACTCTTCGAATTACTCAAGTTATTTGAAATGTCTGACGATAGCATCAAACTATTTATTGGTAGGTACTCGATAAAAGCATTGCTAAGCAGTTCCATTGATACGACATTCAATTGCTTTAGGTAACCAAATTGCGTTGCTTTCTTATGATTACGTTTGGATGCTTTGAAAAGCCAAAATATTCACACAAATGTGTTGATATAACGTTTGAATTTAAAAAACAATGGACAAAAATTGCCGATTTTTCATGGGTTTACCGTTACCCGCACTGACGAAACTACCCATGCAGCATCAATCATAGTAACCCATGAGTCAGCAGACAAAATTTGACAGCTCTATCAGTCGAACTCTAACTGTGATGGTAAAAACAGTGAAGCAACTCCGTTCAGATGTGTGCGCGTTCAAGGAACGGCACCCCGCCGCGTCGAAAACGAACATCGTGCGGCACTTTGTGGACGCCGGATACGCTCGATGTGGTACCCAAGTCGGCGAACTCGCCAAACGTCCTCCAGCTGCATTCCATCGAGAATTTCTGGGCCAACCTGAAGCGTGAGATCTACTTCAACAATTTTGTCGCGAAAACTGAGGAGGAATTGATAAATAAAACGAAGAAAGAACTCAAAAACATGCCTACATGCATGTTTTCGTCAGCCACGGTGAATGTTCCTGGATAAGGCCGCTCGCAAGGACGTAGATTTTTTTTTGCAAGTAAATTTAAATAATTACCTTCCATTTAGCTTTTTTTTTATTACCATCCGAAAAAAGTCCATATTTTTAATGCAAAAGTTAAATGATAGAGAAAAATGTTAGGAGTACAAGTACTAGAAAACAGGAATTTTTATCATATTTACACTTATTTTCTCCCTCATTTCACAGACAATGGTTAAGGTACGAAGCCAATGGAAATTATTGAACGCTTGGAAGTCACGAAGTGGAAATTCTTTTTTTACCTCCATTGTTGGCAGATCGGACAAAATGCCTTGAAGGGCTCAATAGCTGGAGGAAGTCCTTGGCAATTTAAAAGGAGTATCACCTCACATTAGATGCCTATATACAATGCATTAGTGACAGCGAGTAACATCACTTCACTCACAAAACAGAATAGATGAACAAATTCCTTTTATTTATTCTGTATGTTAGTCATTTGATAAAATTGATAAGAAAATATATTTGAAACAATAATAAAAACATCAGATTAAAACAAAAATTAAGTTGTTTCAATCAAAAGGCTATTTTAAATCAACAAAACTCATTTTTCGAAACAACTAATAAATAGTTGAAGCAATCCAAATGTTTTCTTGGCTCCAAATCAATTTAAACATTTAGTTGATTTGGACCAGATTATCGTTCAGTTTAGTGTTAATTGTTCTGCTTGCAAATGAAACACTTAATATAATTTTAAATTGATTATTTAATCATACTTAATTGAAACTATTCACTAGAAATTTATAAAAAATAAACCTCGATTTTACAAAAAAATACTTGTTGTTGAGGTTAGCATAATTAGGTGTGACAGAAAAAAAAGTGCCAATTTATAAAAAGCTAGTAAATCTTTGGCATGCTTAATCAGGGGACCCCTCGATATGTTGAGTTTGACATTTGAATTCAAAACATTTTATTTGTTATGTTTTTGTAATACATTCACCTTGTTTTGGTATAATTTTCGTAGAACTCATGGGAAAGGCAGTGCTTTCAAAATCAATTCCTTTAACTAGTATCCACAAAATGGTGCTTCGAAATGTGGAAAATGGAAAATCGCATCGGGTTATCGCAGGAAAGTACGGTATCAGCAAACCAGCTGTCGGGAAAATTAAATTGATGTACAGAACGTTTGGATCAGTGACGGATCCCCCTGGTAGATACAGGAAACGCAAAACTGATGCAAGAATGGACACTGAAATCGTTTGAGAAAAACCCTAAAATTACTGCCAGGGAGATACAGGAAACCCTTCAGCCACAAATAACCGATCGACCAATCCGCCGGAGAATCACACGGCATTGAAAAATAAGCCTGCGCGGAAGTTGGCATTCGTCTAATAAAGCTAATAAAGCCAAAGGGCTAAAGTTTGCTCGGGAGCATGCAGATAAGCCCATAGAGTACTGAAAGAAGGTTCTGTGGACTGATGAGTTCAAGTTTGAACTCTTCAATAAGAAAAGGCGTGTCCGTGTATGGCGCAGACCAGGAGAGGAGCTTCAGGAACGACATATTTAAAGTACGGTGAAGCATGGAGCGAGGTAACGATATGGTTTGGGGGTGTTTTGCTTGGGCTGAGGGGGGGACTCTTGTGATGTTAGTCAAAAACACATAAATGAGTTTCATAAACTCCAGATCACGTTGAACCAAAATGTCTCTAACTGGTACATTAGGTTGTCTACCTCGAGCCCGAAGGGAATCATAAAGATCAGATCTGACTCCACGATGCTCAGCACATGACCAAATAATGTGATCTGCGTCCTGGTAACCTTGTCCACATTCACAGAGATTGCTGTCGCTCAGCCCAACACGGTATAAATGAGCGTTCAAAGAATAATGATTGGACATTAGGCGAAACATCACACGAATGATGTCTCGGCCCACATCCATCCCCCCAAACCATGATTTCTTCGACACCTTTGGAATGGTAGAATATTGCCATCGCCCCAAATCTCCTTTACTCCATTTATACTGCCAGCTGACGAGTGACTGTTGACGAAAAATAGTAAAAAATTCATTAAAGGCGATTTGTCGATCATAAATATCGCCTTCTATAGCGCCCACCTTTGCAAGCGAGTCCGCTCTCTCATTGCCCAGAATTGAACAATGAGATGGGACCCATACAAAGGTGATGATAAAATAACGCGAAGATAAAGCACTTAGAAGCTCCTGTATTTTCATGAGAAAATACGAGGAGTGCTTTACCGGCCTCAAGGAGCGAATAGCCTCTATAGAACTGAGACTATCCGTGAAAATGAAATACTGATCCGGTGTTAGTGAGGCAACAATTTCTAGCGTAAAGTGTATTGCCGCTAATTCAGCGACATATACGGAACAAGGAGCTTGAAGTTTACGATTGGCGCTATAAATTTCATTAAATATACCAAAGCCTGCTGACTCCTCTATCAATGATCCGTCAGTGAAGAACGATTTAGTGGAATCAACTTGGCCAAACTTTGCAGCAAATATCACCGGAGCAATCATAGGACGATGATGCTCTGGGATTCCATGAAGCTCCTGCTTCATGGATAAATCAAAATGAACCGAATTATCGAAATCGGAGAAGCAAACACGATTGGAAATATTCGGCGAAGGGCTGACATCCTGTGTTATGTACAAATGGTACAAAGTCATGAAGCGAGTTTGAGGATTCAACTCGAGAAGCTTCTCAAAATTTTCGATTACCTGGGGGTTCATTACTTCACACCTGGTGAGGAGCCGGAGAGATAACTCTGTAAACCGATCCGAGAGTGGCAACATGCCAGCCAGCACTTCAAGACTCATGGTGTGAGTCGAGTGCATGCAACCTAACGCGATACGAAGACACCGATATTGAATACGTTCCAGTTTTATGATGTGCGACCGAGCCGCTGACTGAAAACAAAAACTACCGTATTCGATAACCGACAAAACCGTTGTCCGGTACAACGTTAGAAGATCTTGCGGATGCGCTCCCCACCAGGTCCCGGTAATTGTTCGAAGAAAGTTGATCCTTTGCTGGCACTTTCGCTTCAGATACTCAATGTGGGATCTCCAGGTGCACTTTGAATCGAACCAGACCCCAAGATATTTAAAGGACATTGAATGAGTTATCGGCTTACCCCAAATTTGAAGCTTCGGTTGTGCTGGGTTATGCTTCCTTGAAAAAACTACCAACTCTGTTTTCTCCGTAGAGAATTCGATACCTAGCTCTAGAGCCCAAGTAGACAAATTGTCTAAGGTATCCTGTAAAGGTCCTTGCAGATCGACCCCATTGGGTCCCGTGACAGACACTACGCCGTCATCTGCAAGTTGTCTCAACGTACAGTTGTCATTTAGACAACTGTCAATGTCTTTGACATAAACATTATACAAAAGAGGGCTTAAACATGATCCCTGGGGGAGACCCATGTAGCTAAATCGGGAAGCTGTAGAGGTTCCATGAGAGAAGCTCATATGTTTCTCTGACAGCAAATTGTACAAAAAATTATTCATTAATGGTGAAAAGCCACAAGCGTGGAGTTTATCTGAAAGAACTTCAACAGATACTGAATCAAAAGCCCCCTTGATATCCAAGAATACAGAAGCCATTTGCTCTTTTTTAGCAAAAGCTAACTGAATATCTGTGGAAAGCAACGCGAGACAGTCGTTCGTTCCCTTACCCCTACGGAAACCATATTGAGTATCTGAAAGCAGGTTGTTTGTCTCAACCCATTTGTCCAGGCGAAAGAGGATCATTTTCTCTAACAACTTTCGAATACAAGATAACATCGCGATGGGTCGATAGGAGTTGTGGTCGGACGCGGGTTTACCAGGTTTTTGAATGGCTATAACTCTCACCCGTCTCCAATCATCCGGTACAATGTTGAGTTCCAGAAACTGATTAAACAAGTTCAACATGCGCCTCTTAGCGACGTCTGGGAGGTTCTTAAGCAAGTTGAACTTGATCCTATCAGCCCCTGGAGCCGTATTGCCACACGAAAGGAGTGCGAGAGAGAGTTCTACCATTGAAAAAGGTTGGCTGTTCTCATCTATCGAATTCGTGGTTTCGCGAGGAATCATCCGTGCCGGCACAGAATCTGGACAAACTTTTCGCGCGAACTTGAGGATCCATTGGTCCGAGTACTCTTCGCTCTCGTTGTTCGTAGTTCGGTTACGCAATCTTCGCGCCGTGTTCCAAAGAGTACTCATCGACGTCTCGCGCGATAGCCCGTCCACGAATCTTCGCCAGTAACCGCGTTTCTTGGCCTTGATGAGGCTCTTAAGTTCGCGTTCGAGAGCCGTGTATACTTCGAAGTGCTCAGGTGTTCCACGTCTACGGAAAACTTTAAACGCGTCGGACTTTTTACGGTAAACCTCGGTGCACTGTTGATCCCACCATGGAGAAGGAGGTTTCCTACGAAATGACGTTCCTGGAACTGGTCGAGTTTGAGCTTGAAGCGCGCTGTCTAAGATCAGGTTGGAGAGGAAGTTATATTCCTCCAGCGGTGGAAGCTCTTCTACCGTCGTTACGGCTTCCTCTACTGCTGTCCTGAACTTTGTCCAATCGATGTAACGGGTAAGATCATACGCGACGTTGATGGATTCCGACGGATTGAACCCGGTGGCAATCGAAATTTTTATGGGCAAGTGATCACTACCGTGGGGATCTTGAATCACATTCCATGTGCAATCCAACGATAATGAATTCGAACAAAGTGTGAGGTCTAATCTACTGCCAATTGAGGATGGACCAGCCAAACGTGTTACTTCTCCATTGTTAAGAACTGTCATATTGAAGTTGTCACAGAGGTCATATAACAAGGAAGACCGGTTGTCGTCGTACAGTTCTCCCCAGCCTGTACCGTGAGAGTTAAAATCTCCCATGATCAACCGCGGAGCAGGAAGAACCGAACAAATATCTGAAAGTTGTTTTTGGTTTATTGAGGCTCTAGGAGGAATATAAACGGAAGCAATGCAAAGGCTTTTATTTTTAATAACAGCCTGACATGCGACAACTTCAATACCTGGAATTAAAGGAAAATTCACTCTATAGAAGGAGTAGCACTTTTTGATCCCCAAAAGTACTCCTCCTCCACGTGAATCCTCACGATCAAGACGAATAATGTTGAAATCATGAAACGGAAGATCGATTTCGGGAGAGAGCCATGTTTCACAAATAGCAAATGCATCACAACCGGTATTGTGAGCCAAAAATTTGAAAGATTCCAATTTAGGAACAAAACTTCGACAATTCCACTGCAGAACAGTGATCAAATCCCCGACCTCATTTGGAAAATTATCCATCGAAGGAAATGATAGCTGCAAGGAGGGGCCACTTAATTGTCAATTGCTTCAAGAAAGTCTTCACTGTGGGAAGCATTGCCAATACAATGCTTTTGAGAGGGTCAGAAATTTCGAGGTACTTGAAGATACCTTCGACAATGTTATCAAATGAGAACAGCCCAGTCGAGGAAGGGGCTTCTGTTCTTAAAATCGAGGCATCAGGGGTTTTGGATGTCCCCGGAAGAGATGGAAAGTCCTGGGTGTAGTTAGTGCTACGAAAACCAGGTGGAATTGGATCTTCCTTCTTTCCACCTTTGATTGAAATGGGCAGTCTGATTTTGGGCTTCTGTTCAGTAATTTTCCGTGGGCGGACGCGTCTTCGCTTCCGTGAAGCACCTTCCGGAAAACTGACTGATGTTCCCTCTTCAGCCAAATCAAAGTCAGACTCGTCATCTGACAGAGGAGCAAAGGGATTTGTATTGGCATCGGGTGATGGGGAGGCTTTTTTCACCATTTCGGCGAAAGATTGCCTAGAACGTTGTTTAAGCGAGCGTTCTAATTTTTCCCCGCGTTGTTTGTACGCCGGGCACGACGAGAGAGCATGAGGAGGAGAGCCCTTGCAGAAAGCGCATTTTGGTGTGCTATCTGCGCAGGCACCATCCTCGTGTTTCTCCCCGCAATTGGAGCAGCGTGCCTTATTGCCGCAATGGGAGGTCGTATGTCCCATCTGCTTGCATTTTTGGCAGATCATGACCCGAGGTACGAACAACCGCACAGGTAGTCGAAGTTTTCCCAACTCGACGTATTGAGGGAGGGCTGAACCAGAGAAGGTCACACGAAACGAGTCTGACGGTGTAAACTTCTTTTCACCCTTAGTGATCGATACTGTGCCAAGTCTTTTCACATCCAGTATCTTCACTGGAGAAAGCAGGTGGTTCTTAAATCGACCAACCCCCTGTTTCAGCAGGATCTCAGGGTTCACACTCGTTTCGGTGACCACACCTTCAATTTCAATACCCCGAGCTGGGATATACACCCGATACTCGAGTGTAAAAAGCTGAGAGACAGCAATCTCGTTAGCTTGCTTAAGGTTGGACACAACGACCCGAAGTTTATTCGGTCTCACTTTTATTATCTCGGTCACGGCCGAGAATCGCTTCGTCAGATCGTTGGAGATCTGATATACATTAAGAGGTTTCGTTTTGGGCTGAAAATAGACAACCCATGGACCAGCTGAACCATCTGGATAAACACGTGACCGGGTAACTTTATGAGCTACCCCATCATTTCGCGCCATAGATGATTCATCTTCCGACAAATCATCCATGGCTCTCACGTGGGAGTTTATGACGCTCAAACCCTCACGCAATTAAAAATAATCGAACACAGAAAAACAAACTAAAGCTAAAAACACTCTCTCACACACACACGCACTCACTCAAAATTAAATTATAATGTATTCAGGAGAAACAAAAACTTATCTTATATGTATCACTGATCTGCTGCAGCCGGTCAACGAATGTGCTGCTGCTGCCGAGCGACGATGTGTGGCCGCTTGTACGGGCTAGACGTGGAGCTCAGCGATGATGAAAATGATGACGATGATGAAGACGCTGGTCGGTGGTGGTTGGCAGATGAACGATTGCACGCTACACACGATGGACTGCTGGTGTGCGTGCCGTGAATAGATGCGGAGCAATATGGCTATTCGATTGCTAATTGCAATTAATAGCGTCGTTGCACTGATTAACACACGTTTGCTTCTTCAGAAAAAGCAAAACTCGATATCAACTGCGATGAGGACACTATCGAGAGAAAAAAAAACTGCACTTGGAAACAACGCGTGACAAACTTCCAAAGCAACGGAGGGCGGACACAACGAACCGCACCGTTCGCTTGTTCACTGGACAATGCATTGAGAAAGTTGACTACTTTAAATATCTTGGCATATATTTGTATTCTACCTTATCGTGGGACTATCACATAAATAAGGTTGCAAGTAAAGTTTCCTCTATGTGTGGAATTTAAAGACGGGTTACTTATTTTCTCCCTCGAAAAGTTATGCTTTGTTTCTACTTTGCACATATCCATTCTCATTTGAACTATTTAATTGTTTCATGGGGTAGAGCTAGTAAGTCAACATTAAGAAAACTTCAAATCTTGCAGAATTCTTATCTCCTACAGCTCAATTGTACACCGATTTCGCTAACAAAATTTTACCAATTCTTGGATTATGTGAAGAGCAAACCTTGTTAATGGTTCATAATATTCTACATAACCCGCAACGGTTACATAACCTAGCTATGGATGCGTCACCTCGGATTCACAATACCAGGCAAATTAATCATCTTTCGAGATCCCGCGCGCATTCGGTTTTTGGTAAAAAAAACAAATTTCATTTATAGGTCCCACAAGATATAATAACCTACCAAGAAATCTTCAAAAAATAACAAATACTTCCTCTTTCAAAACAGCGATAAAACACTTCTTGCTGGAGCGAATTGTTCAATTGTTAATTTGGTGTATTAATAATTTTTTATTGTTTTTTTACTCTTATTCTCATAAGGTTTGTGTTTTTTTCTCAACCGTCATTAAATGTAAAGAATTTTTTTATCTTTCATCAATTTTCTTCTGTATATACCTATTTTGCAATTATTGAATTTTATTGAGTTGCACTTCTTTCAAAGGGTCTTAAACCCATTAGAAGCACACACATTTTTTTATTTTGTTGTTTAGTCCCTTTGTTCATTCAAATTGATATATTGTCAACCATTGTTAAAAAATTTATTGTGAATTTTTGTAGTTTATGGTTGATTTTGGAGTGTCAACTACCAGGGAGATCAGTCTACAGCTCTTTGGTGTGGGGGTGAGCAGAGGGTCACTCTTATTAAAGACAAAAAAAAAAAAAAATTCACTTCTTGCTTTTTTTCTAATTCAATCTTAGCTGTCCGTCAAGTTCAATAGCAAGTCGTTTGAACTGAATACGGTTGAATAATAGCGAAAAATTGACGGGATTTCATCCGGTGTTGAGTATTGTGCCACCTAAATATATTTTTTAACAAAACCCTAAAATAATTGATTAATTTTTCCCCCGTTCAAAGTAATGCCGCTTAATTGTTGTCTCACTCATTTGGTAATAGCATAAAAATTGAAGTTTTAGGCACCCGAACCAAAACGACCTCCACAAATGAATCGGGGAAAACTTCCCCAATTAATCTCCCTATAATTGAAAATAGCCATGAAAAATTCAATTGTTATCCCAGAACAATACCCTTTCTCCTACCATACTGTTATAAAAATTCTTACCATTGATTGCCGAGCTAGCTCGCATCGAGAAAAAAAAATCTTTTTATTAAAACAAAAGTCATAAATTTATTTTCCATCCTTTGCTCTTTTCAGATCCGCACAAAAAAAACAAACCTTCAAGCTGAGAGACTAAGCAAAAAAACAAAACAACAGAAGAAGAAAAAATCTCGGCAACCTAGAACAAAAGCCTAGCATCATCATCCCCGGCAAACCACGCCACGAACAAGGAAAAAGCTTTTGGCCCTTTGGGATCACAGCGGAACATAATTTCTCCAAAGCTGAACCACCGCAAAAAAAGTAAACATCAGAGAAAAAGCCATGCGGTGAAATGAAACTGTGGCCAGAGGAAAATTATACTCGGAAATCCATTTTCCTATTCTAATTCCATCATAATGCTATTAGGGCTTCCTGGATAGAAAAGAAGTGAAAAAATAAATCATTCTCCCGATTAAAATCAAAGAAAGGACCAGATGTGGAACCGTAACTAGTGAGAGGGGGTCATTTTCTCTAGTGTCAGGTGTTTTTTGCTGCGGTGAAAGAGTTTGTCAGCCATGAACCAACCACGGTGGAAAACATGTGCGAACGAATGGGTAGTGCGGAGTTATCCGAAGTAATTAAGCGTGAAGTTGTGTGCCAAAACAGCGAAACTCTGTACGATTATCATTCGAGTGGTAAAACTGTCAACTACGATCGCGTCTTTAAAGGTATTCGTGGGTGAACGGAAAACCAGTTGAGGAGAAATAAATATTTGAAAAACCATCGAAGAGTGCGACGACTACGGCGGTGGCGACGGAGGCTCTCTGAGCTAGAAACGTTCCGGCATAGTGGCGGACTACGGGGAACTGAGCACCCTTTCGCAGGATCTTTTTGCGGACTACGAAAACAGCACCGAGCTAGCATGCCTCCTGCAGGCGCACCTGGATGCACAAGCCGAGGTTAGTTCCAACATTGGATAGATGATGGGATTTTTTTTATTCGAAAACTAAATCTACTGGGGTGGTCAAAATAATTGAAGCAGCTTTTATCTTTATAAGTTCAAGCAACTCAAGTATGGGTTTTGTATACACAGCTAGCCTTGTACAGGGTGCGGCAGACAATAATGCGAATTTTTTTTCTATTTCTTTCAAATCCCATTTTCAACTAATTCCAGCAATAATATCAACATTTTCGATTTATTCAATGTGTCCTCCATTTTTATTAATAACATCCTCGAGCCGACGCTGGAAGTCGGAGCATGCCTTTCGGACGTAGTCCTCCGACATTGACTGCCACGTGCGTGTTATTGTTGACTTCAGGGTTTTCACACTAGGGTGTGATGTTTTGCAGGCTCGTGCTTCAACATATGCCCAAATTGAATAATCCAACGGATTAAGATCTGGACTGCTAGGGGCCACAAATCCTTCGGCCAAAACTTCATGTTATCGTTCACCCATTGTTGGGTTCGATTGGACGTGTGACACGGCGCTCCATCTTGCTGAAGGACAACGTTTTGGTCCTCGGAGAACTTGGCCTTCACCCAGGGAAGCACTTGGTCCTTTAAAATACCGATATACACTTCGGTATTGATTTTAACTCCAGCATCAATGAAAACAGGCGGCATTTTCAAACCGTTGGACGCCACCAAGCCAAACATCATGACACCAGCCGGATGTTTGGTTTGAAATTTGAATTTCACTTTTTCCGGAACGTTCTCTATTTTCTGCGGTGAAATGAACCGGTCCGTGTGGCTGTTGGCCACAGCATCGATGCTGAAAAGCTTTTCGTCGGAGAACAGGATTATCATTTTTTCCTTCTTCAACAAGGAAAGCAATCTCTTGGTACGAGTCACTCGTAGTTCCTTGACCCGGTCCGTAATCAAGTGGCGTTTCACTCTGGCTCTGGAAGATGCATGCAGGTCTTCTTTGATGATTCTCCGCATGGATTTCTCCGAAATATTGGCTTCCTTTGCAAGTTTTCTTATGGAACGCACCGGGTTGCAAGCAATTTTTGCACGGACCGATTTGATCACGTTCGGCGTGCGTGCAAAGCGCGGACGTCCGCTTCCCGGCTTCCGCTGCTTAGGACCATCCTGCAGGGACTTTTTTATGCGGTAAACTGTTTCCAAATGGTACCCTACCACCTTGGCAATCTCTTTCGGCTTCTTCTGGGCGAGCAACAAACTGGTGATCACTTCTTTCGCGAACATTTTGACGAATTTGCAATAAAACAAATAGAATGTTTGGATGCAGCACTTAAAAGTAAACATAAAAAAATACACCTTCGACAGAAATGAGTCACTAGCTACACGAATTAACCCAAAACTCAAGTTTGAACATTTTCGCATTATTTTCTGCCGCACCCTGTAGCTAGGCTGTTGTGATGATTTTAAAAATATTTTAAACTTAGTGTCAATTATCAAGACTGCATACAGTTAACTGTACAGTTCAGTTTAGCTGAAATTCTTTTTAATTCATTCGATCATTTATTCATTCATTCATTCATTAGGGTAACAATTATTACTAAGCAATAATTTAATTCAGGTAATATTTGTGGAAAAAGCTTACATTTTTAATCTTATTCGTGTACTTCTGTCCTGTCCAACAAATGTTTAATAATTTAACTATGCTGCGTCTAGATTTTATTCACTGTTTGGCTCGTGTGTTCACTCTGCGGCAAACGGTGGATCGCTAAGCACGCTTTTCTCCTGTGCTATTTTTATTTTTTTTTTTTTTGAGTTTCTAGAAGCGTTGCAATGATCTGGGAGTTCCCGTAATGTGCCGAAGGTGCCGATGTGTTGACAGCCCAAATTGTTATTTTCTGCTGAGCCTGGCAACCATACAGGCATATAGGCAAGGTTGCTGGTTTCTTATTTCTATAGGCTCAACTGTCAAGTGCCCCTCAGTGTGCCAGACATGGATTGAACATCAAAGTACCGCGGTTATGAAATATATTCGTCTACTTAATAAGACATCGTGGCTGGTACAATATTCTAAGCGACTTACCCTTGCTCTGCTGTCTTAAACAATACTTAATTGTTCATAACGGGTGTTCAATACAAGGTGAGAATTTTTTCAGTCATATAGTAAAAAAAACAAATTCAGTATTTTTGATTAAAAACATAATGTTTGTTCTTAAAAAAAAACATCAATGAATATTGGAAAAGGGGCCCTGGTCAGCCGTACGACGCAACTTAGTCGCGATGCTCTCACAAGAGCGCTGGACGGCACTGACGTCCATCTTCCGGATACAATTCCGGATCCTCGGAGTCAACTGCTGCGTATCCTTGGCCCGCCAATTATTTTTCTACACTAGGGCACTGAGGGAGCCGAAAAAATCCTCAATGGGACGGCACTGGGGCAAGTTGGTCGGGTTCCTTTCTTTCGACACGTACGGTATCTTTTTCTGCTAAAGATATTCCAGCGTCTTCTTGGCGTAATGGGAAGACGTCTTGTCCAGCCAGAAGACGTACTTCCCATCCTCATGATGCTCCTTTAAGAACGACAGAAGAATTTCTCAAGACACTCCTCCTGGTACACTTGTTGATTGATTGCCAGACCGTTCGGCTTGAACCACGACTTTGAAATCCCTCTCTCCGATATGGCGATGTACAGCATAACTTTTTTTTTTGCCATCCCCTCCTGGGAACACACGAAGAACTCGACCTCTGATCCATCTGATGCATATGATAACTTTGATCCATCTGGTTCATCTGCCATTCTTGGAGCACCAGTTGTTGCGTAGCGTACTTTGAACCACTGACTGCTCTTGCGAGCTTTCCTGAATGCTATTCTCATCTCCGGCAAATGAAACCTCTGCCGCATTAAAATGACTGCCGTCCCTCCATGGCTGTGGTTGAATCGCTGTTGATACCAATCGACGATGAGCCTGGCGATGGAGTGATTCTTCAGTAGCACTATGGAGTACTTTAGGTCGTAGGATGCTGGGAAACCAACAATTCTGCCAACAATTCCATTCTAACTACACCGTGATCGTCCAAGAAAGGTGATATCTTGTAGAGCTTGCTAGTTTTTTCGAGGCATTGGTGTTAATCGTACTGCGTCAACCGGAAAATCGTGCGCTCTGCGTGTTGAAATTCCTCACGATCAAGGATGAGTGAGACATTGGTTTGTTCTCTGGGGCATTCCCGTTTCAATTGCTCGACAAAACGTTGGACGATTGCGACTGCTCGCAGACAGCGTTCTCTTTTTGAAAATCGGCAGAATTCCAAGGGGGGGGGGGGGGGGGGGGGGGGGGGGCAAATGCCCGCACCTTGGCCTTAGCCCCGGCCACCAAGATTCTGCACAACCTGTGAATCAACCGTTTTTTGCATGTAAACCCATACTTTCTTTAGTTCCTCGACTGTCTTCACTACCTTAGGTCGTTTAAGAAGGTGCTGCTTCATAATCGCCCAGTACTTCTCGATGGGGCGGAGCTCCGGAGTGTTGGGAGGGTTGAACATTTTCGGCACAAAATTGATCTTATTGTCCGCATACCACTTCAGCACGTCCTTGGAGTAGTGGCATGAGGCCAAATCCGGCCAGAAGATTGTTGGGACGTTGTAGGCCTTCAGGAGAGGAAGCAGCCACTTCTGGAGGCACTCTTTTATGTACACCTGTCCGTTCATCGTGTCCTGGGTCACGAAGGGTGCACTCCGCTTCCCGCACGTGCAGATGGCTTGCCAAACCCAGGAATTTCTTCGCAAATTTGGACATCTTCTGAGTGCGGACATGCTCCGGAACGCTGAACTTATCCTTGGCCATGAAAAACAGGTTGCCGGAGATCTGTTTGAAGTCGGCCTTCACATATGTTTCGTCGTCCATGTTGCAGCGTTCAACTTTCGTCAGCATGTTGAGGTACAACTTCCTGGCACGGGTTTTGGCGGACTTGTTCTGCTTCTCGTCGCGATTAGGGGCCTTTTGTACCTTGAACGTTCGAAGCCCAGCCTTAGTTTTGGCCTTCTGGACAAAACTTCGGCTTAGGTGCAGCTTCTTAGCCGTACATCCCGGGTGGAGGCGTTCGGATTTCGGTTGAAGGCCCCAGCTACGCGGTTGTGATTTTTTGGTGTTGTACGGAATACTTTTTCCTTCACTTCTGGGCTTCCGATCGGTGGTCAACCGTTCCTCCGAACCGCTTAATCACTCGCGACACCGTGCGGGAATTCCGCGATTCCCAACGATTTAGCGATGGAACGATGCGAGAGATCCTTGTTCTCGTGATGAATGCGCAAGATTTTATCACGCACGAGCTCTTCTTTCGACTCCATTTCCGCGAGTTTTGATCACAGGACTTTAAAACTTGCAGGATGTAAATAATGCACTATGAACTAAATCCACCCAAATTTTCATTAAAATTCTACCCAACGGTTAAAAAGTTAGAGCAATTTCATAGTGTGGCAATTTCATCGTGGACACCCTTTATAAAAATCGCTGCGTGATCCATAGTGAGTGGTTATCCGTGAGGCCTACCATCTGCTTCCTAATATGGTGAACGGGCGGGCTGATAGCGATTAGGGTGTGAACTTAGTTTTTGATGATACTACGCGCACACCATCTGGAGGGGGGAGGGGGGGTAATGGTGGAAAGGGAGATAGGATTAGGGTGGAATAGTTTTTGATGATACTAGCACGAAGAAAAAACGAAAAATGCAACTTAAGGGTGTTCCAATCAAAATTTGGTCAAACAGTAATGCGTGTGAGTCGATCAAAGTTTTTATTAATAAGTCAAATTCTTTTTCTTTTTCAAGTTGAGTTAATACAGAATACAGGAAAAATATTCAGCAAAGCGTCCTTTTTATCGAATGCAAATTGCCGGGTCTTTCGTTTAACACCTGCCATAAGATTTTGTACAGTCTCCTTGTCCACTTTATTCGCCGCAGAACGCCAGTTTTCCTTGAACTGTTTCTCGCTCACAACAGCTTTTTGAGTCTTCTTAAGGTTCCGCTTGACGATGGCCCAATATTGTTCGATTGGGTGGAGCTCTGGCGTCTTGGGAGGGTTCTTGTCATTGGGCACCACTTGAACGTTGTTGGCAGCATACCACTCCATGGCCTTTTTTCCGTAATTGCAAGATGCCAAATCCGGCCCAAATTGAACGGAACAATTATGTCGCTCCAGGAAAGGCAGTAGACGTTTTTGTAGGCACTCGCTAAGATAAATTTCCTGGTTGACGGTTCCGGTCGCAATGTAAACGTTGCTCTTCAACCCACAGGTACAGATGGCTTGTCACACTAGATATTTCTTCGCGAACTTTGACAGTTTAATGTGCTTGAAAATATCTGCCACCTTTCCCCGTCCGGTTGCCGTATAAAATTCCTGTCCAGGAAGCTGTTTAAAGTCTGCCTTGACGTAAGTTTCATCGTCCTGTACCACGCAATCAAACTTCGTCAGCATCGTCGTGTATAACTTTCGCAATCGTGCTTTGGCCGACATGTTTTGTTTATCGTCACGATTTGAAGTCACCACTTTCTTGTAAGTCGACAGTCCAGCTCGTTTTTTAGCTCTATCCATGGTTTAAAGTGCCACTCCTAAAGGGTGTCCACGATGAAATTGCCACACACAAAATTGATTCGCAAAATTCGAGTTTTCATCCGATTGCCATCAAATTTTCAGGGATTGAGAAATAACTATTAAACTTTATTTTACCATTTTACTCGTATTTTATTTACAGTCCATACGCAAATGCCCGCACCTTGGCCTTAACCCCGGCCATAAGATTCTGCACAACCTGTGAATCAACCGTTGTTTGCATGTAAACCCATACATTCTTCAGTTCCTCGACTGTCTTCACTACCTTAGGTCGTTTAAGAAGGTGCTGCTTCATAATCGCCCAGTACTTCTCGATGGGGCGGAGCTCCGGAGTGTTGGGAGGGTTGAACATTTTCGGCACGAAATTGACCTTATTGTCCGCATACCACTTCAGCACGTCCTTGGAGTAGTGGCATGAGGCCAAATCCGGCCAGAAGATTGTTGGGACGTTGTGAGCCTTCAGGAGAGGAAGCAGCCGCTTCTGGAGGCACTCTTTTATGTACACCTGTCCGTTCATCGTGTCCTGGGTCACGAAAGGTGCACTCCGCTTCCCGCACGTGCAGATGGCTTGCCAAACCAGGAATTTCTTCGCAAATTTGGACATCTTCTGGGTGCGGACATGCTCCGGAACGCTGAACTTATCCTTGGCCGTGAAAAACAGGTTGCCGGGGATCTGTTTGAAGTCGGCCTTCACATATGTTTCGTCGTCCATGATGCAGCATTCAACTTTCGTCAGCATGTTGAGGTACAACTTCCTGGCACGGGTTTTGGCGGACTTGTTCTGCTTCTCGTCGCGATTAGGGGCCTTTTGTAC
>JAHHFK020003745.1:0-110790 GCA_024533555.2 Aedes koreicus
CTGGGAGGTTGAAATTCTGGTATGGGGATTTTCCCATGATCAAAGAATAGCTTGGATCATTCACGAGTGGGAACGACGGGTTACCGTAGGGATACATCAATCTGTTCATACCGGAGCCATATCCGAAATCACTGCGATACATATCAGCTTTTTCAGCGTTCCTGAAAGTCCCGAATAATTTAGTGGGGGGTACGGACTAATTCCAGCGCCTGGACTCCAGGGAACATTGAACTCAGCAAAATTTGGTAGCATACCCATATTGCCTGGATACGTGGGTTTTTCATTATTTTGAATTTCGCGTTCATAGGCCGCCCAAGCTTCTCGCTTATCTTCAGTGCTTTCGCTCAGATCTTGTTCAGGTTTGTTCTCCAGAAGCGAGTCATGTTCGTGATACTTAAAAGCACAATCAGGGTTGCTTCTCAGCAGAGATGCTAGCAAGTCATCAGCTGGCAAAATTGGTGTCTCCTGCACTTGATCAGCTACTTTCGACAGATTATACAGCTCCGCAAGCTCCGAGAAACTATAATGACGGTCGATCTGCTGCTCGTCTACAACGCGGAAGCTCATGGCCTGTTTGGTCACAGATCGTGAATAGACCTTCTCTTCCATCGTTCCCATCGCCAGTAATCGGTAGACGAAGCACTTCCTCTTCTGACCCAACCTGAATATCCGGAAGATGTTCTGTTGATCATTGGAAGGGATTCCACGAGGTATCCAGAATGATTACTCGATTAGCTCCGATAAGGTTAATTCCTTGACCACCAGCTTTTGCCGAAATTAGGAAACACTTTGTCCGGTTATTGGATGGGTCAGTGAATGACGTAATCATTCTATGGCGGATGTTTTTCTGAGTTTTGCCATCTAAACGGTAGTAATCCTTATCGGGTTCCCAAGGACCTTTGAAAGTGCTGTAACCGTAACATCTGCCATCGTTTCGTTTTCTCTATTGTGTATCTTGTTCATGAAGTGCTCAACCACATTTAAAACCGCCACGAAAGCAGAAAATATCAAACACTTTTCCCCGCGTTCGTGGCATTGCTTCAGGATCTCGAACATTATTCTCAGTTTACCGCTAGGATACAGCGATTCCAGGTCGTTTGCCTCCAAGTGCTTTCGCCACCAGTCGTTCGTTACGGAAAGCGCCCCCGACGAGATGTCGTTGTAATCATCCGGTCGATCGTCGTCCGAATCCGGCGTCGATGTCAACCGGAACCGGGCGTCCCGTTTACTTTTCTCCTGCACTGCCGTCTCCCATGCCTTTTCCAGTACTTTGGGATGCGTCCAAATCTGAAAATTTAGAATCAAAATTAAACACGGCGCAGAATCTACACTTCGAAAGTAACGGAAGTTCACGGCGTTTATTTTGTATTAAAATGTACTCAGCAAGTTGTCGGTTTCTCAGGATGGCTTACCTTTCTCAGAGAAGTGTAATCGGCGAGAAGTTTGAACTTCTTCCCTTTGGCAGCTTCCCCGGCCTCGCCTGTGGACGTTGTGTATTCATTCATTTGTAGGAAAACTTCGTACATTTTTTCCTGGAAAAAAAATCCACATTTTAAACGTGAGGACCAAGCCCGCTTACTAAATTAAAACTTGAACCGATTGAAATAATAAAACAAAAGGTTCGCTTACAAAAGCGACCACAAGACTTACTTGTACAGGCGTTAGTGGAACGAACAACACATACTCAAACTTTTCCGGTAGGAATTCCTTCAGAACACCAGCCTCTCTTCGCTAAAAGAATAAACGAGCAGTTTAGTGGATCAATCTACTGGCCGAACTTTCAACGGAACAATACCTGAACAAATCTGGACAGCTTGTTGTGCAACACGTAAGACCTCTGTTTCATAATTTTGATCGCTCGACTGTCCGAATCTTTATGTTGGCCATTTTTAATAGGATTACCATACAGATTGCTGAACTCTCGGTCGCTACCCAAGAACGATGGCTTGATGAAGTTAACCATGCAATAGTCTGAAGAAAAAAAAAAGATAATAGCAAGCTTATTTCAACAGCCAGGACAATGCTACTTACATTCTTTCAAATTATTCTGAATGGGCGTCCCCGTCAAAACGATCCTTCGTTTTGTCTTAATCTGCGAAACGGCCCCACTGATAGCTGATTTCTTATTCTTGATTTGATGACCTTCATCGCAGATGACGAGGTCGGCACCAGGATTCAGCAGATACTCGTCCACTCGCTTTTTCACAAAGGCAGCTTTTGCTGCCAGGATGTTCGACGGCGTTCGTTTGCGTTTCTCGTAGTTAACCAGAATTCTGAATGCCTCGTATCCAATGAGCATACAACCACATCGGCTCGCGGTAGAAGCGTACCAATCGCTGAGAACTTTCAGTTTGTCGTTGACATCACTGTTATCCGGAAAGTAGAACACCTTTAAACGAGGACCACTTTTCAACGATCCTAACCAGTGCTGAATTTCGTCGCTCCAGTTCATCACTGTACTTTTCGGGCAAATTACGAGAACTCTCTTCGTTCTTAGCTGCGGATAGCGCATCACGGTGTGTAGTAGCGTTATCAACTGCAGTGTCTTTCCTAGACCCATACAATGAGCTAGAATACATCCGGAACCTGGGTTCTTGTTGATATACTCCACACTACCGTACGTATTGTCATACATAAAGCGAACGCCTTCCTTTTGGTGCGGTTTCAGTAGTTTCACTATATCTGGGTGGACGCAAATGGCTTTGCTAACTTTAGCATCGTAATCCAGTACGAGATTGCTTTCTTCTGGGCCTGGTTTGAACGTTGTCAAAAACTTTTTCAGATTTTCATTCTTTTTCTTCAACCGAGAAAGTCGTATTTCTTCGTCTTTCTGAGCCGTCTTCGTTTCATCAGCCAGCTGATCTTGCGTCAACATAGTTCGAATCTTCCGTTGCTTGTTTTCCTTTTCGTCAGTTTCGGTAGTAGTCGTCTCCTCGACTTCAGCTTCGCTTTCCGAACTGAGACTGATACAGTCGCCTTCCTTCGGATTGCCTCGTTTCGATTGCTGCGTCAAACGTTTTGCATTGGTACTGAAATCAAAGTCCTCTAGCTTTCGCTCTTTCATCTTACGTTTTGGCTGGAACATGGACACATCTAGCAATTCTACGTCCGAATCATCAGTACCGATTTGTTCGGATCGGTCCGCTAAAGAACCGTTCTCCTTGCCAAAAACATCACGCTCACGATCTTTTCGCAGCGTTTCGTCCACCTCTTTGAACATCTTCTTGCTGAACAATTGCTTATCTATTGGATCTATTGCAGCTGTTTTATTGACACTGGTCTGGCCACCCTTTGACTTTTCTTTTTCCTTTACTTTGATTGCCACTGGATCAGGTTTAGTTCGTTCGCTATTGCTGAGATTATGTTTCATCTTTTCCAATGCCTCTTCATTATCCACCTCTGGTATATCGGTGTCATCGATGAAATCTTTCTCACTCTTTCCAGTTTTGTCCAGTTCGACAGTCTCGGTTTGCACAGTAGAGTCCATATCTTCGTCTGGTTTTTCGTCCTCTTGATCGATCTCTCCATCTTTAGCTTCTTCATTGTCACTCACATCATGATTTTTGTCCAGGCTTTTCAGAAATTTCTCCATCAAGATGGAGCCCGCCGAGTCATCCGAGTCGTAATCTCCTTCCTGTTTAAGAGCATCTACAACACTGTTCTCACTATCAGAATCCCGTTCCGTGTCGCTACTGCTCAGCTGATTCAACAGTTGATTCTTCATGTTTTCATTGCACTTTTGTAGGAATAGCTCTTCTGTTTCCAATACTTCCTTATCAGAGTCACTGTCATCCGATTCGTGATGTATTTCAAAGTCGTTCAAAATGTCATCTATTACACGATCCTTTTTCTTAACAACCACCGGCTTCTTCTTCACTTCTTGAGGCTTCTGCGGGTACGCATTCCTCGCCACTTCCAAGTTAGCCAAATTACACAATTTGTCGATTTCCTTTTCTCTTAGGTTATCGTAGTATTCTTCCAGTTCCGATTCCGTCATATCATCAAGTTCCTTCTTTGTCGTCTTCTCTTTCCGATCAGATTCTACCTCATCTTCCTCTTCACTATCAATCTTTTTTCCACCACTCTTTGGCTTCCTCTGGATTTCCTGTTTTGTCTCTCTTCGTTCCTCTGCTTGTTCTGTCCTCACCTCTTCCTCCACTAAATATTCCTGAACAACGCCTTCTGCTGCCGGTAGAATATCATTAACATCCAACAAGATATCATCGACCTGTCCTAATACATCATCTAGTAATTCACTATCGGAATGCTCCTCAGCATCATCTTCACGACGCTCCTTACTAGATTCGTCATTCCCATCTGCAAGCTTCTCCTGAATTGATTCATTCTGCGATGCTGTTAAATTGATTGAAGATTCTTGCTTTATTGACGCATCTTCTTCGTCTATTGCCTTGATGAATGAGTTAACGGCATCATTAAACATTTTAGTGGCACCTTTTTTGCTTCCTGCTTCCGACTCAATCTCAGAGTACGGCTCATTCTTCACAATGATTTCGTCAATGTCATCTAACATAGAAACAATAGGATTTTTATCCGGACTTTCCGCCTTATCTTCTGAGAAATCAGCGCTACCTAACCTCCGAGTATTTCTCTTCTTACTCGGCTGTGGCTCGTCTTCATCCGATTCTTCCGGATCTGGTGTTTCCTTTTCCTTCTCTAGCTGCTCTCTTAGGCGTTTCGTTTTTCTTCGATTTTGACGCCTCTCGAATGCCGCTTCGTCTTCATCCTCGTCGGCATCATCAGGCGCATCACTCGATCTGGAGTCCCCGTCGTTTGAAAGATACGATTCACCATCACTGTCTGAGATGGCATCATGCGCTGGCTCAATTTCACCCAGCGAACTGAGTAAACGCTTTTTGTATTTCTCATTCAGAGTTTTTGGATTGACGCACGGGATTTTCTCCGTTTGTATGGATACTTCAACTCGATCAGGACGGGTTTTTCCTTTAGAATAAACCTTCAAAGCTATCCTCTGAATGTTCCTCGTAAGTGAAGCCATAAATCGTTCCGCCTTTTCAAGCTGTTCTTTGTTTGTTTCAGACAGTTCTTCACCGTCTTGTTCTTCCTCCCCGGATCGCCGAAAGTTTTCGTTAATTTTGTCTAACCAATTGTCACATTCTTTGGTAAACCTATCACCGTATGCGATGAGATCTTCCAAACTTTTAATTTCCAAACCGTTTTTATTTGTTTCAACTTGTGCATCACACTCCGTTTGCTGAACTTCTTCTAAAGCTTCCGCCTGTTTACTGACCCCGTCAGAATCATTTTCTGCATTTTCATTACCCGTTGCTTCTTGTTCTATCTCAATTGAGCGAGGTTCTTGATTGATGTCTTCCATTTCTATAGTGCGTTCAATTTCATGCTCCATCGGTTCCGAAGCATTTTGCGACAAGTTTTTGGACAAATTTGAAGTGGACTTCTTTTCTAGCTGTTCTTCCACATTGTCCGATGAAGCTGTGGAGTTGGTTTCTACATCTTCTTGACCAACGGTGTCGTTTGCTTTCTCTCCGACATCTGCGTTGAATACGGCAAGATCGCTCACAGAGGTACATTCTAACCTTTCGGAGCAATCTTCCGATAGTTCTACGGAAAGAGTTTCCATTTCGCTGGATTCCTTTCGCGAGGGTGGTGCTTTAGTGGGCTCTTCAAGGAACGGTGTTGGTGTTTCGACTGTTGCTTCTCCAGTTACGTCAGGTGGTTTTTCATTTTGAAGAAGCTTGCCCTTGAGGAATTTCAGCTGTTCTTCTAGGATAGCTATGCTTTCTAAAGTTTCGTCTAAGTTTGTTGCAGAAGGCGCGACTTCTTCAACAAGCCGTTTAGAAATGTTTACTAATGCTTGAATTGTGGCATTTGGTTTCGCTCCATTTGTCTCATCCGGTACAGTTGGATCTTCTAACGGCTGAGAATTATAGGCATGGTCATTTTCTACAGGAGTTCTGTCCTCATCCGGACCTTCTTCCTTAATCGATATGGGATACTGTTCTAACAACGACATCATGATACAATCTTCGTCGGTCTCGCTTTCCGCTGCATCTGAATCCAGTGTGATCACTTCACTACCAACAATGTGCTCATCATGATGAACTATTTCCATATGAGATCCCACCATTTCGGAGAAACCAGTCTCCTATTCGACAGGCAAATTTACTACTGCTTCTTCAATATCGATTTCTTCCTTAACAGTAATATGCAGCGGAACCTCTTCCGTCTGTTCAATGTTGAGCAGTTGTTGCATGTCTAAGTTGAAATCATAACTAACTGTAAATCTCTGATCATCCTGCTCGTTCACTGTATCTTCTTCCTCTGTAAGACCTATTCGTTTCACTGTGATCATTTCTCCATCTTCAACGCGCGCTTTGTCGGCAGTTGTCACAGAAGAATTATCCAGGCCAACGCCAGCCGGGAGCTTCTCGTCTACCGAATCCATTCGTTCAACGTCGGGAATTCCTCCAACCGTTTCGATTGGTTCAGTTTCCTCAGCCCTACTTACAACAGGCAGGACCACACCGGAAACCACTGCCGGAATTATCATCGACTCACTGGTCAACGATCCATGGCAACCGTGTCCGTTTTCATCCTCAGTTTCGTTGTCCGATGGAATGAAGACGTACTCGTCGCCATTCTCCATATTTATCTCGTCCATTTCGGTGATCTCCAGTCCGTTGAACAGATCAGGCTCCTCGACAACTGTGGCCCTGAAAATGGGATAAGCACAGGTGTGGCGTTAGCCTAATTGTTTAAGGGGTAAGGGCTATTTGGCTGAAGTGCATTTATAATATTGGTAGTCATTTGGTACATTTGGTAGTCATTTGGTATAATTTCGAAATGTTCTAGATTAGAAAAAAAAATAGCTCAGTGTAGTTAAGCATTCCAATTCATTTTCCATTTTTCTACCCCTCACATATTTCAGTTTAGTGTCAGAGTTCTTAACGCTGCAAAATTTAAACCCATATTTGATGTCACAATTCGTAGCCAGGATCGAATATGAAGGTAAATAAAGTACAGTGCCTTCCCATTTTCAATCACATTTTGCTTCTAGCAAAAAGGGTGCTCAAATCACCCCGTATGCTTATTATGCCCCTTGTCCCCCTATGTCAAATGTTCATTATACCGAATGACCATCACCTTTTGGGCATTGTTTTTTATTTTTTTTTGAAATAAAGTGCCTTCCCGGTTTTGGCAACATGACCTCATCTAATTCGTTCTTAAAATTTAAAATCTGCGGACAATTTCTCATGAAATATTAATCATCAGTTTTAAGGCTCTATTTTTCTGGTTAGTACTCTGTTTTACAGGTTGGATATTCTGATAATCTCGATGCTGGATGCTGGAACAACCGGCGGTTTTCATGGCACTAGCTTCTGGATTTCAGACCTGTCTGGAAAGTGACCTTTGTCCAGAAATTTCTGCAGCACCGTCCTGGACATATCCGGGAACTCCTGCATCGCCGTTTTCAGTGCCAAGTTGGGGATTCCGTCCCGGCCAGGGGCTTTCTTCAACTTCTACCTTTTTACTACTGCTAAAAGTTCCTCGCCGTTGACTCTTTCTCCCGCATCGTACGGTATGGGTGGCCACGTAGTTGAGTCGTGTTGCGAGAAAAGTACCTCCACGATGATCTTCTGTTTATCCAGGAACGTTTCAGTGGATGACGTTGAGCTGACTTTCGCCATCACTACCCGATATGTATCGCCCCATGGCTTGGCATCAGCTTTTTGTAGCGATTTGACTTGCTCTGCTTTAGCACCCTTTTTAATGCAGCCTTGGCCGCTTGGAACACCACCCTACGGCTCTCCTTATCTGCGTCGGTTCTAGCCCTTTGCAGCCGTCTTCTGGCTCTGAGACTAGTTGCACGAAGGATGCAAAGCACCTCGTTCCACCAGTAGACTGGACGCCGTCTATTGACAGGCTCCAGCTTCTTCGGCATGGTTGTGTCGCACGTTGATGTTAGCACGTCCGTATTCAGGTCCGAGGGGCCGCCGTCCCTCCGGAGAGCTTCAACAAAGAGGTCCTCATCGAAATTCGTCGTCTTCCACTTCCACTCGCTCGCTCTAGTCCGCGCTGCTGGAGCATTGCGTTGACCGAAGCAGTACCGGATCGCCTGACGGTCGCGATGGGTGTACCCTCGCACACTCTCCAATTCATATTCTCTATTAGATTCTGCTACCCCACTCCACTGCCCAAGCATTGAAGTCTCCTCCGATCAGCTCTTCGATGAATCCATCCAGCATTTGGTGGAACTGCTACATCACCCATCTCGGGGGTGCGTAGAAAACTACATGTGAAGACTCCATTGATTTTGGCGATCACAAAACCTTCATATGAGTTCGAAACTACTTCTTGTATGGCCATAACCAGTATTGCCGTTATTCTTGCTCCATCCGTCACCCAGTCACCGTTATCGCGAGGAACTCGATACGGTTCTGCAAAAATTGCCACATCACACTTTGTTTCCGTTGTCGACTGTCACAACAGTTGGTGATCTCCGTTACTAATGGCCTGCTGTCGCCTTTTTGTTCTCCCGGCTTTTTTACCCTCCCGTCACAGAGCATGCACCTGGATTTCGTCGAGCAATCTCTAGCTATATAACCTTCCTCATCGCATTCCCTGCACAGGTCAGATCTGTCAGTGCCCTTGCAGTTCCTCGCGCTTGATGCCCGAACTTCATGCACTTGAAGCATCTCTCCACTTTCTGGCTGACACGAAGGGTGGCGACCACACCGATCACCTAATTTTGACTTTACCCGTCTCCATCATCCATCAGCTTGTTGGCTGCAGCTATGGACGATGGTATCACCACTGTTTGCGTGCCACCGTAAGATCTCCTTATGCGGATTGCCATCGGAACAAGTCGAGTCAAGCACTCGACACTGAAGAAGTCTGTAAGTCGCAGACAAAATAGGCCTATCTGTCAAATCGGTAAGCTTTTTCTAGTGGAATATTAAGGAATTTGCTCACGTTTGCTAGTGATAGTTTGAAAAAGTGTTTCAGTTTCTTTTTTTCTAAAGTTATCAAGTAAAGATTTAATTTAAATTTTTAAATAGTTTTCCAATTAGTCAGCGTATCTCCATTTATTTGATTCTCTAGGTAAAGTTAAAAAATAAATTTAAAAAAAAAAGTAGTAGGGTGAGGTACTTGCTTTAGCCGTAATAATAATAACAACAGTCAATATGAAATTAGCGATTTGAAATTGGTTCACTGTTGTAGTACCCCTAGGTCCGAAGTACCCCTTGCACTCTGCACCTTGTCATACACTCTTGCGCTCTTCGGTACTAGTATCTTTGTGTTTATTTTGATTCGCTATGTTATTTTGACAGAATATTTGAGGGTGTGTTGGTGTGAGTTGCGTTATTAGGGGATAATCATTAAGCTTGGGACCAGTGTGCTAGTACTTCCTGAGCCAAAAAATATATTCATTTTCTTCATGACTATCCAGCCGCTAGTAATAACCTTCGTGCTATATGTGAGAGAGATGTGTTTTAAGCCCCATCATTAGGATACCAATCCTAACACATTATAAGATGGCCAACATTTAAGAAACATGAAATACCGTCAATGCACGGCCAAAATAGAAGCATGGCCAATAAAGGTAAGTTATCCCTACTGACGTAAATCAATAGTAATGATGCTATTTGTGGCACTCACAAAGTGTGAAGATAATTGTTTAACAATGCTTCATAGGCAGTCCGCAGCAGTCCGGACCGATTTAGACGAACAGAAAGCATGCTTTTCGAACCACTCACAAAATGTGATAATGCTGTACTTCATAGAGAAAAACAAAATGTTACGCTGCTGAACCGATTTGGACCGATTCAGACTAACAGTAAGGATGATGTTAGGGCCGGTAACAAAGTGTGATAGAGGTTAACTTTTTTAGAAAATCAATTCAATTTTATGCATTAGGCTAGAAAGGCTATTTAAACTGCACTCTGATTGTTGTTTTGTTGTATTCTCCTAATGCGCGGAGTAACGATATCTAATGATGACATTTGTCAGAAGCAGATAATTTCCCATCAACATGAGAGGCTCTAGGAGTGGACAGTAATTTATTGCTAGAACTAAGAGAATTGAAGAGAAAGCATTGATAGTTCCGTTTAGAGTAACGGCAGGTTATGAAAATTGAAAGATACAAGTTGAAAACGAGCGAAGGGCATATGGTAGTATACAATCGGGGTAAAGGATTATGCGCCCGATTGTATACAGTGGGGGAAATTCGTTTAAACGCAATGTCATTTATTTTCAACACAAAAGATCGAGACGAAAAATCAAATATAGTTTGTCATAGCCTATCAGAAGTTTCATATTTGAAAACACAATTTGATTGGAAGTTCATAATGACTTTTGAAAAAATTCGAAAAAATGTGATGTGAAGGGGGTCGGGGGGGGGCGGGTAGTTTAATTCGTTTAAACGCACTTGTAGTTTTATTAATCAAATCGAATTCACAGTTCAAAAATCAACAATAAACAGTTAACTTCGTTTGCTTTCCGTTTTTCTGCATAGTTTCGAAAATTCTGTTCGGCATTGATTTCACCAGCTTCTGCAGAGTTTTATCAGGTATTAAGCTCCAGGCTTCTCTTACGGCTGACTCAAGTGCATGAACTGTTTTAAACTGCCTTCCGCCTTTGTAAACCTGTCGTGCCAGGATGCCCCACAAGTTCTCGATAGGATTTAGATCCGGACTACGAGCTGGCCAATCCAGAAGACTGATGTCTCGTTCAGAAAACCATTTCAAAGATTGCTTGCTGACATGAATTGCTGCATTATCCTGTTGAAATACGAAATTTTCCGGCATAACGTCTTCAGTAAACGGGATCAAAACATCTTCCAGAAGCTCCAAGTACTTTTCCGAATTCATCCTGGTCGAAATGGTGGCAATAGGGGTCTTTCCATGGATCGAAAAAGCGGCCCAAGACATTAGAGTGCCATCTACAAAGTTCCTACCCAACTAAACCTGCGAATATTTCCTCAAATCATGCCAATAATATGCGGTGCAGTCTGGGCCATCCAAATTGATTTTTTTCTCGTCAGAAAAAATAACATTGTCCCATTCCGTATTTTTTTAGCGAAATTCAATCTAGCGTTAATGTGAGCCGGTTGAAGATTGGGTTTTTTTTTTGCTTTTTTGTGTACTTTAAGTGGCCACATCCATGTAGAATCTGCCGTACACGCCTCTTAGAAATGGAAGGCCCCATTTCTTGCTTGATTTGCGCAGCAGAGAAGTTTCCAGATTCACCCATTTGTATAATTTGGTTCCGGACACGATTAGTAATCTTCGAGTTTCCCATTTTCATTTTTACGCCATACTTCTTGCCTTTTTTCAGCAGGTTCCTGATTGCTGCTTCCGATCTGAGGATCACACGTGCAATTTCGCGATTGCTCTCACCGCGACTTTTGAGTTCTCGAACCAATATTTGCTCCGACTGGCTTAAATACTTTCCTTTACCCATTTTGCCGAAAACAAGCAACAACTACCGCGCAACGCAAATTCAAACTCGTCTTTATGGTGGACGAGGGCTATACAGTGTAAATATGACAGATTCGCAAGATAACAGTAGCATAGGTACGCTCAATGCGGCTTTACGTTAGTGTGCGTTTAAACGAATTTTATACATATATGCATTTCCTACTTGTATCCAGGCTCAGCCAAGCCAAGGGTGTAGTGCCTTTTCTTGTGTCGTGTCTGTCGGTTGGAACATAAGCACTAACTCTTGTCCTAGCCTGTTATGGCTTATGATTACAGCGCCATTACTCGCTCTCTGAAAAGAGAAGAAGGACGCAATTGCTCGTCGAGTATTAGTACACGACACTGAAGAAGTCTGCACATTGTAGACGAAATGCCCGTATCTGTCAAGACAAGCTATAAAGGTAGTAGGAATTGAAGGGAAATTACAAATATTTCTTCTCATTTTCAAGTTAATTAGACTTATATTATTTGAGAGGGTTAAGTGACAGAATGTTCAAAATCGATTTAAACTTGCCAACAAATTACCACAGCCCCAAACTATATGCTATGCAAATTTGGTAAATATTTGACCATCCTGAGCCATCTAACTACTACTCGTTTTTATTGCATTAGTAGGCTGTAATCGCGTCGCTATGCATTGTTTATTATCTGCTACTTGACCACGAATAAAATTGTCACTCCACTGTGTTACGTCCATCAGAACAGACCGCTTTTCTTATTGGCTCTACAATAGGTAATGGGCCCAGAACCCAAACCGGAAGCTTATTGAAAAACGGAAGAAATCTTCAAGAAAATGTCGCTTGAAGAACGTTCTCGATCCGAACAGCATGGAGATGGACAGGGGACGCGGAAGTTCGACTGTAACGGGAAGTGTATGAGTCAACGGAGAATCCATGGCATTGCCTGCCATAGAGATGCTGCGCGGTAGAGAAATTATTCGACATGGGCATTTGCTATGCGGATGATTCTCATTCGAGAAGGAAGTTGGAATGCCGTCGTCAACGATGAAGGAGTTAGCGAGGACACCAAGCAGCGAGCACTGGCGACAATATGTTTGAGTCTCGAAAGCTACAATTACAGCTTGGTACAGGATGCGGCCAACGCAAAGGAAGCTTGGAAGAAGCTAGAAGTAGCGTTTCAAGATAGCGGGTTAACCAGGAAGAAACCGATCTTCCTGAGGAAATTGACATCGGTGCGTCTGGTGGATTGTCTGAGCGTTGAAGCCTACGTGGACGAGTTAATGTCCAATAGTCATAAGCTGGCAGTGATCGGCTTCAAGGTGGATGATTCGTGGTTAATTGCAATCCTGCTGATGGGACTGTCTGATCAGTATGAACCAATGATCATGGGACTCGAAGCATCGGGAGCAGCACTGACGGCGGATGGACTTAAGGCCAAGATTTTGCAGGACGTGAAACTGGAACGAGGTCCGGTAAGCAGCAATATCGAGGGAGCACTTTATAGTAATGGTAATATGAAAGGGACCAGTATGCCAAAGCCGAAAGAAAAGACCGATGCGAGGACGTGCTTGAATTGCCAGAAGCCAGGGCATTTTGCCGCGAAATGTCCAGAAAAGAAGATCACCATGAAGACGAGCAAGCAGAAAGGGCTTTGCAGTATTTTTGCGATTGGTAACGTGAAGATGAACGAATGGTATTTCGACTCCGGGGCAACCTGTCATATGGTGAGGGCTGATTAACGATTCATCGATGAAGAAGCATTAGACCATGATATCGGTACCGCGAATAATAGCAACATGAAGGCGGTTGCAAAAGGTTCTGTGTCAGTGGACGGCAATGAAGGTTGTGTGAAGGTCGGAAGTGTACTCAAGATACCAGATTTGACCACCAACTTACTATCAGTCAGTACGATCTGCAAGCGTGGCAACAAGATGATCTTTACGGGACCACGAATAAAATTTTCACTGTGTTACGTTCATCAGAACAGACCGCTTTTCTTATTGGCTCTACAATAGTTTTTAATGCTCTTTCAATTAGTATAAGATAGAAAAATACACACATCCTTTGAAGCGTTTTCTCGAAATAAATTTTTTGAAACTTACAGCCCTAGCCCCCTCATTTTAAGATCCGTCAACAGACCATTGTAACTGAGGTGCAATTATCAGTTGACTGCTGACTACATCCAAATCTACATATACAGGGATGTTAATCGTAAACGTATGCCATGTAAATTTCCATATAAGACGTTAACGTAGAAGCAGACAGACGTTAACGGTTAACAACAATGATCATGAACAATTTACTAAATCAAAACGATGAGTTGGCCAAGTTATATCCCCTTAATTATGTTATAGTTGCTTATCATTTGACAGATACCCGTATTATGTCTACTCCTAATTGCCTCGAACTTATATCGAATTCGTTTTTGAACCTAGGTTGGGTTGTAACCCGAACTTACTGTCAGTGCAAACCCCAATCCGATACGAGTTACAAATAAAGCCATACATACTGAAGTTTAACACACAAGCCGACTCAATGTTGATACCCGATCCAGTTTGGAAATGGATCAAAAACGAATTCGCTATTAAACACCAGTGGCTAGCTAAATGTTCTCCAAGCACAATCACTCTCTTAAACAACGATAATTTGGATTCAGCTGGACTTTAAAGTGTTTCGCTTCGATGTCAAATACAGCGACGCGTAATGATTAGTGTAAACTATAATAATCCTATTACTCTGGAACTGGGTCGGAATTTTCTACAGTGGACTATCTGCGGCCTTCGAATGACAACCAAACGGTTACTTTAAGGCCTGAATATGAGTCATCTGCGGCATCTGGCGTAAAGTATCAACCGAAAACCGTATATGCTGCTTCATGTGACAGGTGTACATTTTGGTTATATTCTCCAACTAATTGAGTACGATATCCTGTCAATTTAAACTTTATATCAATGCAAAGAAACAGCTAGGTGCTATAATTTATATTCGGAACAACTAATGCAACAAGGCCAGCACGAACGCTCTCGTTATTTTGTAGTGACAAAAACTTTGGCTGCATCCCGGAGGAACAATAACCTTGATTGCCACTAACTACAAAACAGCAGCCTACACTAAATGTGCTTAACAAACAACCGATTGCAACTGTGATAGACTAGCTTATGCCTTGTTCAGAATACAGAGTTATAACAGGTTTTAATATTTATCGGCAAGAGATATCTCACTTAATAACATATTATAATTCCTCAGACAGACTCCAGCGTTTTTATTCGAAAATAATACTGTTTGGTTTAGTTATCCGATACAACTTTTGTTATGATGTTAAACAAGTTTAGTGTGCCTCTAAAATGACGCGAAATGATCGACAATTCATTTTCGAAGCCGAAGAGCTCAGAAACTTACACCGTTAACCTACTAGTTTCAGTCTTCGATACTCGAATTCATTGTCAGAGCAAACCTCAACCCGATACCAGTTTCAAATTAAAACATTCACACTGACGTTCAACACACAAGAAGCCGACCCAATCTTGATACGTGGATCCAGGTTGGTTTCTAGCGGCACCAAGTCCCTGTAAATCGAACTCTTTCAACTAGATAGTGGCCCTATCAACTTGCTTCCCTTTTTATTGAACAGCTTTCACCCACAAACTGGGCATCGCCACCTCCGTTCACTCTGATTATCCATTATCGTCCACCGAAAGTGAGTCATAATCCATTGTAAACTAAACCTAAACCAAACCAAGTTTGATCAACCCAAAACTGACTCTAGCGTCATTCTCAAGGTCCGCGTGCAGACATTCTGGCAACGCTGAGAGTAGTGCTATTCAGAGTCTTGTTATTCAGAGATAGATACACCGATGATGGTCGCGATGGTCGCTACCTACGGAAAGCCACCGTATAAATGCAATAAAAACGCGTTGCGTTGAAAGTACAGCACGAGATGGGTGGTTAAAAAGAAAAGCAAAACAAAAACAACCGGAGAAAAAGAATATGCGCGTTGTTGCTCAACTCCACTCCGCTCTACACTCACTCACTGCAAATAAAAAAAGGAAGAAGGAATGGAATACAGGTACCTTTGCTCTACACATCGCTGGTAGATTGAATGAATGCTCAGGTCTTTTTTATTGCTGTTTGGTTAGCTTGTCGCACTACACCCTTGTATATTCTGAAGGGTGCCTCCTTCGCTGCATGCGCTCTTTCTCTTGCAATAAGAAATTAAATTCAACTAGAAAACTGGTATTGTTACGTTAACATTTTGCTAACATCACTAATCTGATACTTTTGTTTACATACGATTAAAGCGGAAGGTTTCCTCACGAAACTAGAATACATTATCATGGGGTGAAAAATCGATTTCTTCTGTATATTGACTTGGTAATCTAGCACCACCTCCCGAATAATCTCACAGAATATCAAGACTAGTCCAGAATGATTCTTACATTTTGCTGCGACATCCAGAATGGTATTTTCCTTTTCATTGGGTAAATTGATTCAGATGACGAACAAATCTGCCGTTTCCTGTTCTCTGGGCATCCGCCACTTCCCGGGGATAGCGAATAGCTCCACCTTATAATCCAGGGCAGCGTGAAAAAACCGATTATTCTTCCACTTTCGGTAGCTTGTTTTTTTTTCTCTTCTACGGCTGCCTTCGACCCTGCACACAATTCTGCACCGATTTTGGCGCCCGCAATTTTCTCAAACACGGTCGCGGAACAGCTCGTTTGGACACTTTCAACACCGGAAATCGGAATTACAACACTTTGCGACGATAATCCACGCGGATTGATGGACTTTGTTAAAAGGAATTGCAGATTTTGATGAGATTATCTGCAGTGCACTTCACTGTCCCGAAACACCGCGAAGAAAACTTAAGATGGAGAATGCTTTTTGCTGCTGTCGTCGTCGCGCGGAGACTTTTGCTTCTTTTCTGATGCGCTCCGTTTTCCACTGTCAAGGGACGATGAACAATGCGCGATGTTTTAATCAAGGGGGCATCCATATTACACGGAGCCTGAGGGAACGTTCAAATATTATGGCACAGTAGTGCAGCAACCTATTGAAGTTAATTAAATACCCTAATAATAATCACATTGCAAATACAATAGAATCTATTGTTAAACTACAGTGAAATGCATGGTAGATACTACACACTGATAAAAAAGCAATGATAATATCTATGGTTCCCACATGTCCTTCCTATGTGTACACATAACCACTATAGGTAGGTATCGAGTTCGAAAGAAATTTCTTTTTCTACCTCAATCCCATGTTAAATTCCGTTTACCACCTGAAAAGAACGAAAAACAAAATTGGAATTTGTAAGGTTTACACGCAAACTAATGGGAGCTGTCACTTTTACTTTGTGAACAACATTTCGCTCGATTATTCCGTAAGTGAAGGTGACATTTCGTTCCATGTAGATTAATTGTCAAAATTCCGCTTGGTAATATTGAACAAAATTCCGTAACCTCTCTACTATTTAAGTCGATACTGGCCTTATGTTTGGTCACCAGATTGACCGACCTTATGCATGGAACTTATAAAGTTTACCCTGATAAAAAATTATCTTAAACGAATGATATCACAAATCCTCCAATCATACCAACCAAATAACCATGCGAAATTTATTAGGGGCTTTATGTCAATAATGAATATGACATATTTTATATATTTCTAGAGAAAATATATTACCATTTGATATCATAATAAAATCTTACATCATCATTTTTTTTGCAAGCATTTCAAAATTGAAAGTTTTTCCAAATATATGAAATTCAAGCGCTTTTTCCGCACTACTGGCACCGTTATTGGCACATCGACCGTTCGCTCTACGCCGTTATCGTCACTGTATTTGTTTTGGTTTGGTTTTCAAGTTTGGTACAGTCAATTGTTTTATTTTATACACGGAACATGTCGTTCAAGAAGACGCTGTTGCAAATGACTAGGAAGGAGCCACGTTTGAGAATTTTGAGTCCAGTTTTCTCGAACCAAATATAAGAAGCTATTGTATTGTTCCTTGTGCGTTAGAATGATATTACTTAACTCCTACTGAAGCATTTCACCAGCCGGATCATGTCGCCCATAGAGACGCTGCTGACACTGCCTCAAAAGGTGTTACATTTTCAACTTTGCTTTCTCTTTCTCTCACGAAACGCAACCTGTCTTTTTGTTATTTAGTTTGTCAATGTTTTTTTTTTTCAGTATTTTGTAGATTAGTTCGTCATTTATGTGCTGCGAGAATTCTTTTGAGCAGTTTTCTCGAATCAAAAATAAGTTGTCATTATGTCGTCGAGATATTTTAATTCTACCAGTTTTAGTAATGTCTGATTTTACAAGTCTCAGTAGTCCTAACAGTATATTTTTTATGGTTTACTGGTGGGATTCATTAGAGAGAAGTTTCCTTTAAAAGAGTTTGCGAGGTCGTTTCGTATCTTTATGTTATTTAATTAGTAAGTCAGTGTTACGGTCAAGAGGGCATTTTATAACTTCTTCAGTTGTTATAATTTAGTTAATTTATGTCTAATTCTTATGTACTCTGAAAATCATCGATGCATACCTTGTCTTACCTTGTTTGATTGGCCTATCACTTTGTCCGCCTTAGTCAGTTCATGTCTTCTGTGGAAGGAGTTTGCTCATTTGCCCTTCCGGTCCGCTTCCTAGCATCTTGCAATGAAGTACCTGGTGTTCAGTCACCTACCGACTTCCTGTAGACCTGACAGATTTTGATGAACCAACTGCTTAGAACTATCTCAAATTGTAATATTCCGTCCACTATATCACAAAATATTGCGAGTAGTTGAACGCATTGGAGATAAGGAAAGCATTGGGTATAGGACCAAGTCTCTCCCGGTTGATACCAAATTAATGAGCGTAGGAATCAATAGATTCAATATCAGTTACTAATGCTATGATGGGCCGAGGGGCGGCCCAACTTTTTTTTTTTTTTTTTGGGGGATATCAAAAGAAAAGGGGGCATCGCTGCTTATGCCTAACTATTACCTACACAGGCAGAAAAAGCGATTACCATTATTTACGAGTTTACGGTGATTAGGTCATGCCGGACTATTCGGGGTGCGGTGCAACTGGTGTTCGATGTTCTGTTGCTTGAAGGAGCGGTTCCATGCTTTTGGCGGATAGTGCTAGTTACATACTTTCAGCGTATCGTTAACCAAAACGAACCCTGCTGCTGACCTTTTCCCAACTATCCAACATCCCAGTGATTTTTCGTGGAAGTGCAGAGGATTTCTCGGCTTCCTTCAAAGCTAGTATCACGCCAACACGTTCTTTCTCATTCTCTACTTGACCAGCATGCTTCCTAATGGGTCACCAGTTTTTACACATTGAGGATGTATGTTAGTCCCAAACATCATCTATTGGTTCTTTGTGTAAATACAGCTGATCTGGCAACAACGGAGTAGCATCCGTGGGCGGTCAATCACGCTTATGCTTAGTCAGTTCTTGTCTTCTGCGTTATTCATTTTAATTCTTTAGTTTTATTGAAGAAAAGTTTAAGTTTACTTGTCCGTTCATTGCCTCCTTTTTATTTGTCTAATCCTAATCTCTAAGTCGTTTAATCGCTTCAAAGTCTTAGATGCATGAGCAGCTTTTTACAATATTATTTGAGGCTTGGTCAGCTATAAGATTCACTTTTCGGTGGCAAAGTAAAGCTTTATCACACCTATGTCCTACACAGAAAAAAATCTTGTAGTAAAAACTACCATTTTACCCGACTATGCCTATCTGCAAAACTACCATAAAATTTCAGTCAAATTTACTACGTTTATGGTAAAACCTTCAACATTTGTGGTATATTTAACAGACCTCATAATAATATCAACCGCACCATGGTCGATCTAATCGCAGGCATGGTAAAATCAGTCAGGTTAAAATTGTTGGTGTTTGCGCTTAATTTAACCCTCGAACTGGTAGTTTCTACTGCTGTTTTTTTTTTCGTGTATCTATTATTATAAAATTATCGAGAATGAAGCCGTTTATTTGTTTATTTGTTTATTTGAACTAGGCATCAACAGACCGACCGATGATGTTAAATAGAAAAAAAAAGCCGTTATAAGATTGTTTGTATACCATTGTTATAATGTGGCATTTTTTATTAGGGAACGCCCATTAATTGTCACGCAGTAAGGGGGAAGGGGGGTTTGGGAAAACGTGACAATCCATACAAAAAAAAATTGAAGGTCCATACAAAAAAACATGACAAGGGGGAGGAGATTATACAAAGTCACTTTTTGCGTGACATAATTAATGGACGTTCCCTTATGACTCTTTGAAATGATAAATAACAAAATAAGAATGGCGCCACTTTCCTAGTTTTAGTAAAACGTCTACTCAGTGAATCCACGAATCGATTCCCTACGAATGTCAATAATCTTGAACACATTATCTATCAACATATACCTATCTAGCTAGATTTATATTTAAGCGTGGCTATGGCTCATCATGTCAGGGGACGCATAACAAAGGTGTTGCAGCCAATAGGAAATCCCACATCAAGAGCATTCAAGGCTTCCAGACAGGATGTCCGTTGGATAACGTCTGTAAAATCAGTGCATCAATGCCAGATATGTGACGCGGCATTAAATCAAAATAATCAACATGGGATACCACCAGGTCAGGATATGTTTTTGGTTGCCATCTCAGTGCTGATGGCGTAAGCCCACCCATCGCGACCAGATCACATATCCGAGGGTAGGGTTTAAGCTCACAAACACTGATATAAACAAAAAGACGAACGAGTCGTTTGTTACTTGGTTAGGTCACAAAAAAAAATCGTATTTGTTCGGGACCTACTGGTCTTAGAGTTACACCCCGTTCGCACTACAGCCTATATTACGTGATATGGAGTATCTTGATATCAGCATCTATACATCTAGTTTTCACCGGAAATAATGTACATAGCATTTGATATCAAGATACTCCATATCACGTAATATAGGTTGTGGTGCGAACGGGGTGTTAGTCTATGATACGACCTTGATCATAAAACTTTGCCAAGTGTGCTAATTCTCGCCTTTTTAGTTTATAACTCCTGAAATTTTGGATTTCAACAAATCATCGAATGATACTACTTGACAGTGTTGAAGCCTTCTCGGCTGCGAGCACAGATTCATCGAATCTAAACAAAGCAAACATAAACAAAAATATGCCATCAGTCAACTTTATTGTATGAAGCTAGTTGATTCCGATTTTTTTTGCCGTTCCGATGACCACCCAACACCGAAAAGAAGACAGTTCTTGTCGGTTTTGTTCAAGTACCGGTCAATGCATTTCACTATATGATTCAGCGAATTTCGCCAACGGTGAAAAACTGATCGAAGTTGTGTTCCAGTTGTCGGAAGTTTCCATAACACCGGACGATGGCGGACCGCAGCATATTTGCGTGGATAAATGTCTGGTACGTTTGGCCGATTACTGTTTGTTTAGAGAACAAATACTCCAGGGGGAGGAACAATGGAGGTGAGTAATTATTTCTATGTTTAGGTTTACTGGTATTTGAACAAGTTTTTTGGTTGCTTTCAGGAATCGTCAAAATCAACTCGATATGAAGATAGAAATAGAAATCGTTACCGATGAAGAAGACACGTATGAAGCGGAATTTCTTGTTTATGATGAAGACGATCATGATAACGTAGAGGAAGGTCATCGAAATCATTTGTTAAATAGTTCATACGAAGATACTTACGTTTTACCTCCCAAGGAAATGATTCAAACTCGCTTGGAGTTCGACAACTTCGATTACATAGAGTACAAAGGTGAAAAATGTTGCGGGTGTGATGCCTACCTAGCGAACCGTAACGAGCTTGAAGCCCACGCAGAAAAGATACACGGAACTATTGCCAAATTTGCGCGGGCAGAATGTTTCTGCCCTGTTTGCGGAAAAGGCTTCCAAAGCGAGGTAGATCTAGAGAAACACGAAGAACAATCTAATTCCAAGCAGCTATTTCTGTGTAAAATTTGTCTACAAGGATTTCAAGGCAAACATATCTTTATGATACACATGGATACACATCAACTAACGGCTGGAGATGATATGGTGCATGTTTCGTCTTGTGCAAGCTTAAACAGCAAGCCGGTTGAACCACTCGCTACTGATGGTAATAATATTGAATTAGATTATCAACTATCAAGAAGTATGGAAAACAAACCTCACAGTCAGCGCTTTTCATCTAAACTACCGGATCAGAATCTGATAAGCTCGGTAGAAGATTACGAACAATATCAAATCGTTCACGTGGACAATGCTGAGCGGTGCTGTGGATGTGGGATTTACTTTGAGTGCATCAAAGACCTACAGGATCATGCACGTTCAGAGCATCATTCTGAACAGCTTACAACGCAGGATAAACCCTTCTGTGAAATTTGCTACGAAAAGTTCAAGGCTCCGTGGGCTTTGAATGCCCATAAGACCCATTGTCGTTATGTGAAGGAGTTGTACTACTGCAAGTTGTGTGATATTGTTTACGCGAGAAAGTTTCATTTAATGAAGCACTTCCAGACAACCCCCGGTCACACAACTGGCATTGGGATATTGAAAGATACTGTGCGCCTGGCAACCAATGAAAAGCAACCAGATGTCATCATGGGATTTTCCTGTTGCTTCCTGAAATGCACCAATACCTATGAAACCGAAGAACTGCTTCTTGTTCACGTTGATGAACAGCATATACCACGCCGAAAAATTAACGTGTCCGAGAGATCAAATGAAAAGAACGTATGCACTATTTGTCAAAGATCATTCGGGTCCCAACAGCTATTGCAACTTCATCGAAATCGTGGCTTGAAGAAGAAGCATATCTGTAGCTTCTGTGCTGAGTCGTTCTTAATCCCGAGTACATTGCGTGAGCATGAGCTACTCGTCCATTCGGGAACAGTTCCACAGCATCCATGTGATATCTGCGACAAGTCATTCCGGACGAAGAATCTATTGAAAGCGCATCGCTCAACCCACGATCAGGGGCGAGATTTTTCTTGCGACCAATGTGGTGCGCAGTTTCGGTTCCGTTTTCAGTTGAAGAAGCACATGCGTGGAGTGCATCCAACTTGCTTTCCTTACGAGTGCAAATACTGTGAGAAAAAGTTTTCCACAAAAGCTAAACACGACCTCCACTTGCGTTCACACACAGGCGAAAAACCGTACGCTTGTCGCCACGGTTCCTGTGGGAAACAGTTTTCCCATGTCAGCGATCGCAAAAGACACGAAATGGGGGTCCATACTGGGGAACGGCCCTACCGGTGCGATCAGTGTTCGGCAGCATACATTCGGAAACGAGAGTTGTTGATTCATATGCAGAAACACCCAGTTGCGTTATCGCAGTAATATGTATCCAGTCGAATTATTTGAAATAAACCCTAGCTTTCATTACTGTATTTTAGGCACTACTGAAAATAATCTTATGTGAAAGATCGGGACGGGGATATTTCTCTGAATAACAAAATAACGCTTCTTCAAAGCTTACTCCAGCAATTTATTTCAGTTGACAAGATGCCTTTAACTTGTATTATACATACTTTTCGTTATTTTGTATTGTTTTCAAGAAGGGGCAAAATTCTTCGCGTTACGTTACGTTAAACTAATGCTACAAGATACGTTTAAGCAGACTAAAAGACAACATCTTTATCGCGTCGTCGGGTTTTACGAGGAATGGATGATTCTAAGTGATCTTACTAAACAGAAGGCCCTCGTCGTCATTAAACTTACATGTTTCTAAAGTCCTTAAGCGATTCGTTCAGCATGATTACATCTGGATTTTCCTGTTCAAAACGGGTCGGCTCGTGCTCCCGTTCATCGTCACGCCACTCGCCAAAATTTGCTTTCATTACGTCCGGTTGCTTGCTTTGCCACTCTTCCTCGCGCTGTTATGATGGCGATTTTATTTTAAGTATTTGTTGATTATTTCCAGACAGAGGATGTACGAAGGAGTTGATTGAAAATTTTACTACATATATGGTTGGTTTAATTACGGACCATTAAATTTTATCGAAATTATAAACTATTCAAATACTACGAAAAACCCGAAAAATAAGCAAAAGAAAAGGAGGACCACATTTTGTTCTTCAATAATTACTCTAGATCGCTTACCTGTTTGTCACTTTTTGCAAACTTGGTGAACATGTTGGCAAAGACTTTCTTCTGTTGTTCGTTGTAGTTCTTGATTTTTTGCTTGCAGATCATGGCCCGATTAAGAGCAGCCTTATTTTCCGGTTCGATTTCACGCACTGCATTGAAGTCTTCCAGCGCATTTTCGAAGTCTCCCAACGATAATTTGGACTGACCCCGTCTGTATAAAGCCTTCACATTCTTACTATCGATATTCAATGCTTCATTACACTAAAAATACAAAGTTCTTCATTAAAGAAAAATAAAAACCTGAATTGTATTTGTGTTATACTCACGGCATTCTTCGCTTCATCCTGCTCGTTCAATTTCTGATGACACAACGCTTTGTTTAAGTAAACAGCAAGTTTGGACTGTTTTGATTCTTCAGCATCTAAAATAGTTAAATGTATCATGAATTAACTGTTCTTAAATCGAAAATATCCTTTCTCACCGCTGCTCGACAGAGGAAACCCAGCGATTTCTCATACATCTTCAATGCCAACTTGAATTTATTATCCTTGAAATAGCTGGTTCCCTTTTCTTTGAACAGTTTCGCTTGATCCATTCTTTCGGCATCATCCAACTTCCAGCTATCTGGTTCTCGCTCGAACTCCTCCAGTGTCACGATATACTCGACTGTTGCATTAGCAGGTACACCAAAATCAGTCTTTCCTTCTGCACCAAAGGCAAACTGCGGTTTGAGAATAAGCTTAGATGTTTCTGCCTTCTTAAACTTTTCCAATGCTATCTCCACACCCGAAACAACGCCCACTTCCTCGCCTTCTCCAATTGTAAATTCGACATCCCGATCTTCAAACACCTTACCATCATACTGCCCGATCAAATGAATCTTCACAAATGCTCCGTCGTTGGGTGTTTTCTTACCCTCACCGACCTTCTGGACAAACCGTTCGATGCCTTTATCCGATTTTGGACTCAAGTCCTCTCCTTCCAGCCAAGCATTTCCAGCTCGAAGTTCAACGTTGAGTTTGGCGGAATGTTTGAAGGACTGCCGGATGCTCCATAGGCATATTCCGGAGCGCATTTCAGTACACACCGCTCTCCCAGTTTCATGGTGGCCACTCCCATATCGAATGCTTTGATCACCGATCCCTGACCGAGTTTGAACTCAAAGGGTTCATTTCTGTCCCTACCGGAGTCGAACTGCTTGCCGTCCGAATCTAACGTTCCGGTATAGTGTAGCGAAACAGAACATCCACTCGATGGGGTTTCTACTCCTGTTCCCTCGTGGAGTATCTGCTTCTGGTCACCACCGTCACCGGAGAGATCAACGAAAGTCATTTTCCTGACAGAATAATCCAATCTGTTAATCAGCAGACGGACGAGGCGAAGAAAAATAACCAAAATTGTAATATGATGAACGCTGCATTCTGGAAAGTTCCAATCCACCCAAAACATGTTGGTTCTTTCCGTTGCTTGAACTTACCCTTAACGAAGACGTCTCAGTTATGAGCAAACTGTCGTTTGAGAAATAATCGTTTTCTGTGAGAATTTGTTAAAAAAAAGCCACAAAAACCACGAAAAAACAATGCTGCTAGGCTTGGATGATAGCGACCGCATAAGCTCTTCGCCAGCAATGAGTTAACTTCAACTTCAATCAAACTAGCCACCAAAACCCGAAACACCACAAAGTCACGCGGTCACTGCCGTCCCTGCCGTCACTCACAGCGTTGCCAGCCTGCCCGCATAACGAAAAATGATTTGCCATATATGTCAAAATTGTATTCTGAATGTAAGATATATTACTGCATTTTATGTCATTGACATTCAACAGTTTAATCTCGTTTTCACTATAAAACTTCTGTTACTTTAATACATATTGTTAATGCTTCACAGTATTGTCATTGAAAGGTTTCTTATTGTCTGAAGGTGGTCTGGATTATATATCAATTTTTGTTGCATATGAGTATATGTAAAATTTTGTTCGAGAAAATAGCCAATTTTATATGGTAACTTAATTTAACTGCCTATTCAGCATATATTTGTTTCGCCTTTTACTTTTTCAACACATTGTTAAAATTATATAGTTTATTGTAAGTTTATAGCTGACAATTATGGGGTGTGAATGTCGACACAATTAGGTAAAATGGTCGTCAACAATTAGAAATAAGGTCCAGGAATGGTTTGTGATTATGCGGGTACTAAATCATGAGTTTTGAACTTTTTGTCCTGGTTGTGCTTTATTAAATATTGTTTTTGCAAAGGGCGTAGAGTTATTTCCAGCCATGTCCAAACACTACACTGCACGCCGAGCTATTTTTTACCACGCTAGTGCGTGTATTGAATTCACCACTTTGACTTCGTGCTTCCAGACTTACACGCCACGCGGTTGGTACAACCAATGCCAGTGCTCGTGTTTTTGCTTCAGACACCGTGTACTCTGAGAAAAATTTCATCGTTGTACCGACAATTAAATCATGGTCAGGATGACTATCGCATATAATGGTTTCAATAACCATGAAAATTTTCAAATTTACCACGTTCATGGCATTTTTGACTATGATCATGGTAACAAGGACTATTCCGACATTATGGAAAATGTTGCATCAACTATTTTTAATGGTAGTTTTGACCATGATCATAGTCGGTTCAAAATCACTATACTGCAATAGTCATCCTAACCCCCAATAATGGTAATATGTGTATGAGGATTCGGCAAACACCACAGCCGAGTGTTTCCGATTGTGTCCGATTGCGCAATGCTAATGCGTGGTTAATTTATTTTATTTCTACCCATGCCGTACTTGTTAAGCTCAATCAACTTATGCGCCCGTCACCCAACAGCCAAGGAAACAAACCTATACGTCAAATTATCATTTTTTAGAATCATCCGACGAGCAATGCTCTATCCGTGGTAAGCAGTGCGGCTCTGGCGATTGGGTGTATGTTGGGAGCTTTCCTGTTCATCGTAACCACTCGGCTCGGGTGTTTTCCCAAAAATCAAGACACGGTGTCTGAAGCGAAACACGAGCGTGTACACTCGTGTCGCGTCCATTGCGTTGCGAGTTCATCTATAAGCACGAAACTGAAGTGGTAAATTATAGCCACATGGTGGTGTGTTTGCAGTCAAGTTCGGCCTCTCGTGCAGAAACCGGTTTGGTGTTTTCACCTAAGACTGGTTTTTTTTTTTAATCAGTTCGTTTATTTATTAGGCTCAGGCGTGTGTAACACTTTGCGGAGCCGATATTCAATATTGTAATTAACAATTTTTCTATTTCGATTTTAGTAAAGAGGGGTGCCAATTACTCGTGGCTAGCTCGAGGTTAATGGGTCACATTATTGTTTGGAAGGGGCTAGGCAGGTAACTTATTTCAGGTATTTGTTGCTGCTCATGGTTGCGACATCTTCCAAATCCTCGGTCTCTGTAGTCCCTTACAGGAACTAAGCTGCAGATGGGTGACCACAGCTTGCTGGGCAGGTACAAGTAGCACGGCAACAAAAGGATAATATAACTGGGACACAATGGCAGGGAATTTACTAGAGTGAAAGGGAGGGGGTGATGACATTACACTCTTAGATCAGACAAACAAAGGAATTCGTAAATCGCTTGCATGTAGGGAAGATCACGCATTCCCAAAACATCTCTTACTTCGCGGAAGGGTTGTCTACCTCGGGCCACAAGGGTATCCAATAGTCGTGCTCTGGAGGCATCATTACCCGGGCAATGCCAAACTGCGTGATCGATGTCATCATAACCGGTTCCGCACCTACATATGTTGCTATCGACGAGGTTAATTCTGTAGAGATGTGCGTCTAGCAAGTAGTGGTTGGACATAAGTCTTGACATCACACGAATGAAACCGCGACTTACATCCAGACCTTTGAACCACGATCTCGACGAAACATTTGGAATAATGGAATGTAACCACCGCCCAAGAGAATTACTTGTCCAAGCGTTTTGCCAACTTTGAAGAGAACTCTGACGTACTAATGGGAAAAATTCATCATGTGAAATTCTTCTTTCAAAAATCTCGCCTTCTTGTGCGCCCACCTTTGCTAGAGAGTCCGCCTTCTCATTGCCTGGTATTGAGCAATGTGAGGGGACCCATGCAAAGGTAATTCTAAATGATCTTTCGACCAACGCACACATCTGCTCCCTTATTTTTGAAAGAAAGTAAGATGAGTGCTTAACTGTTTTCATCGACTGGAGAGCCTCAATAGAACTGAGACTATCCGAGAAGATGAAATAATGGTCTACGGGCATGTCGGAAATTATCCCCAATGCGAAATTGATTGCTGCCAGCTCAGCAACATATACGGAACAAGGTTCCTGAAGTTTCCGGAAGGCAGATGAGTATTCATTGTAAACACCGAAACCAGTGGATCCATCAATGCGCGACCCATCAGTGAAAATTCTTCTATTGCAATTGACATGTTGGTACTTTTCGATGAAAATATGGGGAGTTAAAATAGGTCGAAGTTGATCTGGAACTCCTTGAATAGCCTGTTTCATGGAGAGATCATAAGCAATGGAGGAACTGTGATAAGGAAAGCGTACACTAGGAGGGATATAGCATGGAAGACTTATATCAGATGACATATAGTTAATATAGATTCGTAAGAATCTAGACTGGGTTCTCAATTCGAGCATTTCTTCGAAGTTTTCAATCACAAGGTTGTTACTGATTCCACACTTGATCAGTATTCTAGATGAGAGCTCCCAGAAGCGGTTCTGTAAGGGTTTTACTCCTGCCAGAACCTCCAGGCTCATATTGTGCGTTGAATGCATACAGCCAAGGGCAATACGTAGACAACGATATTGAATGCGTTCCAATTTGATGAGGTGGCTATCTCTTGCCGAGAGGAAGCAAAAAGAGCCATATTCGAGAACTGAGAGAGTAGTTGTTTTGTAGAGTTTAATGAGGTCTTCCGGGTGAGCACCCCACCATGTCCCGGAAATTGATCTTAGAAAATTGATCCTTTGTTGACATTTCTGTTTTAAATACGCAAAGTGATTACTCCAAGTGCATTTTGAATCAAACATGACTCCAAGGTATTTAAAGGTCAAAGATTGGGTAATGTCTCTTCCCAACAGCTTGAGACGCAGTTGGGCTGGGAACCGCTTTCTAGTAAACACTACCAATTCGGTTTTATGCGGTGAAAACTCGATCCCCAAATTTCTGGCCCAGATGGACAGATTATCTAGGGAATTTTGCAATGGTCTTTGCAAGATTTCTGCACGTGGACCTCTAAAGGAGATCACAGCATCGTCTGCAAGTTGTCTTAGCGTGCATCTATTTTCCAAGCAGTTATCAATATCTTTAACATAAAAATTATAAAGCAAGGGACTTAAACATGAGCCTTGGGGTAAGCCCATGTAGCTAATTCTGGAAGTTGTCAGTTGACCCAGATTGAAGGTCATTTGTTTTTCTGACAGTAAATTATACAAAAAGTTGTTTAAAATTCCTGGTAATCCACTACTGTGCAGACTATCTGCCAGTATATCTATGGAAACTGAATCAAATGCGCCCTTAATATCCAGAAATACTGAAGCCAATTGCTCCTTGTGTGCAAAGGCCAGTTGTATATCAGATGAAAGCAACGCTAAACAATCGTTTGTTCCTTTGCTCTTTCGGAAACCAAATTGCGTATTTGATAGCAGGTTGTTTGATTCAACCCAACGGTCAAGTCTTGATAGGATCATTTTTTCTAACAATTTCCTTAAGCATGATAGCATAGAGATCGGACGGTAAGAATTGTAATCAGACGCTGGTTTCCCAGGCTTTTGAATAGCTATTACTTTAACCTGCCTCCATGCGGGTGGAACTATATTTAATTCCATGAGAGTGTTATACAGGTTAAGTAATCGTCTTTTAGCGATATCGGGGAGATTTTTTAGAAGGTTGAATTTAATCATATCGCTTCCCGGAGCAGAGTTATTCGATGAAAGAAGTGCCATTGAAAATTCCAACATTGTGAATGGTTCGTCCAGAGAACCGTTATTTCGGGTAGTATCCCGTAAATTCGGTTGTGTTGGGACAGAGTCTGGACAAACCTTTTTAGCGAAGTCGAATATCCACTGCATGGAGTATTCTTCACTCTCATTGGAGGATGAGCGGTTTCGCATGTAACGAGCCTTTCTCCAAAGCGTTGTCATCGAGGTTTCTCTAGATAGTCCCTCTACAAACGAACGCCAGTAATTGCGTTTCTTTGCTTTGAGTAAGTTTTTAAGCCTTTTTTCAAGCTTGAGGTACTTATCAAAAAGCTCACATGTTTCATGTCTACGATAATCTTTAAACGCATCGGATTTCTCAAGATACAACTTAGTGCATTCATCATCCCATCCAGGGGTGGCGGGTCTTCTTTTGAGGGATGCACTTGGAACACGTCGTTTCTGAGCTTCTAATGCACTTTTGTACATCAGGTCGGAAAGGAAACGATACTCTTCTAATGGTGGAAGAGGATCGGTAGAATCAATACCAAGGGTTACCGCCGATGCAAAATATTGCCAATCAATATGCCTCGTGAGGTCATAAGGAACATGGATTGACTGGTCTGTTTTATTAAAACTATTTGTGATTGAGATAATAATTGGTAAGTGATCACTACCATGGGGATCATTGATTACCTTCCACAGACAATCTAATGATAGTGAGTTAGAGCACAAAGATATGTCAAGTCGACTCTCCCTGGCAGGAGGTTTTGCTATTCGTGTCGCTTCCCCAGTGTTCAAGATGTTCAAGTTGAAATCGTCGCATAAGTCATAGAAAATACCCGCTCTGTTGTCATCGTATTGTTCGCCCCAAGCAGTACCGTGGGAGTTCAGATCGCCCAGAATAAGAACTGGAGATGGAAGTAATGTAATTGAACTCCAAAGTTGACGGCGGTTTATTGATGCCCTCGGAGGGACATAGACGGAAGCTATGCAAAGATCTTTATTCTTTACATTTATTTGGCAAGCGACGATTTCAATGCCTGAGATTATTGGGAGTGAGATTTTATAGAACGGGTAGCACTTTTTGATCCCCAGAAGTACGCCACCATATGAATCATCTCGGTCCAGGCGAATAATGTTAAAATCGTGGAAGTTTAATTCATCTTCGGATGAAAGCCATGTTTCACAGAGAGCAAATATATCACAATCAGAATTGTGAATCAAATACTTGAACGAGTCTAATTTAGGTATTAGACTACGACAGTTCCATTGTAATACCGTGATCATATCTTGATCCTCACTCGACGAATTATTCATCGAAAGATATGAATTCACCAATAAGGGGCCATGATACAGTCAATTGCTTGAAGTAGTTTCCAACTATAGGAATAAGCAGGTCAATAATTCCTCGGAGCGGTGAAGCATCCGAAAGGCCAAGAGCATTTAAAATGTTATCCACAATGTCCCTAAAATTAATCTTACCTCGCTTGGACGGGATATTCTTAGAATTGCGAGAAGACGTAGTGTTTGGTAACCTCTTACGGTTACTGTTATTAGGTAGCGGCGGGTTGGTATAGCTACAGCTAGGAACGGATGCATCAGCTATTACCGGTTTATTCGGTTTTTTAAATTGACCCCCTCTACCTCCAATTTTTTGCAAGCTTCTGAGAGTAGGTTTTATTTGTTTCCGGCGCACACCCGGAGAACTAGTAGGCTTTCTTTTACCGGGGGCGTGTACCTCCGGAAATCCACTCTCATCGGCTTCGTCAGAGTCCAGTTCATCGGAAGACAAAATCAAAAAAGGATTTTCATTTTGAGCGGCTGATACAGACGATGCAGACGCTCCGTTTTGCGACTTTAACATTTCTGCATACGTCTGCTTGGAGCGTTCTTGTATGGAACGTCTCACGTTACCAGTGCGCTTCTTGTACACGGGGCAGTTCTGCAAATCGTGGAGAGGCTCTTTGCCACAGTAAGCACACTTTGTTGCTTCCTGTTGGCAAGCATCCTCTAGATGCCTTTGGCCGCATTTGCCACAACGGGGCTTGTTGTCGCAAAAAGTAGCCGTATGACCCAACTGTTTGCACTTGGTACAATTAAATACCCTTGGTACAAAAAGGCGCACTGGAAAAAAAACTTTATCAATTTCAACAAATTTTGGGAGAATTGATCCGGCGAAGGTCACTTGTAGCGAGTCCGACGGTGAATACGTCTTTTTTCCATCTACCATTGATCCTGCATGCAATTGTTTGCATTCCAGAATCTCAATGGTAGACGAAGCGGAATCTGGAAGTCGCCCCTTACCTTCCATAACGTCTTCACACGTCAGGCTCGCTGCAGAAACCACACCGTCTATCTCCACATCTCGAGATGGGATGTAGACGTAGTACTCGACATTATAACCTGCGTCACTGGCAATTTCATTTGCAATTTTATACGTAGGTGCAGTAACACGCAGTTTGTTTCGGTTGACCTGATGAAATTCGGTCCCCGGATAACGACGCGTCAAATTTCTTTTAATGCCCAAAAAATCTAGGGCTTTCACTTTCTGCCGAAAGTAGACAACCCAAGGAGAGGCAGAAGACGGCTGATAACAGCGCGCCCTAAAAACATCTTTGGGAGGCAAGTCGCCCCCCGTAGAATCATCCATTCAAGAACAAATTCAGCGAACAGAGAAAAAAAAAAAATTAATAAATTAATAAAAATCAGATGATTTTTTTTGGACCACCCTATGCAGAACGATTTACTATATGGGAGAGAGATACACAACACACTAGCAGATGACGAAACAAAAAACAAATGTGCTACTTGCCGTTTGCCGGATGGCACCTTCTGCTGTTGTTCGCAAACAAAGCACCGCTTGCTGACCGGCAGTGGATGGAGCGATGACCTTCCTTGCTGCGATGGTGCTTATGGGGTTACACTTTTTCCCCTCGGGTGTTTGACGATGGTACAGGCTGGACAGATCATCCGTCGGGCTCGGCCGGGAATGTCTGCTTCCCTAATGGAACGCTCGGCTGGATATCGGTGGTTTAAACAGTGCACTACTTTTAATCACCGCGTGATTGATAGCGGGTTGAAAAAAAAAAGCAAAAGAGGTAATGCGGAGTGCGAAAAAAACTAAACCGAAGCTCTTCAGCGTTCGATGCGGAATGGAAGGTAAAAAATGGTATCGAAAAGAATTATTAATATTTGTAATTATTAAAATTAAAAATAATGTAGTAGGAAGAGAAATTATAAATGGAAAAGGGGGGGGGAAAAAAAAAATGTATTTGGTTTTGGGGGAGGGGGAGGAAGTGGGGGGGGTTTTGGGGGGGGGGGGGGGGTAAAGGGGGGGGGGGAGGGATGGCGAGCAATCGGTCGAAGACCTTCCTCCGCTGGAAGAGTATCGGTTTTTATCCGGGTTAATCCTCAAGTGTGCGATCGACGCACAGCGCAGACCGGTACTAGGATCAACAATTTGCCGACGTTCGCCCACTCCGTGGTGGGATGACGAATGTACTGAGGTCTACCGTGAAAAATCAGTCGCGTTTAAAGCATATCGGAAGCGCGGTTCGCGAGATAACTACGAGCGGTACATTGCTCTTGAGCGTAAGTTTAAGAGCCTCGCCAAGGCAAAGAAACACGGATATTGGCGTCACTTCGTCGAAGGGCTATCGCGTGAAACGTCGATGAGAACTCTCTGGACCGTCGGGAGAAGAATGCGAAATGCGTCGTCGGTGAATGAAGACAAGGAAAGCTCTTCCCGGTGGGTCTACGCGTTCGCCAAGAAAGTGTCAAGCCAATCGTAACGAAATGGATGCGCCCTTTTCGATGCTCGAATTCTCATTTGCTCTCCTTTCGTGCAACAATTCTGCACCAGGAATGGATAAAATCAAGTTTAACTTGTTGAAAAACCTCCCAGACGTCGTAAAGAGGCGCTTGCTAAACTTATTTAATCAGTTCCTGGAAAGCAATATTGTTCCGGATGAATGGAGGCAGGTTAGAGTTATAGCTATACAAAAACCCGGGAAAGCCGCGTCGGATTACAACTCTGATCGTCCAATTGCGATGTTGTCGTGTATACGGAAGCTGCTAGAGAAGATGATTCTCCATCGGCTCGACAAATGGATTGAATCTAATGGCTTTCTATCTCATACACAATTTGGTTTCCGTAGAGGCAAAGGAACGAGCGATTGTCTTGCGCTGCTCTCAACAGAAATACAGCTGGCCTATGCTCAAAATGAGCAAATGGGTTCAGTTTTCATGGACATTAAGGAGGCTTTTGATTCAGTTTGTGTAGACGTCCTTTCAGACAAATTCCACGAGTGTGGCCTTTCACCATTATTAAACAAATATTTGTACAATTTGTTGTTGAAAAAGGTTTTTTGGGTCAGTGGTTTTTTTTTATTTTTTTGTGAAGATGTCTGAGGGGTGGTTGTTTTTTATGGAGGGGATTTTTACTGGGAGTGGGACCGGAGAAAAGGGTTAGTTGTTTTTTTCTAGGAGGTGATGCAATATACGTTAATGGGAATAAAAAGTCTTATAAATCCAGGGGTGGTGATAATGACTGGGAATAAGTTCTCAACAATTGGGTACTACAGGGGGAGAAATGATGGCTGGTGGTGTAATGTTTTGTTTAAATATTGGGTAGTTGTTTGGTGGTGTGAACTCAATATGGTGGGTGAGGGCTGGGCTGCAAAATGGTGAGTAGATAGCTGGGATGGAGCGTGCGTCCTCGCAACATAGCTATGGTCCTCACAAGTTCCTACCTCATGCTTCCACGGGTCAAGAGATGACAAAGACCGCCAGCTAAGGGTTGCGTACTTAGCTGGTAGTGCAGCCTGGGCACTGTTGTCCTTCTGACTTCAGCTAGATTGAGGAGGTGCGTGCCGAGCGTCTGTCTACCAAGGAGGTGCGGCCCAAACAGCGTCTGTCCTGGCATCCAGCGGTTGAGTAAGAAACGCAGTATCGCGTCAACTATACATTAGGTGGCAGCCGCACCAAGGCGAGGTAGGCAGCGTGACCCCGGTTAAGTAGCATGCTGAAATCTTACTCTGCATCGATAAATGGAAGTATTCTTTATACGGTATATAATCTCAGATCATCCATAGAATTCCCGGGTATTGTGTAATGGGTTTGAATTGTTTTCTTCCCCCGTGGCTATGATAATGCAAGTCCGTCTACAATTGCAGCACGATCAGCAGACATGCAGACATTACAAATATAATTGTTATTATCATTTTATATTATAACATCCCTTCACAATATTTTGTTATGCTATTTTCAGCTTCGCATTTGCATCATTGTAAGTTTTGGCCCACCTAACTCACGTTATGTATTTGAAAAGATTGGATGGTTTAAACCTTTTTTTAGAGAGAGGATAATATACGACAAATTCTACAAAAAATTGTTTTGGATTTTTTGAGTTTCCGTTTTTGGGCAGTAATCATACTCATATGAAATTTTTTTGCCTAAATTTTCTTTGCTATTTTGCTAGGAGGCCAGGCGATCAATTTTATTTCATTATATCACGTTGGAATTTTCGCTATTTTAGAGTTTCAATCATCTAACATCGCAGCCGAAGAGGTAAATAGCGGCATTTAATTATTATATGTACATTATGTAGTATTTCTTTACAACATCGTATTATTTCCATCATATCATACCCTTCACATTTTCATACAAAAAACCTGATTTAGGCGGTATCTGGCTTTAACACGAAATATCCTTTCAATTTATGACATCTAGCATTCCATATATGTCCAGTATATGACGCAGAAAATTACAGCTGTGGTAGGCTTTTGAAAATTACGGAATCTGTGGTAGGCTTTGGCACTTATTGCTGAATGTATTTTTCATTTCCGGTTTGCAAATGGACTTTTTACCAATTCTGAGCTGAGCTGATTCATGCAGCGTTGTGTGCCATTTGGCTAGTGTTTGATTTTACATTTAATCTTTGTCATCACTTCATCATAACATACAATATCAGTATATTTGGTAATATTATTTTATTGATTTTACTTCATAGATGATATAAACATTACTTATTGTTTTTTTTTGCCCATTTATCTTAAACTCCCTTCCAGTTAAATCTTCCCATTCCTAACTCGGTAGCAATAACTATTAAATCAGCAAACATAAAAGCGGATTGCTGTTATAAAATCAGCATCAAGTTGCAAATAGTGACCATGGCAACAGTAAACTAAAATGTATAGATGTTAGTGTTGTAAAATTTCAATAGATTTAACAAACTTTTTCAGGATACCTCAAATCAAGATTTTGGTGAATTGCTGCCATCGCTGAAAACGAACGAAAACGTGCTTAAGCGCCACTTTAACACTTAACAACATTTCTTGCATTTCAGGATCAACCGAATGAATATCATATATAAAAGATACGAGTGCTTGTAGTATTTTTCATTTACATATACATATATACACTATTATATAAATATTTCATGGGAATGGGAGGGACCATCAGGGCACCCGATTGAAGCACTCTGGATGGGGAGAGTGGGAATGCCAACTCCCCATTGCTAACAGTTTGTGAATAGAGGGCGGGCTCTTCTCCCCGCCCATTGGGGCATCCTCATGTTAGATAGCTTGCTCTTTTGACCAATTGTTCAGTCTTGTTGTTGGAAGGAGATTCTTTATATCCCTGTGGATACGTATAAGTGATGTTGCATATCGATCCACCCAACCTCTTTTTGGCCCTTCATACAACGGCATGATTAGGATAATCAGTGGTTATTAAAGCTTGATCAAGTCTAACAGAGGGGAGAGCCCATTGCTGTCGGACTTAGTTTCCGTGCTACAATGGGTGGTAGTACATATCATGCATGCATCATGCATCATGCATTAGCAGGAGTTCTTCCTTTATCAGATCGTTTTGTGGGGCTATTGTTCCGGTTCCTCATCCGCTGTGAGGTGCTAAATTCATTGGTAATTGAAAATTTTGAAAAGCTAATCGAACGAAATCCTCAAACTAAGTTCATGACACTGTACCATTGGTACATGACTCTGGAGGTGAGCCCTTCTTCGAATGTTCCTAATCGTGATTACTCCCAAGACTTCTCTAGTTCTACTGTAGTTTTTGATCTGACCCTGAAGCAAGAAGCTCGTGGAATACCAGATCCACTCCGTTCGGAGTACATTCAATCAATTTTTGCAAGTAAGTTTGGCCATATCAGATGTGACAGGAAGTTTTACACCGACGGGTCAAAAATAAATGACTCCACTGGATTTGGTGTTTTTAACGAAATTCATAGCGCCTCCTTCAAACTTCAAAATCCTTGCTCCGTATACGTCGCAGAATTGGCAGCTATACACTATGCATTAGAGCGAATTGCCTCTCTTCCCTCTGATCAATTTTTCATTTTTACGGATAGTCTCAGCTCACTTCAGGCTATTCGTTCAATGAGGCCGGCAAAGCACTCACCGTTTTTCGTTAGCGAAATACGGTCTCTTTTGAGTGCGCTATCAAACAATTCCTACACCATCACCTTGGTTTGGGTCCCTTCCCATTGCTCCATTCCGGGTAATGAAAAAGCGGACTCACTTGTCAAGGTGGGCGCTATGGCAGGCGATATTTATGATCGACAAATCGCTTTCAACGAATTTTTTGCTATTTTCCGTCAACAAGCCTTGATCAGCTGGCAACAAAAATGGGATGCAGGGGATTTGGGCAGATGGTTACATTCCATTCTCCCACAGGTATCGAAAAAATCGTGGTTCAGAGGGTTGGATATTAGCCGGGATTTTATCAAGGTGATGTGTCGTCTAATGTCCAATCACTACTCGTTAGGCTCTCATTTCTATCGAATAGGTCTCTCAGACACCAATCAATGCGGCTGTGGTGCAGGTTATCAGGACATCAACCCCGTTGTCCGGCATTGCCTCGATTACGAAATTGCCAGATCTGATCTTTGCGCATCCCTACGGGCCCGAGGGAAACCAGAGAAGGAAGATATCAGAGACGTGCTGGGTAAGCTGGACTTGGACTATATGGGGCTAATTTACAAGTTCTTGAAACAAATAGATGAATTCGTTTGATCCTCTCTTAGCTGTCGCTTTAACATTTCCACCTCGTCCCCTCCCCCGTAATACCGCTTCTATTGTATCGTTACAGCTTAACACAATGCAACATCTTCGCCAGACCAACAGCAACAATATCGCATCGCCAATCTGCTGTTGAAAGCCAACGTTAAGATTCCTACTTCCCCATTCCTACCCGAATCATTGTAATCCCTAACCTCGACCAAGCCGCGAGTTTTTCGGCATTCCAAAACTAACCTAGTTAATAAGTTATTATCGTTGTAAAAATGAAAAAGAACTCGGCTCCGTTATGCCTATGGCACTTGAGCCTTATAAATGAACAATTCAGTTTAAAAAAAACCCCACCCTAATAAATTTCGTATGGTTATTTTTCTTAACGACCTATTTGGGGTATCATCGAAACCATCAAAGAAATGGTTGGAGGATTTATGATATCGTTCGTTGAAGGTAATTTTTTTTTATCAGGGCGTGGCATTGGTTACGAAATCACCGACGAGTGGATAGGAATGCTTTTGCTTGCCGATTATCATGGCTCTTGAAAACTCAGAGGGCAATTTTTGGTGGCTTCATCAAGACAAAACTGCTGCAGGAAATCAGAGTGACATCCTCGGAATCCGCGATTGCAAATATCAAGAACGAAAGGAAACCAGCCAAGCAAAATGCTCTGAATAGATCATTGCACGATGGCGTCATCTATGCAGTTTTGACAGTTCAGGGAGCTTGTTTACGTGGACTTAAAATATTTTCGGGAAGATCGGTTTGAGATTTTGTGCTCTAAATTTATTACGATTGAAGTAAAATTGCCGGAAAACAGACACCAGTGCTTATTTTTACATCATTTCCTGAATCTAATCGTACAGAATCCGGAAAAAGCCAATGCAAAAATTCGTTTGAGCGGCTCAAATTCTAACACTTTGTAAACAAGCTCCCCGAACTGTCAAAAAAGTTAGGTTAATACATTCCGTACAATAATCTTTTCACCAAATCCAACTTCAGGCAAGGGTCCGAAGTGCAGGTGCTGTCACAAGTTTGCTCGACAAGAAAACCGAAGAAAGGTGGTGTAAATACCAGGTGTACGGTGATGTCAGTGAATGAAGAAGATGACCACGACTGGTACTTTGATTCCAATCATTTCACGAAGTCGGAACAGCATCTGGAGACTCACGTGCGGTGTTTACGGTAGTTACAGCCAACCGAGGAGCCATAAAAATCGTCGCTAAGGGAAGTATGAAGTTGAAGCCGAAATGCTGCCCGAACGATCCTGCGATCACGGAGGACAAAGTGCAGATACTCCTGGATGTCGACGAATTTAATCTCTGTAAATCAAATCGTACACACTGTAATGCTATGTTCAGACTACAGACTTGTAACATAATACAAGGGTGTTTTGAAAATTATCAACAAGAAAAATGTCATCAAGATAGTCTTGTATTATGTTACAACGCTGAACAAAGCATAATGCCTTGTTCATACTACAGCGTTGTAACATAATACAAGGCTATCTTGATGACATTTTCCTTGTAGATAGTTTTCGAAACACCCTTGTATTATTGTACAAGTCTGCAGTCTGAACAAAGCATAACGTTCACCAAGGAAGGGGTGAAAGTCGTGAATCCCAATGGTAACCTGATCGCGATTAGGAGCAGAAAGCGTGATCTGTTCAAGCTGGATCTACTACAACCTATAGTCACTTGAATCATATAGCGAATTCGTTTTTGATCCAGTTCCAAACTAGATCGGGTATCAAAATTGGATCGGCTTGTTGTTTGTTTAACGTCAGTGTGTATGATTTTATTTGTAACTCGGACCGGATTGAGGTTTGCACTGACAATAAGTTCGGGTATCGCAGGTTGGAACTAGTTCCAACCTATAGGTTCGAAAACGAATTCGATAATAGTCTGGCAGATACAACGACGGGAGAAACATTTGAATTGTCACTTGGCGGAGCCAATCGAGCATTACTGTTTTTATTACAATGAACCCCAAATATTCTGTCAAAATAATACAGCGAATCAAAACAAAAACAAAAACAATCACCGAAAAGCGAACGAATGGGGTACTCTATGGTGGACTTGTGATCCATGGGGCAGTGAGTCAAACATAAATCGCTAGTTTCCTATAAGGATATTTTGAAATTTATCTTATCTCAACAAGGCGTAATTAAAGTGTAATTAGTTCTGTAATTAATGTTATTATTATTTCGACAAAGATTTTTCATAAGGGCCTAACTGACAAACGTAAACAATGGCTTTTTCCGCGAATTGTCGTCATTGAAAACTCGCCTAATCAATCGACCACGGTCATTTCGAAGAGGAAGAGTTCGCCTATTCGATAGAATTGGAGGCTTACATGGGTAGCCTTTGAGCCACGCGAATTTTACGGAAGAAGCCATTGTTTACGTTTGTCAGTTAGGCCCTAATGAAAAATCTATGTCGATTTGTCTGTGTTGGAATTAAAGTTTATGGTACTCTGAAAAAAATTCTATCGTTATACCGACAATTAAATCTTGGTCAGGATGACTATCGCATATAGTGGTTACAATAACCATGAAAATGGTTGAATTCACCACGTTCATAGCATTCTTGACTATGATCATGGTTACAAGGACTATTACGACATTATGGCAAATGTTGGATAAACTATTTTTAATGGTCGTTTTGACCATGATCATAGTCGGTTCAAAATCACTATACTGCAATAGTCATCCTAACCCCCAATAATGGTAAACTTGACTATCACATTTTTCTCTGTGCCCCTATATATATATGCCCCTCACAAGGTTCTGAATGTTAATAAATGTGTACGTGGTGAAGTTTGAGGTTGTTATGATAGTTATGAAAATACTGTTGATGTACTTTGTGTAACTATAAGCAGAATGCTCGTTAGTTCAAAGTTGACATAAGCTATCCCCTTTAGTAGAATGCGATTGTTATTTATTTTTTCGGGAATTAAAAGGGACTTAATACGGTTGTCACCTTCACTTCACTTACACACCACCTCACCCTTTTTATGCTATTACTGGTATCACCCAGAGACGATGTTATAATATATATAGAGACACGCAGAGAGTGAAGCCAGAAACACCAATCGAACCGTCAAACGGAGCACCAATCGATCAAAGTAAATAAACATGATGGCCGTGCTAAAAAATGCACGGGGAGTATTGTAAACGAGGTTCCGTTGAAATACGATTTACTAGAAAAAGTCACTCGAAGTAAATGCAATTCATCGAGTTGCCAAAACAAATAACAAAATATCACTCGGTAGCCGGGGTACCGGTTTGAATGATTTTCTCTCTGCGTGTCTCTATATTATAACATCGTCTCTGGTATCACCATAGACTAACTCTAAGACCAGTAGGTCCCGAACAAATACGATTTTTTTCTTGGCTCAGTCAGTACTAGCACATCGGTCCCAGGGTCGGTCCCAAGCTTCATAATACGCCTCTAATAATGAACTCACACGAACACACTCTCAAATATTCTGTCAAAAAAACACAAAAAATAAAAAAAAAGGAGAAAATATGTATGGTGGGGTGGTGGTTAAGGTGTGGGGGGGGGGGGGTTAAAAAGGAACAATTATGAAATGGTGGGTGGGTATGGTTGGTGGGGTGCGTGAAAATAAACGGTGGGGGGGGGAGGGAGGGGAAGGAAAATAGAAAGTCGAAAAAAGGTTGGGGGCGGTGGCAATGAGGTCTATACAGGTGGAGAAGAGCATGGTGTTTGTCGGTATTAGTAACGAAAAATGAGTAAACAATCCATGATTTCGGGTAGTGACGTAGAACTCCAAAAACAAGCGAATGATAACAAAGCAAGTTTAGTTTTTGTCCGCATCCTTTTAGTGCACAAGAAGGCATTTTTCAGCCGAAACCTTTTAAAAGCTACACCAATTACCGAAAATAAACATTCCACCTTGTGATTTGCTGCTATTGTAAATTGATGTTTTTGGAGATCTACGTCACGCATGTTTACAAAAAACAGGCTGTGCATCATCTCACGAACACAATGACAGTATTTTGCATTACACTAATACAACTTAACCACTTCTTCTCCACCTGTATAGACCTCATTGGGCGTGATGGTGCCGTGGCAACCATAATAACAGTGAGTTTAGTGGAATTGTCAGTTGGAAAAAATTTTTTTTTTTTTGTTTATGTGGGGGTTTTGTAAAATGGTTTTTTTGTTTTTTTGGGGGGGGAAAAAAGAAAGTTTTTTTTTTTTTTTTTTTTCCTGTTTTTCTTGTGTGGTTGTGTTGTTTAGTGTTGCCTTGTGGTGGGGGGGGGGGGAAAAGGGAAAGGGAGGGGGGGGGGGGGTTGGGTGTAGTGGGGGAGAGGTGTAATGTATAAGAAGGGAAGAGATATGTGATATTTTATTGGTGTGTGGGGGTGGAAAAGAATATTGGCGTGGTTGGGAGGGAAGAAAAAACACAGTGATTCATCTTACCCACTATGTATGATATATATACGATCGCATTGATGGGTTTATTCCAGAAAAGAGCATACAGTAATGTATCGTTCAGTATATCTTGTTAATATGCATTGCATTGAAATGTGTAAAAAGTGCAGAGTACAAATAATAGTTCCACCTTGCAACGGGATTCACAACGATTCAATGGCGCGAAATCAAATTTTCAACAAATTAAAACTGAGAAAACATCTAAATAGTCTAGTCAACAGCCATTTTTTCACCTGATCCTGCCTCCGTCGAGGCAGTGGCAGCTCCACCGGTAGCATCGGTAGCAGTCTTTTCTTCATCAACTGGAATCTCCAATATTTTCGGACCGTACACCAAAACGTACGCACAATGCCAATCTCCGCCTCCGGACAACTTCAGAATGGCTTCAGTATCTACAGGCGAAACGTAATCGTCATCAAACTTGATCCACTGGTCACCTTTTTGGCGAACCCATCCCACGTAATGTCCCGATGAGCTTGATCTACCCTGATGCGTTAAAACGGCCTGTAGCGTGTAGTAACCACTGTTGTTGCTACCCAAATCTGAAAGAAAATATCGAAATCTACAACTTTGAATCACCATAACAAATATTACAACTCACCATTCTCGAAACAATACGGCTGAGGAATGGTCTTCGGTTTCTCGCTCTCCAGCTGCGCTTTACTTTTGTTCTTTCCTTTGAGATTGCGCTCGAGTTCACTGTCTTCTACTTCCTTGAATTTGCTTCGCATCGGTGATAGTTTTCCCTGCAGCTCCGGTGTGCATAACTCGAACGCGTCAAAATCAATCGGGAATTTGATATCCTTCAGTACCTTGGCGTTGATGCCTTCCTTGCCCTTGTACTGAAACCGAACGAACTGCACCGTCAAATATGCCGGCAGCCGACTGATGAGGGACTGCGAGGGATAATGGTATGCGATTAGATTGACGAGTTTAGATCAAGGTCTAGTGTTTTGAGAACGAAGGTCGAAAAATCTCACCTAGCGAATCAATCTTAGGTTATTTGAATCGTTCATAAGAAAAATGACAAACTTCTACTGGCGCTTTATCCGTTAGCTTCGGGAACAAGTGAAAACACGAGTGTGCCTCGCATTGATCGCTTTAAGAGAGCAAATTACAGACTTTCAGGGTGACCACACAATCTTGATTTAAAAATTCTCGCATTTTTCCCGCATTCTTGCCTAATTTTCCCGACTGGGAAGATGAGTGAATATAAGTTGGATTTTTAGATGTTTTTGCAGTTTTTGAGGAAATTGTTCTATCTGGAATACTTCTGACTTGTTTCAATCAGGCAAAATGACGGATAACAGCTGCAAATCGGGCTTCTTACGTGTTGCAAAACCTGTCTCGCATTTTGCAAACGAGAACAAAAATCGCTCTTTATAAGTCTTTGATCTTTCAAGTTTAACCAAAAATAGTAAGGCATTTGCGGTTTTCATGTACAAAATGATGCAGACTATACTCGGTGTGAAATTCAAATCATGCGCAGATACAGGGTGCAAAACGTTCGGTTCATGTTTCTACAATGACGAGCTCCACCAAGTTTACAATCGAGTTGATGGTTAAGCAATTAAAACACAGCAGACTTTTAAAGGTTTTCCAGTAAGTCTAAGCACGATTTGGAAATAACAATATGAGCTCGGTTTTTAAGTAAATTGAGTTTTTATTACACTTTTGTGTTCTCTACAATATTCTTCTTCAACGTGACATTTCCGAGATCCATTAAATCGTACGACAAAGAGCGAACTTTTGATCAAACACTGCTCATTGCACAGACTGTTTGCCAATGATTTTTTATCCTTTTTTCCCAAATTTTCAAAAGTTTTGACGGAATCCGCTGCCTTAACATGTTTGCGCAAATGTGCCTTTGTCAGAGCCCAAAAAGTTTCAATTGTCTTGCCTGGGGACAGTTTGGAAGATTCATCTCCTTGAGTACGAATTTGACTCCGTTGGCATTGTACAAGGTTACCGTGCACACTTAGAAAATTTTACAGTATTCGGTATTTTTTTTACCGGATTTCGGTGAAATTTTACAGTATTCGGTAATTTTTTACCGAACTTTCAACAGCTGAACGTTCGGTAATCCGATTTACCGGATTTCGGGGCGGTAAAAAAAATTACCGGAACTTGTCAAATTTTACCGAAATCCGTTAAATCGGATTACCGAACGTTCAGCTGTTGAAAGTTCGGTAAAAAATTACCGAATACTGTAATTTTTTTTAAGTGTGTGTCCTTCGCGTAATCCACTGATGCCAAAACAATGCTGGATTATTATGTTTCCGAATCATGGGAAGCTGGCGACGCTCCAAGCATTCCCAAAGGTAAACATCAGCAGTCATCGTCCCGGTAGTTACAAATGGATTTAAAAGCATTCCACACACACACACACACACACCTTTACAAATTGCTTGCCAAACCATTGTTTTTTTACCGAATTTTTAAGTAAAAATTGACACATCGGCATCGTCAATAGTTTAACCAGCACGGACCGTGTAGAAGTGGTTTGTTTATTAGAAGTATACATCAACAGACCAAGTTTAGGTCCTAATGATGTTAAATAGGAAAAAATTACAATAAGAAACGAGTACATAACCTCTTAAGTGGAGTCAAGACACAAACATAAATAAGTAAAAATAAAATAATTAAAGCTATACACTATCTTAACTACGTGCGTCAATTGATCTAAAAACGGTAGAAAATCTCCGACGAAGTGCGTTCCGCGTCAGATGGAAATCGAAAATGGACGCCACCCTATTGAAGGTTCGCTGCAACCCGTGAATAGCGCTATTCAACCCATAGTTGGTGCGGCGAAAAGGAAGCCTGAGCATGGAGTTGTGACGCATTGGCCTCGGCTGTACGTTGATGCTAATCTGTTGAAGGATCCTTCCGCAGTCGATTCTTCCTTGTAGCACATCTGCAACAGTTAAAGCTCTACAGACATCTCTACGGACCCGCAGAGGCTCCATGTCAACCAACTGACACCGACTTTCGTAGCTAGGAAGACGAAAAGGGTCGCTCCAAGGAAGTCTACGAAGTGCGAACCGAAGAAAACGGCGTTGAATAGATTCGATTCGCTCGGCGCCATTATCATAGCATGGACTCCAGACCGCTGAACAGTACTCCAGTGTCGAACGAACGAGAGAATAATAGAGCGATTTTAGGCAGTGAATGTCGCTGAAGTTCTTCGCAACCTTGAATATAAAACCGAGTGTCCTTGAAGCTTTGTCAACAACATACGATAAATGTTGCGTGTACGTCAGTTTCGAATCCAGCTGAACACCTAGGTCTTTAACGCACTGCGTTCGTTCGATGGTCGTTCCGAGAAGATGGTAGTTGAACAGAATTGGTTGTTTCTGACGTGAGAAGGTTATCACTGAGCACTTGGCAGGGTTGACCACCAACCGATTTAGAGTACACCAATCAGCAAAGGCATCAACCTGCGCTTGGAGTAAAAGACAGCTGGCGGTTGAACAGATTCGCATAAAGATTTTCAGGTCATCAGCAAACGACAGGCGGGGCCCTCCGATAACATAGTGTACGTCGTTGAAGTATAAAAGAAATATCAACGGTCCCAGATGGCTACCCTGCGGTATCCCGGACGTGGCGCAGAAACTCCTTGAACGAAGGTCACCCAAGGCAACTGTCAATTGACGCCCTGTGAGATATGATCGAAACCATCTTAAAAGATTACCACCAACTCCTAGTCTGTCAAGTTTAGCGATCGCGATATCATGATTCAACTTGTCGAAAGCTGCCGTTAAATCTGTGTAGATCACGTCCGTTTGGCATCGAGCGATCATACCATCAGTGATGTACGACGTAAGGCACAATAGGTTTGTAGTTGTGGAACGCCCTGGTGAAAATCCGTGCTGGTCGTCACTTAACAACTGCTTGCAATGTGTAAAAAGTGAGTTCTTAACGACCAGTTCAAAAAGCTTCGATACAGCGCTTAACGATGTGATTCCTCGGTAGTTGTTCACGTCCCGCTTGCTTCCTTTTTTATATACCGGAAACATGTCCGCCATTTTCCAGCAATAAGGAAATGTACCGCTAGAGAGGGACATCTGGAATATCTGATGAAGTGGATACAGAAGACAAGCCATGTTCTGTTTCAGAAAAACCGACGGAACCCCATCGGGTCCGGGCTTAAGCGATGTTTTAAGGTGTAATGCCGCGTTCGAGATTGATTCTGAATCCACATCAACTAGGCTGAGTGTTTGATTTGCCAAGGGAACATTGTCGGCGGCAGCGTGAACAGAATGACTGGTTAGTCTCTCGTCTTCATAAACACTGGCAAATTTTACCGAGAACAGATCGCAAATTTCCTGTTGAGTGCCAGCAGTCTCGCCATTATAGAACATGGATGAAGGTAAGCCCACTTCCTTACGTTGTTGATTAACATAGCTCCAAAAAGATTTCGGATGAGATTTGAGACGCCGTTGAACCCCACTCAGATAACGTTGAAAATGCGCACGACTGATCCGTTTATATTCGTAGTTGAGCCTGCTATAGTGGCGTTTAAGCGACATGGTGCGGTGTTTCGTGAATCTTTTAAGAGCCGCTCTTTTAATCCGTTTTAGCGAGCGAAGAGCGTTCGTCATCCAAGGGACCCGAGAGTCAGTCTGAACAATCTTTTTTGGGACGTGTCTGTCAATGACATAAGCCAAGACGTGGGAAAAAGTTTGAGCAGCGATGTTAACGTCGGTCGAATCAAGAATGCTCTGCCAATCCAAACTAGATAAAACATCACCAATACTGCGATAGTCGGCTCTACGGAAGTCATATGACACAGTAGCAGGAGTGTCGACGAAGTCTCGAGCTACAACGTCCTCGACAGCAACTATTAGAGAAGGATGGTGAGGGACATCCTTAACTAGAGGCACGGGAGCTGTAGAGATGACGGGAGCAATATCTCGGCCACTCACGAAGCAGAGATCTAGAGAGCGATTATTCTCATTCACCACGTTATTAACTTGGGATAAAGTTGCGGTACTGTAGCTGTCCAGAAGCTGAATAGCCCCTGCGTGGAAAGAAGAACACTCATGGTCGGGACGGAGGATGCCGCTGTGAGTTGGAGTCCATGCAATGCCCGCTAGGTTCCTGGTCTTATAATCAAACTTCACGTATAGGATTCATCATCCATAATCAAGCCGATTTTCTACACAGCTGTTTATCGTATAATTTACGGGCCTTTGCTTTGACAGACGCTGCTTGTTTTCACTTCGTTTTGGCTACCTCTGCTTGTTGAAAGTCCTTAGTCGTGGGTTTGTTCGGTCGACGTTACTTTCCGAAGTTCCCAGCTTTTTGGCCACATCTCGAACGGAAGTACCCTTTTTCGAAAGCTTGCGTGATTTTCCCTTTTGTGAAAGCTTGCGTGATTTTCCGGTCCAGGTTTTGATACATAGCGCCCGGTTTACATCTAGATTTGGTCTTGTCCTGAAAGGAAGACTCCTCACAATACTTCCAACTCGCGTTACGAACTGCTCCGATGCTCATACCTTCCATTTTCGTAACTGACTCAGCAAACGATGTGCTTGCGCTTTACCGGGGAAATGCTTCGCATTTTCATGAAAAGTAAATGCACCGGCACTTGAGACTCACAGAGCTATAGATTGAAATGTAAACAGTGATACACCATAATGATCAGCTATACAAACGTCATGTGGAAGCACCAGTGGCGCATCAAAATCGTGCTTAGACTTTCTGAAACACCTTATTTCAGGTTATTTAGTGCAAATGGAACAAGAAAAACTGAAACAATCATATCCAGAGGACGGCGGCTGGTTTGGTGTATTCATTAACTGTTCGTTGTGGAAGCGCACAAAAACAGGCAGGATTAATAGAGGTTGACGTCGTCTGCCACTTACACAAATTTTACAGTATTCGGTAATTTTTTACCGAACTTTCAACAGCTGAACGTTCGGTAATCCGATTTAACGGATTTCGGTAAAATTTGACAAGTTGGTTACAAGTTCCGGTTATTTTTTACCGGAATACTGTAAGATTTCACCGAAATCCGGTAATTCGAATTACCGAACGTTCAGCTGTTGAAAGTTCGGTAAAAAATTACCGAATACTGTAAAATTTTCTAAGTGTGTATGTACATTTTTATTCTTGATCAATTTTTAACAAAATCTTACATAAGCCAAGTTCAATCACAAATACTTATACTTCAATAGCAGTTGGTATCTACTCTCTATTTTGAAGCATTTTATATACTCGTCAATACACGCTGCATCCCTCTGGGCATTGGCCAAAAGCCTCATTTTCCCGAATGTTAATAGCCGTGTTAATGAACTGCCGAAGTCAGGTTGGGGAACTTCTCCTCTCGAAGGGAAGTAATGGGGGAAGATTTGGGAAGTTTTTTTGGCTTGTTGATGACCAGTATGCATCGGCACTGCGAAGCAGTTGGAAGTCCCATTCTGAGTTAACCAATTTTGTTCATCAGTTGGAGGCAAACGTAGATAAATCAGATCACAAATCAGTTTCATCGCATTACGTGGATCTTGACCAATCGATGAAACTCTTGCTGATGAAAGCCATCGAGTTTCATACCAGGCATTGGCCAAAAGCCTCATTTTCTTTGCTTCAAGCTCCTTTGCTGTTCTTTCTGCTTTTCTCTACAGTTTTTTTGAAATTCTCCTTCACTTTTTTGTGCTGTTAGCGACTCGCCGTATTTGGCACTTCATGATTTCAACGTAGTTGACAGTTCCAGCGTTATGGCTTCGTAGACAATTCTCTGAGCAACCAAACCCATTTCAGTTTGGTTCACCACCAGACACTTTTCATTTATTGAAAATCCTCGCTCCATCGTCGTATTTCCGTGTGACAGGATCAGCACCTTTTGAACAAATTTTGTCAAATTTGACAGCTCCTTCTTGGAATGACCAATCAGTTCTAGCCAAAATTTGTCCAAATGCTGTTCTTTTCTTTGAAATCGGGCCTGCAATGTTTTTGAACTGCAGCAACTGTCTCTGCAACTGCAGTGCTCAGATGGTCTTTATCTACGAACGTTTCCAGACACAGCTCCAGACGCTTTTTAGCTGTGTCCGTGAAGTGAATGAGTAATAACATCGGGCTTAATGTAGGTGACGTAGCGCTTTAAGGGTATAATAATGGGTATTTTTTTTTTTTTTTTTTTTTTTAATCTTTATTTTACGTCGGCCTATTTCCTCAGGGGAAACCAGGAGACCCCCCTGGACCCTACCTAACGACTCATGAATATGAACCGGGACCAACGGCTTTACTTCCCTTCCGAAGGAAGACGTGACCAGATTTTTTCGCCTCAGAAAAACCACCGACGTCGACTGGGATTGAACCCAGACCCTACTGGGGTGCTATGTAGCAGTCACGCTTACCACTACACCACCGACGCCGGCTATTAATGGGTATTTGTTGAGTAGCTTCCTAAAAAAACACATTAAAAAGATCGACAGTCGTTACGAAATGCCATAACGTATTTGTCGGAATTTTGTGCGAATTCTCTCACTTGCCTATTTAGAGGCAAAACCGATTTCCAAGTCCAAATTTCGCATTACTATACTATTAATGTTATAAGCTTACAAAAATGTTCCGAAAATTGCATTACAATATTATCCAAATTGTTTTGTGCTTGAATTTTCAAAAAAAATTTTTTTTGGTGTCTATGGGTAAGAATGGGTTAACGCAGCGGAAGTACCTACTTAAATTGATCTGGTTATTAACGAGGACGAAATCGTTACCTCAATCGAGCGTTGCAGGTACAACTGTTGAATCACACTTGATTTTATGGCTGAAATTATCATCGTTGGTTGGTGTCTTCGAGGTGAAAAAAATACTGATTTGGAGCTGGCGAAGGCAGCTCGGCCCATAGAATTAATTTTGAAACTACGTTTGCACTACTTGCAATATGCTAAACCGGAATCCTTTGGATCTGCGCTAGACCATGGATACTGCTCTTCGTATCTTGTAGAATAAGCTGGCGATCGCGCACTTGTTTTTACCAAAAGTTAATTGATGAATCCATGTCCAAATCATCAATTTGAAAAAAAGGTGTGAGCATGGTTCCTGCCATAAGACAAAAATTCCCGACTTTTTCCCGCATATTTTGGATTCCCGCATTTCCCGAGTCTGTGGCCACCCTGGACTTTTGCCGAGATCCTAAAGATTATAAAAATCATTCACGAATTTTCACCAAAAATCTTCTTTGGGTTTCACCAGAATCCTGGCTGGTATTATGTTGGCTTATTCCAGGCTTATCTCCGTTATTAATCTGTATCCGCTCCATGCTACGTTGAAAACATATTCAGGATTCTGCAGCGTTTATTGACATCATTTCTGGGAGACATTCAAGTCTTCATCGAGACTTGTCAGAATTTAGATAATCAGAAAAGAATCAGAATTCAACCGAATCTTCACCGAGATTCACCAGAACTCTCTAAAAGAATCGATAAATTCATCTATTAAGCTTGTCAGAATCATCTGGATCGTCAGATATATTTTCATATAAGCTTACGAAAAAAAAGTTCTCAATATGTTTTCCCAGTCCTTGGAAGATAACTGAAGTTCCCACAATTATTTATAACACTTAGTTGAATTTTATTGATAAATGTCTGGCCATTGGTACATCACGTACGTGCAGGTATAAAATAGATCCTACTGTGCTCTCTAATCCCCAACCTCTTATCCAGTAACTCCTATCTCTACCTCCTCGTGGTGCCGACTGGGGTATGAGTAACCATGGGAAAGATCGGAATATCAACCCCGGTGGGACCTTGGTCAAATGTTCTCTTCGAAGGGTGCAGTCTACCTGAGCGTCTGTTCTCCATGTTAGGAGCGGCGGATCATCGTCAGCGTGGGACTGTAAACAATACTGAACAAGCTGCCCTTAAAAATCAAAAGTTACAAATAATACAGCAGCAAATACGGACCGGAACAATCGGTAAAGACCTTGGCGACGAAATAAGGACTACGATTGGAAACTCGGAACATCGAACTGCAAATCCTTCTGCTTCCCAGGTTACGATAGGATAATCTACGACGAGCTCCAACCACGCAACTTTGAAGTCGTAGCACTGCAGGAACTTAGCTGGATAGGACAGAAGGTGGAAGAGCGGCTACTTGTTACCTAAGTTGTGGCTCCACAAACGAGCTGGGCACCGGCTGAGCAAAATGCGTCAACACGTGATTGGATGGTTTTTAATATGGGGTATTAAAATAATAATAGCAGGGAAGACTAATATTGGATGACGTATAGTTAATATAGATTCAGAAGATCTTGGGAATCAATTTGAACATTTCTTCGAAGTTTTCAATCACAAGATTGTTACTGATTCCACACTTGATCAGTATTCTGGATGAGAGCTCCCAAACAACGATATTGAATGCGTTCCAATTTCCGAGCAGAAGCAAAAAATGCCATATTCGAGAACTGAAAATAGTTGTTTTTAAAAGTGTAATTAGGTCTTCCGGGTGAGCACCGCACCATGTCCCGGAAATTGATCCTTTGTTGACATTTCTTTTCCAAATACGCAATGTACTAGTACTCCAAGTGCAGTTTGAATCAAACATGACTCCACGGTATTTGAAGGTGAAAGATTGAGTAATGTCTCTTCCCAATATTTACATTCATTTAGACGCTACAACAAGAATCATCACTCTTACGCTGCGCAGGTTTATTCTGTCCGACGGCACTACCAAATACAATAGAGTATATGCACTGAGCAATTTTCAATTTTGCTTTCTCCGAAAGCAATGAGAATGGACAATCGGGTAGAACGAAGATTTCAAAGTGGGTATGATGTTTTCCTTCTAAAACATTGTGCCAGTGTTGATTTTTTGCATTTTTGTTTATTTTTCAAGTGTTTTGTTTCATTTACCTTTTCTTTTGTCGTAACTAAATGTTTTCAAGGATAATATATTTCTTATCGGCTCTATTCATTAAATTAATTGTATGTATCCTTAGTCAGTTTCTTTTCGTTCCTGTCGAAAACGAATAGTAGTTCAGTAGGGTTTTCTTCAGATTTTGTTCTTTTTCAAACATTTTTTTTTAATTATTAAAAATAATTCACCTTAAAGTAGAGTAAGATTTATCGTTACCAACTAATAATCACGTCGTTCGCGCACTCACACGCACCCTTGTTTGTTGGTTTGTAGTGCTACTACATTCTATTCTTTACTTGGCAATATTCATTCATTCATTTGCGGTAGCATCCTGTGCCAGATGTTTGTACGGACAGAAGGAGAAAGGTCTTGAAAGAACAAACACCATCTCCGGTGTAGTGTAGTAGGAAGATATGAGCAAACATGAACGAAAGACAACTACTAGAACGTTGTTGTTTGCGCCCTATTTCCAATTACTGTTTCTCTCACATTGAAAAATTATTTAACAGAACACTTTTTTGCCGGCATTTATGGAGCTGGCGTCTTTGGGATACAGATATGTATGGCAACGAAAGAAAAAGGAAACAAAAAAAGATTTTTCGATAGCTTCCGGACAGGTGGAAATAGAAGATTGCAATCGATTTCTCCTGAACACGGCTTAAAAGTACCTGACTTTTGTTTATGTTATGTTTCAAGAGAGATGCGCACCTGACGCTTCCTAACGGTCAACGCATGCATACAAACATTCTCACGAATACATAATACATTCAAACTTCACGCAAAACCTACTTTTTACACTACTAGAGTTTATTTGTGTTGTTTGCACATTTACTTTAAAAATATAATAGACAATTATTTTTGCAATCTATTTCTTCGCCAGCGCACATTTTTTTCAGATGTAGCTCTCTGCCTACGACAACTTAAATGAAAACGGCATTAATTATCAAAAGTGATCGATTATGCACTAATGTTGGCTAGTCTAACATTAATCAAGGGTAATTCAAGAGACCATAGGTACTGCTAAAAACCGCAAGGAAATTCTGGAAATTCAAACTACAATCATCAGTCGATTGTTTTGCAGGGGTACGATTTTGTAAGCTATTTACACTTCAGTGAAATACAACATTAAAATGAATGGAACGGGTTTTAATTCGTAATTCTTGCAAACTCTCCGCTTTATCATTCTGTTCGAATTCAAAATAAAAAAAAAGATAAACTTCTTAAATCCTCATTTCGGATTCCCTTATAAAATGTACAATGGAAAAGGTTGATCATCGATTGGACACGCAAGCAAACACGCACTCCTCAGCATCCTGCTCCTCCTGAGATGTGTTCATCAAAGCTTTCTCTTCTCCTGGCTCTCTCCTAATCTAATCGGTGTAGACGATGTACTGCGGATCATTGTAGATCTCAACCGTTTCCATCTTGACCATTGATTGTGACACCGGCACATTGACCATGGGATGTGATATCATAGCATTGCTGTTTCGGCTTCCTCCTCCGCCACCGCCACCACTGTTGTTCCGTTTGGCCTTGGCATGGGTTAGGATGTGAGATTTAAGATTGGTAGATTGGGCGAACTTTTTGTTACAACCATCGAAGGGACAAACGTACGGGCGGTCACCTGTGTGTATCCGAACATGGGTTCGTAGATTAAAATCCAACGAAAATCGTTTCCCACAACCTTCGAATGTACACTGGAATGGTTTCTCGCCAGTGTGTACTAGCTGATGCCGTTTTAATTTTGAACTTTCTACAAAAGACTTTCCACATTCAGCGCAAACATGCACCCGTGGTCCGTGCGTATGAAGGTGTTTACGCATGGCTGAGTTATCCCGGAACATTTTATTGCAACCTTTGTGAGGACAGGCAATGTTTCGATCGGAAGATTCTCCTCCCGAAGCTCCCATTTTGGACAACATTCCAGCAGCCGTTGCTGCGTTAACTAGTTTATTCATTTTCGCCTTATAACTTGGCCTTGCAAACTCAGCTAACTGCTTGGGATCGGATAAATCTATTCCCGGAATATCCTGAGTGATCTTTTTGCCCGTCATGTATTCTGTGTAATCAGGATCAGGCTCTGGATTTGATCCATCATCGTCATCAGTTCCTGAGGCCCACATCGTTACACTAAATTCACCTTCCATGGTTTTGATTTGTACTTGCTTCTGTTCCCATCGCCTTGGTTTTTGATTGACATCCATCGTCTCCACTGCCGTTAAATTGTGGACATCGTTCGATCGGATTCGATTCACGATACGAGGTTGTTTCATTCCAGATTTTCGCTTCCTCGAGCTCGGACCGGGTGTGGATTCAATGTAAATCTCATTCTCCAAATTTATGTCCCCATATACGCACATTGGATCCCCGGACGAATCCAGCACTTCTTCATGGGCCTGGATGTCTGCTTCTTGATGCAGAATTTCTTCATCATCGTCCATATGATGCATCATAAGTCCTTGGGAGTCCTCCGTTTCGCATGTCACCTCTTCGTATTGATCATCTCCGACACCAACTTCATACTGATCGTAGCCAATTTCTGCTCCAAAGTGGCCATCGTCTACCACTTCCACAATGTTGGAATCGGATATCTCTACTTCACACATTATATCCTGATGGGAGGACATTGCTCCTTTTCGATTTCCAGCTCCGTCTAGGCGAGAAAATTAAATTCATTTCATAAATTCTATGTATTTGTGCAAACCTCCGGCGGTTTTTAGGTTCCCTTACCGAAATCCTAAACGGCAGCTGCTGCGCCTCTTGCGCTTCCCTTTGTTGGATCACTCTCTTTCGCTCCGCTACACGAACACCGCTTTTGTTGATGTTTGTCTCTACCTTTCTCTTGTTCTCTTACACACACAGCTATTTCTACACACGGATCCTGCTTCAGTAGTGTACAAGGGAAACTGCGAAAAATTTCCGTCTTTTGCTCTCTTGCTTCCACTTATTGTCCGCAAGCTGCCACCTTCCCCCCTCTAACAACTTAGAGCCACCATACACTCAACTAAAAATATTTCGACCTTTCCACACCGTTATTTTTCACTTTTAAAACCGTTTTCCACGGCTAGAATCCACTTTAAAAAGTTTCTCTCCCGCGGAAACTTCTTCTTCAGCACATTTTTCCACCATGAAATACACTCGCAATCGCGTAAAACGGCGTAAAAATGTTCACTTTCAATGCGAAACTCGTCCGCAAGAAACAAAGATGTCTGCCGTCGTCGTTGTCTCTTCTCTTTTAGAGTCAGGCTCGAGCAGGGGCCATGATGGAAGCGAAGCTTCAGATCGTCGCACTAATGTTCGAAAAAGCTCTCTCGCAGTTGTATATTCTTCTCACCGGCGGAGAGCGAGAAAGTGATACGAAACATTTTAACAACTTTGAAACATTTCATTCGAAAGTGAAACACTTACATTCGAATGACTCATCAGCTACACTCAAATAACATACAATTATTTATCTATAATGGAAATACAGTGATACCTCAATAAAGGTAATTATATTCAACCTTCTGTAACAATTCTCGAGTACTCAATATTGATGAATTTTCACTTAAACCTGACGTTAAAAAATGAATCAAGTTTGACGGAAATCCCTAAATTGTTGATCAACTAACATTCGAGAAGGTGTTTGTCTAAAATAATTTCTCGTCTGTCAGGAATATGTATGCTATAGTAGCAGGGTTATTTGGAAATAAAATTACCTGTCCAATTTAAATTAATTTTAACTCTTCAATTGGAATGCAGCCTCAAGAAATCTGGTCAGCTCAAACTATTAAAAATTGAATTTCGCTTCCTTCAATGCCGTCGGAATTCTACAGCAAATGTTTTTCGTTTACTCTACGAAATCAATTAATTATCATTTGGTATTATGTACTGCTAAATCTGCTCGTCCACTTGTTCAAAACAGCTCATTAATTGAGTTGCAAAGCGAAATTTGCAACGTTTAATGATAATATTCAATTACTTTGCAGTATCAATGACGTTCCGTCTGAAATCATCTGGTTGCAACGGATATCATGAAATTCTCTCAAGTTGCATATCTTAAGTCAATTGACATAACTGCCAGCACACAGCACAGTTCTCAATAATTTTTCAGTGATCACTTAAAAGTAAATCCCACCACAAAACCACATGAAAATTGTGAGGTTAATGATATTTCAAGAATAATTACATAATATGTTTTATTAAATTCTTATTCGTATTCAATGGAATTAACAACACTATTTTCAATGCAAATGGCAGTATAATACATCAAACTGTGATGTATGTTGAACCTTATAATATATCCTTACATTCAATTGTGGTTTTCATTTAATTAGAATAGTGAAGATGCATCATAAGCATCATGGTGTGTAATATAAAATATAAATATTTGAAAGCAATTTACATATTTATGATTGATTTCATCGACAAACTTAATTTTCATAACTATATTACAAAAAAATATATAAGACTGCCATAATAACTTATGAAGGGTAATTTTGCTAAACAACCTATTCTGGGTACTACCATAGACTAACTCTAAGACCAGTAGGTCCCGAACAAATACGATTTTTTTCTTGGCTCAGTCAGTACTAGCACATCGGTCCCAAGCTCGGTCCCAAGCTTAATAATACGCCCTAATAATGAACTCATACGAATACACTCTCAAATATTCTGTCAAAATAACACAGCAAATCAAAACAAAGGCGCAAATATGTATAGTTAGGTGCTGGCTTCAAGGTGTACTTCGGAAAAGGGGTTCTACAACAGTAAACCAATTTCAAATCGCTACTTGCACATTGATTGTTGGTACTACCGAACATTAAGTAGTAGTTGCAGCATTCGGTTCATCGTTCGTTTAAGATATCTTTTATTAGGGGGTTCCGATAAAAAAGCACTAATTAGGGGGATCCGGTTCGTTCAACAACGGAAAAAGTGTTGCATGTTCCTCTTGGCGTGAGTCTTTATAGAGACTCTAGTCTTGTATACTGCACAGGAGCGAAAATAGTGCAGTGCTGCCAAACACGAAGATGGAAGCTGTAGCTTGACGAGCATCTCAACGGCGAAGATACAGCAATCGAAGGTGCCACGGTAATTGGGAAGATGACAGGTTTGCGAACCCCACCCTGCAGGAAATTGGTCGGTTGAAAAACAACCGTTAATGAACTACCGTGTGAGGTTCTAAAATAATCTGCTGAACCACTGGCTAAGGTGCTATACTGGGTAATTATTAATGTTTGGAAGAAAGAGCAGCTCTAGCAGCTTTGTTGTTTTACTTGGAATTAGCCCACTTTTAATAATTAAAATGAAAATGCAACCCCCTCCTGGCGATTCTCGCAACGGCATTTTTGATAATTTTTATTTAGTTAACTTCAAGTCAAGTGAACCTAATAACCTTAAGGCATTAGAAAAAGTCAGCCTTTCAATCCAAGTCCGAGTGAAGTGGGGACACTTCAAACATTCAATGTTTAAATTGTTATGGAAACCATAATTTTATAGTCACGTACCAAATGTTAGGTACTAGCTACACGTTTTCACACAGGTATTTACTCTTCAGCTGTTAACAATGATCAGTGAAAATCATACCAGTTGGTACGCAAAACGTACACGCTTCGAAAGCATCATCTAGATCTGTTGCTAACAATGTTTGATGCCTTTCAAACTGGAATAAAATTGCCAAATAACATTGTCAAGTCTCTCAATTTTAATAATGTATTATGAGTCATTGAATATCTTGAATTGGACGTGCATCTTGCTGATATTACTGAAACTTATCTCAAACCTGCCAATGAGATCAAAATAGATCCAAACTACTTTGTTTGCCGAAATGATCGTGTTGATGGAGCTGGTGTTGGCGTTGCCATCATTTTTTATAGGTGCATCAAGCATCCAATTCTTCATTAGAAACTAAGAGGCTTTCTGTAGAACCAAAATTTGGCCAATTTACTTTTATAGCTGCCTTTTTGACATTGTACTGCCCAACAAAAGGTAGAAATTCTTTCAATGATGATTTCAATGCCAAACATCTTTAATAGAATAATTCTCAAGGCAATGCCAATGCAAGATTCTATTTGATGGTTGTTCTGCAGATACTAAACTATTAAATATCCAGACAGTCCAACAATTTTTTTTAGTAAGAAATTTCTCAACTATTGATTTGACTTTAACTGAATGTCAACTTTGTAGCCAATTTGTTGCCCACGCTGATTTCGATTCTGATCACCTTCCAGTGACATTTGAAATATCTCAAGAAGTGATTTCTAATTCCATCAGCTCCATATCAAATATTCATAGAATGTAACTGTCATTCCAATATTCCATGGCAATCTAAGAATTACATTAATTATGCGCTTGAATATCTGACTACTTCTACTGACAGAGCAAATATTGCTTCAGTGTCAACATGCGAGGTAATAATCACCAGCTCTTGATTCGTCTGATAAATGTCCGTAGATTCTCATTTTGACAGACACATCTGTGGCATATTTGGGAATATTTTACTATTTAGTGTACTAAATACAGCGACGAAGACATAAATCATTGAAAGTTTTTTTTTTTTTGCCAGATTAGGTTTTATCTAAAAATCGATATTTTTCTTGAACAAAATAAATCAAACATTAAAGAGCATTTCGATGATATTATTGAAGCCAGTTTTAATATTTTGGCAGCACGGCTTTTTTGACAGTTGTAGTCATTGCGCAGATATGTTGCTTTCCTACCGAAGTTGGATCCATGTGTATTTAATAAGTTTAAAATGTCAAGGAAACAGATTTCGCTTGATCTCAGAAAATTGGTGATTCGCGATCGTGAAAACAGCCTTTATCTGAGGAATATTGCTAAATATACTCAGTTTTACTAAGGGCTGTGCAGCACATAAGAAGGAAGTATGAAAGCCAAGGAAGAGTGAAAAACTTATCCAAGCAAGGACGTCATCGTTCGACAACACACAGTGAGGATGTCAGGATTGTTCGATAGGCTAAGCAAAATCCGAAATGTTTGTCGATCGAGATTGCTGAATCGCTAAGCAAAAACATAGCCAAAATGTGTTTATTTATTCCCTGAGAGTTTCAAAAATATCCGACTGACTAAATCTAAGTGTTGATAGACGTAATGTTCGACAACAGCTTAACGACAGTGGATTAAAGAGCTGTTTGGTGTCCAAGCGACATTTCATTAGCAAGCAGAACCAGAGGTGGCGGCTGGAGTTTGTCATAAACTACTGGTGGGTGACTTCTGGAAACGGATTTCATGGACGGACGAGAGTATGTTTGAGCTTTTCGGACAAAAACGGCGCTCGAGAATTGTAGAGCTTCTGGTGAAGCACACAAGGATCTATCCAACCAAAAGGCAATGAAGGTGTTCGATCTCGGAGGGCACTTTTTGCAGCGGAGTGGATTGTATTCGGCAGGGTGGGCGGAGGAGGCAAGCGTCAATCTATACAACTCTTTGTGAGCTCTGAAAAGAGCTTGGGGGTTTGACGTTGCTCCTAGCCAGAATCGACTAATGATGAACACTGGTTGGCTACACTAGCAATAACTTAATTTAATTTTTCTCTATTTCTCGATTTTATTAATTGCTTGCTGCTGCTGATGTTCTCGCTAGGCGATGGTCGAATGAAACTAATAATGTGCATGACGCTGCATGCCCCTTTTATAAGAGGTGGGTGCCATTCACCAACAGCGGTTGCTAATAGGGTGGCTTCGATTTCGACTGAGACGAAACAGAAGTATCAGCGGGTGGATACTCATGAAGAAAATGAATATTTTTTTGGCTCAGGAAGTACTAGCACACCGGTCCCAAGCTCGATCCCAACCTTAATGATTCGCCCCTAAGACCATAACTCTTTATTTCCACCAGTTTTTTTTTTTCCACATTTTCTCTAAAATATTCTGTCAAAATAACATAGCAGATAGAAAAACAAAGACAAAGATGCTTGTACCAAAAATTGCTGAAAAGCGCAAGAGTGGATGGCAAGAGGTGTACTTCGGAACTGGGGGTTCTACAACGGTGAACCAATTTCAAATCGCTAGTTGCATATTGATTGTTGGAAGTATGAAGGTAATGTCATGCTCTGGGGATTTATTTTGTCCATTTTGATATTACTTGATATTGAGCAAGTCATGCATTTTTTACGAAGGCACAATTTTGTCGTAGGGAAGGAAAGATATCTAATTATATAACAAAATGTGAACGATATATGATCTATTTTGTCCAAGACTTGCATAATATATTGCATTGAAATCTTTTTTCTCTTTTTTTTTATTATTATTATTATTATTAATAATGGATAATATTAATAATTAATTATTATCATAATTAAATTACGCACTGATTTCTTTAAGTAAGAGTGAAATGTGATTGTTCCTAAATTTGTGAGAAATCAATCTTAAATGAGCGTTGACATATTCAAGCCCAAGTTTATCCATTTCATTTTCTGTGTCTTTCCTGAAACATTTTTTTTTCTGTATTATCGAGATTTTCAGCCTCGGGCTGGTTCATCTCCGTCGTAGTCACTCAAACACCTCTGTGTGTGTTTTTCGTAACTTTTCCGGGGGTGAGATTTGAACTCATGACTTTGGCGTGAGAGGTACACGCTAAGAAAAAAGTACCCAAAATTAAGTTAAAAAAAAACTCAACGTTGAGTTCTGTCAAGTGAGGTTACCAGTTGGATGAATTAAAAAATTGTGTTCATACGCGATAGCTCAATAACGATGGGTTTCAAGAGAAAATGGATGGTTCTGGACGGGAGAATCAAAAACACGCGTGCTCTCGTAACAACAGTTCGATTTATTCTATCTATGTTCTCTTAACAGTGCTGCCTGATGGGCCAAATGAAATTTAACAAATTCATAGACTCAAGATGAATAAAAAATGAAAGGTAAACAAATCTCGTGTACATTACTTTCGCAGTGCGCCCAAACATTCACCCCCCGTTGATGCTTCAGGCTCAACAGAAGGTAACAAAGCAACCTTAGTGATTGCTCTCTTGAAAATGTTGCTTGTCGTCTTTACAGTCACCACTCGGACTGCACCGTCATCGCCAGGGTGAGTAGCGATAATCCGTCCTAGTCGCCATTGATGTGGTGGCAGGTTCTCATCAATCAGCATAACTAAGGCGCCGACCTTGAACTCGTTTACCCCATTGTGCCATTTTTGTCGACTTTGCAGGTGGTGGAGATACTCTCTGGACCACCTACTCCAAAAATGTTGCTGCATCATCTGGACGTGCTGCCATCTGTTGAGACGTCCAATCTTCACATCCTCGTATGACGGTTCCGGTAGAGTTACAGCGGAGCGATTGATTAAGAAGTGTGATGGGGTCAACGCACTCATATCGTTGGGATCCTCAGACATCGGGAACAGGGGCCGAGAGTTCAGGATAGTCTCGGTCTGAGCTAGAAATGTTGTCATTTCCTCGTACGTGAGTTTCGTTTCACCGATGACCCGCTTCATGTGATGTTTCATGGACTTGACTCCTGCTTCCCAGATGCCGCCAAAATGGGGGCTTCTAGGAGGAATAAAATGCCATCGAATTCCCTTGAGGCTGCAAAACTCGTTCAGCTTGTGTTGGTGTTGTTGATCATTAAACAGCTCTCGCAAAGCGGCGAGCTCGTTGTTTGCCCCAATGAAACAAGTGGCGTTATCGGAAAAAACATCACTCGGTAGTCCACGACGGCTTGAAAAGCGTTTCAGTGCAGCGATAAAGTTATCCGTTGAAAGGTTCGAAACTAACTCCAAGTGGATTGCTTTCACTACCATACATACAAATACAACCACGTATGCTTTAACTAACTTCGAACCTCTTCCTCCTGTTTTCAGCATAACTGGTCCAGCGTAATCAATCCCCACCTTGGAGAATGATGGCGCAGGGTTTACTCGGAATTCCGGTAGATTCCCCATGAACTGGCTACCGGGCCTTGGATGTTGCTTCGCGCAGATTTGACATTTCGAAATTACTTGTTTGATCACCGCCCTTGCTCGCAGAGGCCAAAAGCGTTCACGAACGATGGCCAACAGTCCGTTTTGACCAACGTGAAATTGTTCGATGTGTAGCTGCCGTATGATAATCGTTGTGACGTGATGTCGTTCAGGCAGTAGCACCTGATGCTTGCCTTCATACGGTATAGCTGAATACTTTAAACGCCCTCCAACGCGAATTAGCATGTCATCTCCTAAAAACGGTGCCAAGTTGGACAAAGGATGTCGCAAGTTTGATTTTGCCTTCAGCAACTTAAGCAGGTCACCAAACACCTGCTGTTGAAGTACCCTTAGGATATTTTTCTCCGATCGCGCCATCTCATCCACTGTAATATTCGACGTTATGGGCCGTTTATGTAATATCAGGTTGATGTAGCGCTCGACGTACACCCACGCTCGTTGCATTTTCCGGTAGTTGCTACATCTAGTCAAGTCGATTGACTGCTGCGATTTAACGACGGCCAAGACTGTTGCTGCTTTGACATCTGGTAACCTTGATTCATCTAACGGATCCATCGAGTCTTCTGGAAGTTGAGATTCCCACAGCTCTGGAGCACTCTTCCACCACAGCTCGTTTTGCAGCAAGTCCTCAGGTAGTGCTCCCCTGGATATTACATCAGCTGGGTTGTGCTCCAAACGAATGTATCGCCACTGGTACCCTTGAGTGAGTTCCACAGTTGCCGCAACACGATTCGATACAAACTGTTTCAGTGTCAACGGTGACTTTTTGAGCCAACATAAAACAATTTTAGAGTCGCAGTGAAGGATCACGTCATCAAATGATATTTTCAAGGCAGCAACGACTTTCTGGGTTAATTCAGCTAGCAATTTAGCACCACACATTTCCAGCCTAGGGATCGTCTGCGCCTTGAGCGGTGCCACACGTGATTTACTGGCAACTAGGGTCACATCTATAATGCCATTCTTATCGACACTCCGGATGTATAACACACAACCGTAGGCACGCATGGATGCGTCCGAGAACCCATGGAGTTGAATGGACACAGCATCTTGGGAGATTAAACATCGTTTCTTCCGCATCTTATTTACAACTATCAGCTGATCACGAATTGATTTCCATCTCTGGGATACCTCGTCCGGAAGTTGTTCGTCCCATGTAAGACCAAGGCGCCAAATGTCCTGCATTACAAGCTTGGATGTTGTGATTATCGGCCCAAGAAATCCAGCAGGATCAAATAGACTGGAAATCTCCGACAATACGACGCGTTTGGTACAATTTATGTTACACAACCGAGGAACTCGGAACACAAAATAATCCTCCAGCGGGTTCCAAATTAGACCAAGTGTCTTAATCGTGTTGTTTACTTCGGCGTCTTCGAAATCAACCTGCTTCTCGTGCAGCTCGACTGGAATCGCTTGCAGTACTTCGGTGCTATTGGAGCAGAACTTGTGCACCCCGAATCCACCTCGGCACAGCAGCTGCAACAGCTCTTCATAAATTTTAATCACTTCAACAGCTGACGATCCACCAGTCAAAAAGTCATCGACGTAGCTGTCCTCGATGATTACTTTTGTCGCCTTTGGAAAATCCTTGCCTTCATCCAATGCCAATTGAACTAATGCCCTTGTTGCGTGGTGCGGTGAGCTGGCGACGCCGTACGTCACTGTTTGCAACTCGTAGATCTTCAGATTGTTGTCATCGTCCAACCATAGAATCCGTTGGTACTTGCAGTCGTCCTTGTGCAGTCTGACCTGACGGTACATTTTGGGCACATCAGCCGTCAGTGCCACTTGATGGGTGCAGAATTTCAAGATGATCGAAAGAATATCACTTTGCACAGTGGGTCCGACTAGCAATGTTTCATTCAGCGAAAGACCTGACGTGGTCTTTGCAGACGCATCAAATACCACTCTGGTTTTGGTGGTCGAGCTAGAGCTTTTATAAACTGCATGATGTGGTATGTAGTAGCCACAATCATTCGATCGTTCCACTTCCTTCATGTGGCCGAGTGAGAGATATTCGGCTAAGAATGTGCAATACTCAACACGTTTCGATGAATTTCTGGCCAGTGCGATCATTAGCTTATCTAGTCGCTTCGAGGCATTATTGAAAGAGTCGCCGAGTTGACCTTGTAGGTTGTTGAATGGAAGTCGAACGATATACCGGCCGTGGTCGTCACGAGTGTGAGTACTTTTGAAATGCTGTTCAACGGCAGCCTCAGCTACTGTCATGTTAGACTCCGGCTGGATGCATTCAATTTCCCAAAACTTTGACATTAGTTTGTTCAGATCTTCTTCGTAGCGGTTCAGCTGGCACACACGCGGGCATAGGCTAGCCTTCCTGGTCGGCACCGATCCGCCTACGACCCATCCTAGTTCCGTCTCAGCTAACGTTAGCGCGTTGTGGCCGATCTTGACGCGGCCCTTTTTGATTAAATCAAAAAAGATGTCATTGCCTATGATGAGATCAATCTCTCCAGGAGTGTGGAACTTTGGGTCAGCTAATTTAATTCCGGGTGGCAAGGACCAGGATCGGGTGTCGATTTCAACCACGGGTAGATTCGACGTGATTCGTTGTACGACCAGGAAGTCTAGAATGGATGAGGCAAAAACATTAGAGCAAGAAATGATCTTAGTAGACAACGAATACTCAACTCGAGTCTGAATGTCATTCAAACCACAAACAGGGAGGTTCACGCGAACCAGCTTCAGCATCAGCTTGGCAGCCAACTTCTCTGTGATTATGTTGCTGTCTGATCCCGAGTCCAACAACGCACGGCATCTAACAGTGCAATCGCCTTGACCGACTACCATCACTTCCGCCGTCGAAAGCAGCACTTGACGTTTCGTACTGCCGGTGTTAGCGCACAGCGAGACTGCGCCGTTCTGCTGCTCAGCAGTACTTTGGGTGTCTGCAGGAACCGACGGTACCACTGGTTGCGAATGTTTCGGTTCGCAGCTCTTTTCAGGAACTGGTGTCATACGGGTATCGCTGGAATGAAGAAGACTGTGGTGTTTGCGGCCACAACCTTGTATTTTACATCGGCTTTGAGACTGGCAATCATTCATCCGATGTCTTGCTTTTAGGCAGTTGAAGCACAAGCCTGCCTTGGTAGCAACAGACTTGCGCTCCAGCACATTCAAATTCTTAAACGTTGAGCAGCGAAAAATAGGGTGGTCTTCCTTACAACAGGAACACACTTCCGTTGCGGTTTGCACAAATGACTTGAATGAAGGCTGCGACTTCTGTCCGATTACTTGACGTTGCTTACTTGGGGGCACTGTTGACTGTTGCACTGCTTGTTGCTGGAACCGATATGTGCGCTGCAGAACACGACCCCGTTCACGCAGGAACTCCATAAATTCGTCATAGACTGGCAATTCACCGCTGCCAATCTTCGTCTCCCACTGCTCCTGCGTCTCCTTGTCAAGCTTCTTGTATATGACATTCACCAGTACCAGCTCGGCCAATCCCTCAACTGGGAACCCGTGACCTGTCAAAGCCTCGCTGTGTTTTGCGCAAATCTCAACCAGTTGCGAGATGGACCTGCCGCGATGCTCCTTTACGACCTTTGGGCAGTCCATGATGGCATCGATGTGTGTGTCTAATATTAATCGCTTATCCTCATATGCGTCTTCCAGGATCCTCCAGGCAACGTCGTAGTCATTGTTGTTGACAATTTCCTGGTCGATCTTGTCTTTCGCGTCGCCGATAAGTGCATTTCGCAGGTGTAGGATTTTCATAGCTGGGGTCTCCTGTGTATACCGCGACATGATACTCTGGAACAAATTCTTAAAACTATACCAGTTTTGCGGATTACCATCAAAGGATGGAAATGGTGCCTGTAGATGTGGAACTGATACTGGGGCTTGTACGTATACTGGCGGTGCTGCGGCAGTTACATGTGGCAATTCCACCAGCTTTCTCGTAAGCTCCGTCTCGACGATGCTTTCTTGTAGCTTTATGTAGACCTGGTTGTGGAGCTGTTCAAAAGATGCGTACTCTGTACGTTGCGTGGCTCTTTCGTCTTTCGAGAGCAGGAGAGAGATAGCAGAGTGAGTTGTTTCAAAATCGTCCGCGGCTCGGCGCAACGTTTCCTCATACAGCTTCAGAAGATGGACACTCACCGATTCCGCTTGCAACGACTCGTTCATTCTTAGTAATTTATCGACGAGCATGTCCCGACGATCCATTAGCGCTTCCAGATTCTTCTCCATTATGCGTTCTTTTTCCTGGGCTTGTTTTTCTGCTTTTTGTTGGGCGACAGACTTCACTGCACCGCTGATAGAACCCGACAGAGCGTCGAGAATGTTTCTCCGCGGTATCTCCTTCGATGGTTTTTCACGGGGTGTCTGAGAATCACTCATTCGTAGCACTTTTGCCTCTTCTATGGCTATTTATTAGTTTATCTCGCGCTGAGACGAAACCTCTTCATTCGCCAATATGGCGGTTATGTCTTTCACAGTGGTTGAACTGCTTTCTTCGCCAAGATGGCAACCACACTTGTTTGTATGCCACGGACACACACACAATTTCAATCCGCAAATGTTCTGTTCGCCAAGCTGGCGTTCACTTGATACTCGTGTCACGGACACATACGATTTGCAAACCGAACGTAGTCGGTAACTTTTCTGCAGTGCCACGGACACACACTCATTTTTTTCCAAGATGGCAGATGTTTTATTTCTGTGCCACGGGCACACAAACACTTGGTGGCGTAGCGCCAACTAAATTTTCTTTGCCAATTGAGGCAACTAAGAACTTCACCAAGATGGCGAATGTCCTCAACTGCCGGTGGCGAAGTTGCACCAAATTTCAAATTTTTCCAATGCAAGGTTAAGATTTTCAACAACAACAAAACACCGGGAACCAATCCAAATTCTCTGAAAATCCGGCTCGAAGGACCATAAAATGTTCATACGCGATAGCTCAATAACGATGGGTTTCAAGAGAAAATGGATGGTTCTGGACGGGAGAATCAAAAACACGCGTGCTCTCGTAACAACAGTTCGATTTATTCTATCTATGTTCTCTTAACAGTGCTGCCTGATGGGCCAAATGAAATTTAACAAATTCATAGACTCAAGATGAATAAAAAATGAAAGGTAAACAAATCTCGTGTACATTACTTTCGCAGTGCGCCCACCGACATTATAGTAAATGTTGAATCACCTATTTTTAATGATCCTGACCCTGCCTAGTCAGCTTAATCCCCAAACAATGGTAAAATTGACTAGCATACCTTTCTCTGTGTAATTGACTTCGGAAAGTATCTTTTTTATAAACCTGTCGATTTTTTTTTTCCTTTTTCTTGGTGAAAATCCCTTTTACCGAACCGAGTGATTTTCAATTAGAAGTGCCAGAATAGCGCATTGCTGATGATCATAAACGAAAATTTCGAAAACGTTATGCTTTCGCATGAAATGTTTGTAAGTCTCAAGGGATGAACTCAAATAACCCGTAGTTGACATTTACGCAACATAGTGAAGATGTACCTATATTAATCTCATCACTTTGCAATTCATCCTACTTGAAATAAAACGATATACACGTGACAGGATTAGTTAGTAATGTTTGTTGTAATTATTTAACGTAAGCAAACATTATTAGAAAACGAAACCGATCCTTTAACTGCCCAATTGTTTGATTCATCGTAGGATGAATATAGGAACAATGAGATTAATATGGGGGTTCTTAGATGAAATTTTAACAATCCACTTACCGTCTTGGTGTAAACTGCATCACGTCCCAACGATGGTGATTGTTTTGTCAATTGTTCCTTGAGTCTCTGCAAATTAAATTTTTGTATACGTGATTAGGATTTCCTATCAAAAACATTCGCTAAAGTGTTTCTTACCAATCTAATACCCGAATGCATATATTTCACTTCAGTAGAAATGAAGCAACTCAACTGAAGGAAATTTTCCTTGGATTTGCTCACGGGTTCGTCTTCCGCTTCCGTGCATTTCATCTCAACATCAAATGAACCTCCAAACCATTGATCAATAAATGAGCTACAAAAAAAAAAGAATAACGGTGGCATGTTACGCAGTTTTTTTTATAGAGGAGAAAATCAAATTACTTATGCTTAGCTAGTTGATCATTTTCCCCTTTGGTTGGGGGTAACTTCTGTTGCAACATTTTCAACAGCTCGGACCAACATTCGTTGGCGTCCTGCTGTCGGTATGTTCCATTCTCGCCAGTTTGTGCAAAATTTGGGAATGCGATGTGCAACCGCTGAAGAAACAGCACCGGTGTAACGGTATCACTTCTTTCCATGTCATCGAAAAGATTGCGCATGGACTGTGTAATCGCCCCAGGGGAAGCAAGACCAGCAAGACCCGAGGAACTGGATGAGTCGTCCTTGAACTTTTTGAGTGATTCTCGTAGTTCCCGAACCGATTTCAAGCATTGCAAGGTTGCATTCATATAGCATGTATTGCCCAAGTTGGTCAACCCTGCAGGCAGCTCCAACTTAAATTGTTAATTGGTTCGTATTATAATTCATTTATAAAAACTGAAAAACCTATTTTACTCACAGCAGTTGCCAGCTCACTTTCGTTCATATCTTCAATAAATTTGGGTTTTTCTACTGGCTCCTGCGGAACTTCCTCCTTAGTTCCAAGCAGTAGAAGCGTCGTCCCCTGGAAATTTTATATTTTAATATAAATTATATATTTAAAAAAAAATCATAAACGTACTAATAACTACTTACATTCTTGATTGTCATGTTCCATTCGTCGTCCTTAAGACTAATGCCCTTGCATAGGACCTTTTGACGTTCCGGTTGTACTCCAGTCAAGGCGTATAACTGGGCTTTAAATAGCATTGGTTCTTCGTCGGTGTTTACCTCAACATTCGGAAAGTTTTCCTTTCCCCATTTTACTTTTACTGTAAAACAATTTAATTGAGAGTGAAGATCTTTATTCTATTTTTTAAGACAAGAAGATCCAGAAAACATTCGTATTGAGAATTTTCTTTTCTATAACCTCCAAAATTATAGTTATCCTCCGTTTCTTTGACGGAAGTTGATCTTCCGAGTTCAGTATTTACCTGTAAAGCAAGGCATTCTGCACGACTTGAGTGATCTAGCAGCTTTCAGCAAAAAGCAGTATCAAAATTTATCAAAAATTCGCTTCAAAACGATCGCACACAAAAACAGAAAGACTGTCCAAAATATTTCAACTGCTGATGAGTTGCGAATAAACGCGAATAATGACACTTCAAAATTCGATTTCGATGTGATGACAGTCTGTCATTTTTTTCTTTGTTTTGTTTGATGCATCCTGATTTTTCTTTTGCTCTCACGCTAAAATGTACATAGTCAAATCACAGACTTTTCAAATATGGACGCATAATACCGATAATCACATACATAAATCATTATATAGAAATCAATTTGCTTGCTTTGTCTAATATTGATTTATTTTCCTTAAAAATAACCTAAGCTCGTTCATAAATAAACCCATTGAATCACTAAAAACATTGATAATATAAGATAAAATCTAGTATAGATCATATAGGAACTTATTTCCGTGTAATACATCGGCGCCGACAAAAATGCTGTCAAAATGCAAAATTCCTCACCGGCCAAATAGGGACTCTTTGCACTATGGGTGATTGATGTATGATATTCATTTAAAAATCCAGCAATTCCACAGAAAAAAGTTCTATGAATTTCATAGCAATTCGTAGTTTAGTTCCTTATCCAAAAATATTAAACCCGTATTTTTTTTTTAATTTTGTCATTTTAACAACTTAATACGCCAATGAGAGGAAAATATTTTTTTTGAAAAATAGTTATTAAAATACACCTATATTGCAAAATTCATAATAAAACATGGATTATATTTGTTTTTCATAGTTTTTATGGTCTTAGGACCAAAGAACGACGTGAACTTGGTCCTCAGATGCCTGAAATTATCCTACGCGGACGACCTAAAGCTGTACTACGTCATAAAATGTCCAGAAGACGCCGATTTTCTTCAACAGGAACTACAAGTGTTCGACGACTGGTGCCGGATCAACAGAATGTCCTTAAATGTATCCAAATGCTCGGCTATCTCCTTTGGCCGAAAACGTGCGATGTATCTCCACGAGTACATCCTTCGAGGAACACGCTTGAAACGCGAAACAACAGTCAAGGATCTGGGAGTAATGCTCGACTCCAAACTGTCATTCGAGAATCACATTGCCTATATTGTTTCTAAAGCCTCATCGCAGTTAGGATTCATCTTCCGCTTCGCAAAAAACTTCAAAGACGTTTATTGCCTGAAGGCACTATTTTGCTCTTTGGTTCGTCCTTTTTTGGAGTACTGTGCTGTCGTTTGGTCCCCTTTCTACCAAAATGCAGTCCAGAGGATCGAAGCCGTTCAGCGAAGGTTTATACGCTTTGCTTTGCGACATCTTCGTTGGCAAGACCCTCGCAGATTGCCAAGTTATGAAAGTCGGTGTAAGCTCATCAGCCTGGAATTGTTGGAAGGGAGGCGTATGGTGGCCAAAGCGTGTTTCGTTGGTGACCTCCTTCAGGGAAACATCGACTGTTCAACTTTACTTGGTCTCTTGAACATCAACACTCGACGACGAAACCTACGTTTACAATCTTTCTTTATAAACCGACACTCAAGGACCAACTACGGCAAACACGAACCTGTGCTAAGCATGTGTCGCGTTTTCAACAGCTGTTATAACGTGTTTAATTTTAATGTATCCCGTGATGTTAATAAGCGTTGTTTCCGAAGATGTATGTGTTAGTTATTGTATGTAATTAAGTTTTATCTAGTTGTCATTGGGATAAACATTTTTATCTGTTGACGAATAAATAAATAACGACAAGAGCTTCCTCGTTCTTATATTGTTTCTAGAAAGCTTAGACTATTTTCAACATATTTTCAAAAATTCTATGTTTTCAGTTCTTGCTGATCATACCTTGAACATATGAACTAAGACCACCTTAGGTCAGATGGAATATATATAATAAAAATAAAAATAATAATAATATCTTCTGAAAAATATATTTTACTTGACGTCGGACGAACCGATCCCGAGCGCCACGCTGGATGGAAAAAAAATCAATATCCATCCTCATCAAAAGTATAAGTCAAACGTTAAACGTTACAAAACTTGGTGCTGCGTGTGGTGCTAATTTGACAGCTCGGTTTTGTCGTTAATTTGATTCGAGAGAAAAATCTTCCGTGTTGTACTTAGCTCAGTAGTTATCACAACGATAGTATTTTTCATTGTTTATTAGCCAGGTATTATAATGTTTTGTCTAAATTACTTATACTAGTAGTTTGGTAGAAGAAATATTGAAAAGAAATAGCATCCATTGTGAACCGAACTTAAAATGTTAGAATCGTTACTAGCGCCACACCAAACGTGGCAGGCTTCAAGAACTAACGCTTTCTTCAGTCCTCTGGCTTATACCTTTGAGTCATATGGCAAGCCTTATACTTTCTCTAATAAAGTCAAATAGGGGGGAAAGGGGCATAATGAGCACCCTAAGCAATGCATAAGTTTTTTTGTTACTAAATGCAACCAAATCCCATGTGTTTCGCTGCTATATTTCAATAGAAGTCTTTTCATCAGTGATCTGATAATAAAAAGTATAAAATTAGCCATTACACGGTACATATATATTTGATACCTAGGTTGATACATCATGTTTCTTATATTTATAAATAAAATATTGCTTCTAATGATAAGTATTAATCGATCAGACACGCCCGGATAAAAATAACCATACAATGACAATACAATAATATAAAATAACATTAAAATCTATTGCCGAACGTGTATCTTACTGTTCACGTATTGGATAAATAAAAATTGCATATTGTCATTACAATAGATCTACTATTCACCCAACATGCTAGAATTTTCAACAATTGTGAAACAATACAATCAATAGTAATTGACTCAGATTTGTTCGGGATAAAATTATTTTTTTTATAGTTTGTTCATGTGATAACTTGGTTATTAAATACATTCTACTAATTATGTTTTTTATTGCCTGAAGTACGTAATTAGTTATAATATTTTGAAATGGAAGTGACTTCTCATCAACATGCGTCCCTAGGAGTGGACAGCAATTTCTGCTAGAACAAAAGTGGTGAAGAGAAAGTATTGATAGGTCCGTTAAAGTACGACAGGCTGTGAAATTGAATAGAAGCATTATAAATTGAGCGGGGGTGTTTTTCTCTGAGCTTATTAAGTAAATTCCGACGTGAGAAACATTATTGGAAATTGATGTCTGTCACATGTTGACTTTAGGAGGTGTAAACAGAAATTTCCCCTTCCTTGCCTACCCCGCACTGGGGTAGTTTTATAAAAGCAACAGTAAAAGATTGTGCGCTTGATTGGATATTGTCTTTCAAATCGCCCTCCGCTCAATTTTAACTGCTTCTATTAAATTTCACAGCCTGCCGTACTCTAACGGACCTACCAATAATTTCGCTTCACATCTTTGGTTTTAGCAGAAATTGCTGTTCACTCCTAGGGTCTCATTGATTTGGTTATTAAACTTTAATTTGATTAGTTTTCAAATAGTGAGACATTCCATTAAGCCATTTTTTTTCATCAAAAATTTAATCGAAAAACTCGAAAATGCTGCTGTATTTGTTGCCTACAATAAAACAATTTATTTTTCACACGCAGTTTTAAAAGAAGGATAGCCGGTTAAAAAGGTGCTGTCGGCAAAAGTTATACTCACTTGACAAGCTTAAGATTAAAAAAAAAACACTCCTGCGTCCATGAGAATCAACGTCTATAGTGATAGATAGAGAACCAGTGAGCAAATAAATGTAAACAAAAACGGCAGATGTGTGGACGACGCTACGAAAATACAAATAAAAGCTTAGAATCAGGGATGCCAGATATTTTTTTTTTCAAATGTCAGCGATAAAAATTTGAAATGTCTGGGAATGTCTAAAAATGTCTGTAAAATTAACCTAGAAATTAACCTTCTTTCAACAAAAAGACGCAATAAGAGAGTTATGTCATTTTCGCTATAGGTGTAAGCATTTCTACATCCATTTCTTGGATCGTATGCAATCTAACACTATTGTTTCATATTTTCAAAGTGACATTTAAGCTTGAAGCATTCGCATAGATGACATATAGTTTTTTTTTCCCTTATAACGTTCTTTCCAGTTTTTTATTTTAAAATCAAAATTTAGTTTTCATTTGATAAATTCAAATAACTTTTTTTTTCTTTGTCCAAAAATAACCATTGCATTTCAATGAATAACAAAGTCAATTTTCCGTTACATAAATTAAAAAGTTGAATTCAAATTTTTTTTTATTTCATTAATAAAAAAACATAACAATGAAACTTGTTGTTATGATATAAAATGTTTGGGTAAAAAAGATTTTTTGCAGTAAAAGTCGAGGGGCTGTCAACTTGCGTATCTTCGATTCATCTATCGGTATTTATAAGCGGGGCTACCCTGTATGGCATAAGGTCGTTTGGCATAAGGCCGTTTGGTACAAAGTTTATTACCATAAAGTCATTTGGCATAAGATGTTGGATTATCAATGATCATTTGGCATAAAACAAAGAAAACATTGAAAGCATTACGGTCATTTGGCATAAAAACCATTTAGTATAAATATCGGAAAATGAAAGCTGCTTCAGGTTCAGTTGGCAGTTGGCATAACTTGGACATTCAACATTCATGTGGCATAAAAGTTTGTTGGCATAATGGCCATTTGACATTGATTAGCGAACAGTTTGAGAAAGATTATTTGGAGTAAAAATCTGTAAATTGACGTTTCATCAGAAACATTTAGCATAATGACAGTTTGGCATAAACACTAAAAAATTAGATCAATTTCAGAGCAATTTGAAACTATTATCCAAGGGAATATTACTATGGATAAAAGCCTATGCCAATGACATTATGTCAAATGATCATTATGCCAAAGGACCACTTGGATTCTGTTAGTGCAAGAGTGTTATGCTAAATGGTCATTATAACAAACGGCATTATGCCAACTGACCACTTAGCTCAAGTTATTGAGTGTTATTTTGCGTATTATTTCAGTCTAGTATAAGAAATAAGATTTTTTTAACCCACCCACTTTAGACTTTTCTAGCTGTCCCTTATTAGTGAGTTTAATCGTATTTTGATGCGAAGGTATACATTTTTAAAGCTTGCTTTGATGGTTTAGTTGATAGATACAGTTGATTTCTTCGTGGTTAAAATACTCAGCAACCCCTTTTTAACGGTAAATTTCTCAAATATGATTTGTATTGTTGTGAAACTTGATTTTTGTTGTGACCTAATGGCAATGAACCAATATTACCAACGCTTTGACAGTAATTTTCATGGTGACAATAGCAGTGAAGTAGGGACTCCATGTTACCCTCGGAAAGGGCCTATACGCTGCTTATCTCCGGGTCCATTGTGTCTACAAGTGGCCGACCGCTTTCGTTTCCTCAAGGATTACTACTTTAAAAATAAACTATACTTACGCTATTTTAAAATATTTCAACAAAGCTTCTTACCATATCTACTATACTGTTCAGATTCTCGTACGTTTTAAAACCGAATTTTAGAGAATACCTTTATTTGAAATTTAAAAAATATTTCAAATGTCTGTAAAAGTTTAAAATTTAAATTAAAGTTTAATTTAAATTTAAAAAGAAATTTAAAAAAATATTTCAAATGTCTGCAACATAAATAAAATGTCTGCTAAATGTCTGCATCGTTACAAAAGTCTGCAACAAAAAGGAAAAGTCTGCAAATTTACAGACATGTCTGTAAATATGGCATCTCTGCTTAGAATAGGCAAATACCCCTATACGATTCTGAATACTTGGTAAACACTCGTTATAGATCATTGCACAGATCAGGGAACTTGTTTACAAGGTGTTAGAATTCGAACCGCACTAACGAAATTTTTCATTTGCTTTTTCCGGATTCGGTACAATTAGATTCAGGAAATGATGGCAAAATAAGCACCGGAGTCTATTTTCCGGCTGTTTTACGTCAATCGTTATTAATTTAGAGCACAAAATCTCAAACCGGTCTTACCGAAAATATTCTAAGTCCGCGTAAACAAGCTCCCTGAACTGTCAAAACTACATTGATGACGCTATCGTGCAATGATCTATTGAGCTTGATTTTAAACAACATACCCTTAAGGGCATATTTTTGTTTTTAAAAAAAAAGAGGGGAAGGGGTTTTGGGTTCTGTTTTTTTTTATCCCTCCGCTTTTTTTTTTTTTTTTTTTTTTTTTTTTTTTTTTTTTTTTTTTTTCTCTTGGTGGGGGGGGTGGGGGGAGGGGGGGGGGGTGGGGGGGGGAGACAACACTTTTCTCTGGTGGGGGGGGGGGGGGGGGCGTCTCTCCTATTTTTTGTACCTTGAGCAAATTTTCAATAGTTTACAAATAAATATTAATAACTATTTTTTACTATGTATCATAAATTTGATATGCACATTGCCAATCCATTGCTACAACACCTTTGGAAAACTAACGAGAAATGACGGATTGATTAGGGTTCAAAATGCTGATAACTTTTCGTGAGGCTGTCATTTTTGTACCCGTAAAGTAAAGGCTTATATGAATGGTAATCAAAGACGTATGTATGGCTAATGTACATTATGGCAATCGCCCGAATGGCTAATGGGGTGTCATCTTTACAAAAATGTTAAGTTATAAGTATTAAAATATTTCAAGATAGAGCAGGAATAAGGGCGTATAATATTTCATCGTCTTCCCCTCCTGCATAATATGTTGATAATAAGCAGGGGTAGGCTGCATTATATAACCTTAAGACGTTGCTATCGCTATGTAGCATTTCATGGTGAAAAATGCAATCTAACACGTTTCTTCTTACCCTATTTTGAAAGAAGTCAACGAAGAGAAATCGATGAAGTATTATCCGCCGTTATGCTTAATCTTAATCTTGACTTATTGTATCACAGTTCATAGAAACAGACTTGCTCAGTAATAATACATTTCTTCACCGGGTGGGGTTTCAGAGTCGGAGTCGGATTCATCGTTTAAACGACGTTGCAGGGCCTTCAAGTTGATTCTTACTGGAGTTATTGATAATTTAATTTCCAAGTAGTTCTCTTCGAAGTGCGTAAATCCAAACTCCTGCAGTTGATTGTGACGGATTTGCATGTTGAAAGAAGCCTTGGATTGTTTCAAGAATTGGTGTTGAAAGTTAATTTTTTTCGTGCATTCTTCTTCGTAGTTTGTTAGCTCCAGGTGTAAGTCATATCTACAAACGAAGAGCACTTCCTGTTGGCCTTATTAATTTTTTTTAGTGTTTCAGATTTACTTACAGACCGGGAAATCCGGATATCAAGCACGCATGGAATTCTAGATATCTAGAACTGTTTGATCCAGAAATTCCAATTTTCCACACATTCCAGGCGTCGTCGATGTTCAAAAAATGATCTTTCTTACCACTGTGCAAAAAATGTTCGACAGTAAATGTGTACACGCTCGGGATGCTAGAAAGAATATAAATTATAACAATTGCTTAACTAATGCATACATAAAGCGTTACCAACCATTTAAATTGTTCATCACTGTCCTTCAGTTTTTGTAGTAAGTTGGTCTGAAGTTTAGATTGCTCTTCAAATGATGCCGGTCGAACGAGCACCCGAAAATCTAAATTCGTTGCCTTTCTATTATTACTTATTGTTCTGGTATCAATAAAATTCATTACACCTATAGATTCACGTTCTTCGAAAGCGCTCGTCGCGGTGTGTTTCTTTGGACAATAGTTAAGCAATTCAATTATGAATTCGTATTTTCCTGCAAATCCCTTATGAAGGCGGAGATAAACACTGATCCAATGGTTTTCAGTGACACAACCCTTGGGCCATACTTCCAACTTCCAGCTTGATCCTAAATTATCAATAATATCTTTCGAAAAAACACGCTGCGGCCCCTTTTTCGGTACGAAATTTCGATACGTAAAATATCCAACCGTGTATTTTGGTTTAAGGTAATTGTCCGGGTTTGTAGTGCTGAAAATAATCATGTTCAGAAGATTATAACAATTTGTTGAAGATACACTCACTATTCAGGATGTGCCAATGAACCATCAGAAATCTTTTCAAATGTTGGCCCAAGGTCTTCAATTTTTTCGAAACACTGTAACTTAATCAGATGTTTTGCCTGGAGATCTTTTCGGCAGTGAGGACAACATGCTGGATTGTCCACATCCTCTTCCTGCGGCCTAGTGAGCCATTGATAAACGCACTCGTAGCAAAACAGTGCCGAACAAAACGGGCAAATATTGGCATTTATTGGAAGCTTCAAACAAATCATACACTTCAACTGTTCGCTGAACCGTCTGAGTGCCGTTTCACTTTGACTTTGTGAATCGAGCGACATTTCGAGTGTAAAAATTTCACGAAATTACTAAACAAAATATTCACCGCTTTTAGTTTATGTCTGTGGTTTAGTAAATGAATGGAAGAAAAATGTAGGGTCAAAGGGGTTTTGTTAAATTCAAATGGGAATATTATAGGTTGATTTAAAAAGATAGAAAAAAAATTCACCTTTTTTTTTTTTTAATTTTTTTTTAATTTTTGTTGTATTTTTTTTTTTTTTTTTTTTTATTTTTTTATTCAATATTTTTGTTTTTTTGTGATGTTATTGGGATTTTTTATAGTGCTCATTTTTTTTGTTTTTTTTTTTTTTTATCGTTTGGAAAAATTGGTGGGTGTTTTTTGGTTTTTGACGTAGACTACGTCTTACGGCAAGGGTAGGGTGTCAAATGAAAATCTAAAATATTGCGACCGTCACGAAAAACCGTACGTTTTGTACGCGAATAACTCAAATAATCCACGATAGATTTACATGATTTCTTCCTCAATCGGTCGGAAATTTTACCGCGCTCCAATTCAATTGTCCAACATTATTCTCAAACAATAGTAAACTATTGAAAATAACGCAAATATAAGGTGATGTCTTATAATGTCATTTTGCAGAGTAAATTTACCAAATTTCCTATCACAGTTTTCAAATCGAAGCAAGGAACGTCTTGCATCATCTTCTTCTTCTTTGTATTAGAGAGAGACTTTAACCAATCATGTCATTCGTCTCTCTATGTACGTCTCGCATGCAGCTGAGAACGGTATAAAACGCACACTTAGGAAAAATTTGCCTCATTCGTTTGGCAGCATTGAAGCTGTGCGGAGCTGGTCGCTGGTAGCTGGTCGCAGGCAGCTGGTCGCAGCTGCTGCATTCGTCCGGCAGCGGAGCTGGTCGCAGAGGCAGCTGGTAGTCGCGTAGTAGCTGGTGGTGGTAAATACCACGGCTCTCCCGAACAGCGATCGTCGCGATGAGGTAAAATGTCGGATTATGGGGGCGCACAATCGCGTCGGTTTGTGCAAGCCGCCATCTTACCTCACCATGGCGATTGTTTCGCCGCGACTTCAAAAACGCTGCTGTTTGGGGGAAAGCGTCCTTGGGGGCGAGCAGCAGTAGGTGAAATAATCTGTCCTAAATAGGACAATAAATTAAAACAAAAGAGTTGTTTATTAAAGAACTAATCTTAAATTTCTTTCGATGCTCGATGGAGGGCGAGCCGTCGGTTAAAGTTTTACCCAGCTTTTTGGCGCAATCCATAAACTTATAATCTGTCCTTTTGAGGACAACCAATTAAATTAAAAGAGTTGTTTGTACAAGAGTTAAATTTTATTTCGTTTGGTTTGTGCGCCTAATATCATGGTGCCGATTCGTTCGCCGCAACTGCAAAAACGCCTCCATGGAGGGCACGCCGTCGGGAAAATTTTACCCAGCTAGTTGGCGCAACCCAGTAATAAATAATCTGTCCTTTTGAGGACAACCAATCCAGTTCAGAGAGTTGCTTATAGAAGAATTAAATTAATATTTCGTTCGGTTTGTGCACCATTTAATCTAGTGCCGATTTGTTCGTCACGACTGCAAAAACGCTACTGTTTGCGGGAGAGCCTCCATGTAAGGCGAGCAGGACAATTCTCCGTCGGTGAAAAAAATTTCCTCACTGGTTGGCACAACCCGCGATGAATCAATAAATCAATTCAATTTCTAATTTAAGAGAGTTATTTGAATAAGAGTTTATCTTACATTTCGGTCGATTGGCAGTCATATTGGATTTTGCCAAGTCGTTACTAGGCAACAGTGTGCTATGCAGCGGATCCATAAAATCAGTGAAAATAAATCAAAGCCTGCCGGTGCTTTGATTTATTTTCACCGAAAAATCCTACCAGATACAAATCCATCTTTGCTACTTTCAATTTAATATTCTCAGCTTGAGAGTTTGTTTGATTGGGATTTTCGTTTCAAATTGTCGATTTGCAGCCAGTGGTATTAGCAAAACTTGTTTTCCCTTCGTCGCATACCTTAAACCACACAAATTCCCTATCACGGACACCATTTTCGATGTCGAACATGATATTGCGAACCAACATTCTCTGTAAATTCCAATTAGTAGTGTGTTATGAACAGTTGTTCTGTTGTGTTAACGATTCTCGTTGGATAGAGTCCTACCTCTAGGAAGAAAAACTTTTTGAGAAACATAGTGAAAGTGAGAACCGATTTGATCCAGAACGCTTGCGCAGATTCAGGAAAGTCATAAAGAGCGAACATAAATCCTCCGAAACGACCATGATATCGATACAAATAATGCGCTGAACATGTTTTAATGCGTGATTATTTTCTCAGGTGTTTATTTTATATTTATAAGAATTTATTATGTATTAACCATCTTTTTCTCCCATATCCATTGCAAAGAATAATGAAATTTTATAAAACTCACTCTCTTTTTTCGGCGAGATCTAATATATTTATATATATTTCGATTTCCTTAACGTTTTACCCATAATGGATTCACTAATTTACCTGATATTTACATAGAAACATGAATAATAATTTCACAAGAAAACCATAGACCATATTTTAGGTACGCATTTAACCTTATATTCCCAACTATGGCGTAATTTATTCATCGCATAGTAAAATGTAGAATATAAAAGTTTTCAATGGAAAAGTAAGAGTGAGCGGTTGTGTATTTTTCGAAGAGCTTATTCATACCAACACCTATATAACTAAATGAATATAGTGGGAATTTTATTGTTTTGAAATGGAATGGCCTATTGATCACATGAGAAAATCATTTAGATGTTATTAACTAGCTTTATATTCCGTATAGTATACCGAATACAGCCGAATGCCCGGAGCGATAAAATAAATAAACTTTTCTGAAATTCGTTCGAACAAGAATCCTTAATGATATCCATATCCATCGAAAGTTTTTGACTTAATAATGATGGTGGGGGGGACTAAAACTAGTTAAAACTATCATTAATTTAATAATTTTATATTCCCTAACAGATCCTCAACTATCTTCTAGGCCTTAAAGATAGCCCATCGTAAAACGTACAACCGTGGCCGTGTCATCATTTAAACCAAAAGGCCACCAAAGAGTTATAAAGAGTGTACAAGTGTACTGACTTCATAAAACCAAACGGCCCTTTTCAGGGCCACCAAATAATATCTCAAGAGCGTACAATAGAATTTTCTTACATACTGGCTTCAAGACGCTGGTCTAATGTCCCATAAGAGCCGCACCCGTCATATTGTGACTTAAACTGCTTCTATCGGTAAGGGTAAGCGACCGGCACGAATAATTGAAACCCTTTTAACGCTAATAATAGCCACACAGAATTTCCCTTGCATTATAATGCATCACTTGGTTTAACGTAGTCTACGTCAACCGGTCGTGTCTTGTACACAACCCCACTGATTTTTTTGGTATGTGTCCCTTGACTCAGCCTAATATGCAACAATCGATTACATTTTTTACTATAACTCATAAAATATTTGAGCTGGAAGCGATATTTAACTAGTTATACACTTGCTTAGATATGTTCAATATGCCATTTGGTAGTATGTATCACGAAAAGTTACACAACTCATTTTATAAAGTCAGAAACTTTCGAGGGATATGGATGTAATGTCGGTCTATAAGCGCCAAATTGGGTCTATTCATGGATGCAAGTTCGTCCCATTCGACAGATTTGTTATTAAATGTTGTCTTCGCACGATTTTTTTCTGATTTTCTGATTAAATGCGTTTCCAGCTGTATTCGCTCTACCCACCAAACAATTTCATAAATCAAACTATACTAAAACTGCTAAGAAACACTTAAGTGATTTTTACATATGGTTTAGCGACCATTTGATAATCAAAACATTATAATTCACTCTACACAGATTTTGTTCCTTTAGTTTGTATTAAGATGACCCATATGGAAAACTTTCAACCGAAACTCAGACATTTTTATTGTAAATTTTACCAATAACAACATTTTTACTACACTTTCCAAATAACAGGCCATAGTTGGGAACGTGGTAAAAAATATGTTCCTAACATTGGGTCTATGGTTTTCTTGTTAAATCATCGTTATTTTACCTATGTGACCTGTTAGTTCATAACGTGTGACTATTTGCTGTACATCTTGGCTGTATTATTCGGTTTATAGGTTCAATTTCTGCAAATTAAGATCATTCGAAGATCGTGTAGATAATCTGTTCCGCTTAACCAGTAAAGTCATATTGTCTAAAAAGTTGAGGAAATCGAAAATTACGCGGAAGTGAGCAACTATTAATTGATCAATTATGTCTCAATTGCTTTGAAATAAATCGGTCATCCTGATAGGAATATAATTTTGTTGATTATCGGCAAATTTATGACATTTTTGGTACATAGGCCGAATCAAGGAGCTAGGCTGACATTACATCCCGTTACCCTACATGCTGGAAAATATTATACTTACTTTTGAAAAACTTTCAAATGTCCATTTATGGTACTTCTGGATAAAATAAACAAAAAACTTCTTTTAACTGCTTATAATTTTAAAAAAACCCTTTTTTTTTTTCCCGATGATTCGTTTTGTTATGAAGGTTCTTCTGTTTATAAACACGCGCAGAACCATCGCTTATTCTTCCGGTCTTCCTCTAATCTCTCCACCGATTGCTTGTCGATCTGCCAAACTTGGAAGACATCTGCATGGAGTAATCTCAAATTATAATAATCCGTCCAATCTATCACAAAACGTTGAGATTGGTTGAGCGGACTGGAGATAATGAAATCCATTTGTATAAGGCCAAGTCTCTCCCGGTTGGTATTAAACCGATGAGCATGGATATCAATAGAAACATAAAGTTACCAGAAGGCACAAAATGCATCTACGGACTCTTATTTTTACGAAATCCCTCAATTTCAATTTTTAATGGATTAGCATAGATTGTTCATTAGACACTTCAACTTGATTGATACAGTTATTAGTTACAGCAGTGCAATAGATTGTAGAATACAGTAGTAAAAATTGTAAGTTACGAAAAAAGAGTTTGGTTCGAGCATCGGCTGTGAAAGGTTGTGTCGATGCTTTATTACGCACTATTTTCCTATCGAGCATGGCGCGTTTCGTGTTGTTTCGGTTATCTATAATTCGGTGTAACGAGTGATCGAGTGAGCACAGTAAGAGAACAACAAAGCGTCTCTCAAGCGTTCATAAAATTATCCTTGTTTTCCTAACGGAAAACCACCATCACACTTTGTGAGTGGCTCCAATAGCATCCTTATTATTGGTTTAACTCAGATCAAATCGGATTTCCAACATTATAAAAAATCACCTTGTTTTTCCGATGAAAAAACACCATTACACTTTGTGTGTGGCCCCAATAGCATCCTTACTGTTGTAATCGGTTCGAATCAGAAATCGGTACTAGTGTTTAAATATTTTACTAAACGAAGCGTGAATTCAGCTTATTGTTTACCAAAACGAACCCTGCTGCCACCCAATCTTGTCATCCAAAATCCCAGTGATTTCTCGTGGAAGTGCGGCGGTGGTCTCGGCTTCCAATAAAACGTCCAAATAAACGTTAACGCATTCCTACCCTTTCCTTATTTGACCTGCATTCGGGCGAGGCCAGCCCCGGTATTGCCTTAGTTTGGGATCACCAGTTTTACACATTGAGCATGTTTGCATCATCTGTTGATCTTCTGAGTAATAACAGCTGAACTGGCAGTAACGGAATAACAACTTCGGGCGGTCAATCATTCTCATTATCCTGCTCATGCTCATAAAAACGGATAAATTATTTGAATAGGATAAGACAACTGCAACTTCTCGCCCTGACTAGCCTGCTGTTCTGCTTCTCACACGCTGACTCAAACTGTAAGATATGATCAACATATATTCTCAATAATATGAAACTACAGTACCCTAAAACGGGGAAAGCGGGGTAACGGGGCGGTTTGACCCATGCCATGAATAGTTCAAATAAATATTTTTCGTTGATACTTTTTCTAACTATCAACTGTGTTTCTTAATCTAGTATTATTTGGCTTCTGAAAGCTATAGCATAGGTTTGAATATTCAGTTTTTTGATTAACCAAGAACTGAACATTGAGCATAGCTTCTTCAACTTTCAGCTAGCGGAGAAAAAAATCAATCAATGCTTATCTAATAGCTAACATTACAGATTAAGAGATATTTCCCTAGTAGCATATTTGTTTCAAACCAGTAAAGGTGACTGCTCTGTGACTCAATTAAGTCACAATAGAGCTGCTGAAACTAGTTTTGACTGTTGTGTGCTGCTTGGAGTTTTTAGATACTTTAGGCTACATAGGTTGGGTTCTTGGTTAAAGGAAAAATATTGTAATAAAATTGTTACTCGTTACTATTTAAAAACTATTATATAATTATAACTATTTTCTCATGGATGTCAATTTTCTACACTTTTTTGCTACAACTTGTTACAAAATCGAGGCAACTTCGCGTAATTTGGCTTTTTTATTTAGGCAAAGGAGAAATCTGACAAACATCCCAAGCAACACAAAATCGTCATATTTGGTTACAGTGACTTGATTGTGACTTAATTGAGTAGTATTGGAGTAAAATCAACTGTATTGCAACAAGTTACCTTGCAACCTTCTAGAGATAAAAAATAAATAATAATATATTGAAACAAATAATAAAATTCTAAAAATAAAATCAAAACTTAGGGGGGGGGGCAACGGCACCCCCCCCCCCCCCCCCTGGCTACGCCTATGCTCATTTTAATGCAACGGCTGCAAAGTATTTCAATGAGAGATTGATCAGCTAAGTTTGCTAAGTCACCTATTTCAATTTTAGCTAAGTTCAACTATTTTGCTGTCGTTCTTACATTACTATTATTAAACAGTTATTTAGGTAATTCATTCATAATAAAATTAAAATCAGTGTACAGCCTATGAGATCCACTTCAAATGACTATAACCACTATAACGGTAAGGAAACGGAAGAGAAGCTCGAAATTTTAAACATAATATTCTTTATATGACATATAATTCATGGATATAATTCAGATTGTCTTTGGGATTCTCAGGTTTTGTAAAATAATTTATTCGAGGCTACCCTAATAAAATTCGTATTTTTCTTAACGACCTATTTGGGGAATCATCCAAACCATTAAAGAAATGGTTGGAGGATTTGTGATATCGTTCGTTTAAGGTAATTTTTTATCAGGGTGTGCTACATTGTTTAAGCTTTAAGTTTAATAATGGAAACGCAAGTCTTTTTACAATTACAACAGGACAATAGTCTGCATACATGTGTTATGGTTATTATGGTTTCACATTATTATATCCTTTCACTATATTTTACATACTATTCTTTATGAAATTGTATACTGATTTTACATTTTCATGATTATCATTACTTGTTTTTTCATTACTCGGATTTTCATCATTTATTTAAATATTATTTTATTATTCTTACCTCGTATGGTACGGTGTGTCCACGCATTCTTCCTCCCCTGTAGATGCACGAAATGCATCTTACGGAAATGTCACCTACACTTACGGAATAATCGAGCGGAATATTTTTTCCGTAAGTAAAAGTGACTGCTCCCATGGGAATCCCAATGCATTAGTTTGCGTGGAAACCTTACAAATTCCAATTTTACTTTTCGAATATTAAAGTATCCAAATGAGTAATATTTTACCCATTTTCGTGTCTTTTATTTCCGGAGCACTTTGCGATTTAGGCGTAATTGCATTTGTAAACAAACATTTCATCCACCGAATCCACGCGAGTATAAGCTCAATCGTGCAAACAAAATCTACCAAATCATAGAGGTATATGTTATCTACTTGATTGTAATGCTAGTTTTCAAGATTGAGCTTATATTCGCGAGGAACCAGCGATTGAAGTGTTTGTTTACAAATGCAATTACGTCCAAATCGCTAAGTGCTCCGGATTTATCCTTTTTTTGGAAAATGAGTGAAATTTTACCCATTAATGGGTTTTCAGTTACTACCGTGAACTGCTTGCAAAAATGAGTACAATCTGCTTAGTCACTGAGTTGTCTCAAAATAGCGTGTACCCCAGTTAAAGGTTTACTGTCGCAGTTTGGTTTCGCACTGGGCTGGAACTAGTTTCAACACAGAAAATAATAAACGAATTCGATATTAGTATTGCTGTTTACCCAATATTCCGCCGAATGGAAAACCGGACGATGAATGTTAAGTCAGCCGAAGTGGCCCTGCAGCAGTTGGTATCAAATTTGCGCTGCTACATTTGCACAAGCTTTCCGCAGAATGCCCACATTTGTCCCAAATGTTCGGAAATGTATTGCTATTTGTGTGTTTCCCGGCTCATAGCCCCATGTAGGAATCGAATCAACAAGTGTAGCAAATGTCGTTCACCCCTAGAGTTGGAACAGCTGATCAAGCTGCGCTGTTTTGAAACATTGGACGACATCAATGTTGGTTTGGACCGGCTTACATTGAATGATCACATCAACCCGGTTCCTGCTGTTTCGCCCGGAGGAAGTGGTGATTCAGGGATGAATTCGGATTTTGTTCCGGACTTGTATGTAAACTTTTGCTATTTGTTCTAGGGTTTGTGTAACAGTAGTCTATTTGAACTATCAGTTTGTTGATTTTGTTGTTCCTCGTTAAATAATTGTTTTTATTTTGCTTATTTACTTAACTAAATCTTTAGTTATAGTTTAGTCCATTTTTCATTCTACACGATGCATTTGAATAGATAGTCAACCTAGTTCTAAAAATAAGTTGGTTGACTTTTTATATGTCTTTGTTGGAATGAGAATACACATTCTAGTCTCAGGCCGGTTTATGCTAATTACTATTTCATCCTTAAAGCCACGTCATTCCAGTCGGTAGACGAGAGCCAATCGAAGGACTTCCACCGGCTGTCCAAGGAACGTTTACCTTGAGGAACGTTCATCAGTGCCGATTGCCTTGTGTGTTTTCGGAAAGAATTGTTGACGAAATGGGCTTTATGTGGCGATTGAAAGTATCGCCAAAAGGAGAAGAACGGCAGATACCACCTAAGATGGACGTTTACGTAGAGATGCTTCATGGAGAATCCGGTTTCTTCGAGGTAATGATAGAACTGACGAATTTTGCCCCAAAAGCAATTATTATACTAAACTACGTTGACACTGACACAATGGTTGGCGAGGATGAGTTTCTGGAACACAACTGGTTACCTAGAGGTAATGTGAATCTTAAGTTTCGATACACCATACGTCCGGCCAGCCACAGGTCAAAGGTTCTACTTCAGCAAAGACTGCTTCACAAGCATGCACATCAACTGGAAACGATGAAAGGGTATAACGATGATTGCATAAACTCCTAAGCTGTAATCATAGATCTATTCCATTTTGTTATTATATTATATTATAGGCATTGCGATACCTTCATGTATTACATCTACGATTATGATGAGGTTGATCTGCAAGATGAGGCTTTCGAAGAACACGTTGATCAGTTAGGGTCTACCTGGCGGATTGGAGTTCACGGGAAACACAATTTTGCTGAATTCTTATTGATTTTGGATGATGGGCCACCGGGCTTGTATGTTCAAGTGTTTTGTTTCGTTCTAAAATCAATCGATCTAAATATGTTGTCATACTTTACAGTTACGAAATAACATTCATTCTGACTCACCCGAGTCCCGGCAATGAGAAGCGACTGCACTACGCTAAGCGTAACATCCAAATCAACCAGAGACATCTGTTCAACTTTGGTGTGCGTTGGGACGAATTGGATAGCTGTGGTTTTGTGCATGACGTTGAAATGGTAATAGTAAAAGTCACGATTCGGCCAATACACGTCGATTTGAAATGGGTGAAGAACGAGTTGACTATTTGCGAGGAGGACTCCGAATCCGATACCGATTAAGAACCATAACTGACTTATTTTTAGGCAGAAATTTTCTTTTTGAGGTTTGCGACAATTACTCGCAATAACCCAATTACCTACCATAAGATACAAAATATATACATATAAATATAATAAGCGATATTAATATATTGAAGCATTTTTACTCCAAATAGAATCCTCTTTTGACACACTTCTCAACAGCTATGTTTTTTCAACAGGGGTGCATCGATGAAAGCCTTCCCGCAGCGATTGCAGGCGAACGGTCGTTCTCCGGTGTGCTTCCGCTCGTGGATCGTCAGTTGGCGTTTCCGGACGAACGATGCGACACAAAAGGTGCACTTGTGAGGCCGTTCGCCTGTATGGCTGGCCATCTCATGCCGTCTTCGATCGGTAATACTGGCGTAACGCTTATCGCAGCCGTCAGTACGACACTGGAACGGTTTCTCCCCAGTATGCGAGCGTTCGTGCAGAATCTGCGCTTCGCGTGTCTTCAACTTCCGCGGACAGTAATTGCAGCAGAAAGTGGCCTCCGAATGGCGATGGCGGATATGACGTTTGAGATTTTCACCTCGTGCAAATTTTTCCCCACATTCCGGACATTGGTACTGCTTGGGAAAATGGCACTTCATGTGAGAGTTCAGGATGGTTCGAGATGTGAAGCACTGCAAAAGAAGAGAGAATAAGTGTAACGATGGGTGACAGCGTTATTGGTAGTAGGTTAGTATAACTATAATGATCCTCATAGTAACAATGAGGATCACTATATATATAGTATATACTAACATACCCGTATAATTAGTGAATCTTATAGTTGCTCTGATGATCTCTAAGTACAACTGGATGAGCTGTTCAACCTGTAAATCATACAAGAGTTTCCATTTCAAGCTTATTGCTCGTCACAATCACATTTCTTCATCGTAATCAACAAGCCGCTCAGAATTCCTTTTGGCTACAAAAAACATTGAAGATCCAAATCAAGGAAAAGATTACTCCTGTTGTTTAATGCTATAAGCAGATGTCGACAAAGCGATCCAAGACAATATGACTGGAAGATACGCTTACGGCTCGACTAAAAACGCGATTGAATTCGTGTTTTTGAAATACTGGGGGCCTTATTGCGGATGTCACTTCACGGTGGAAGCAGAAAAGTGACAACGACGGGTGAAAGTGATTTTCATTTGACTTAAACATGAAAAAAAATCACTATAAGACGCAAGTTTTCACCCTGAAGTTATACCCGTAATGAGGGGTGAAACATAGCTAGAAAGTTATTATCAATGTCAGTTTTAGATACTACGACGTTTAACCTCACTTTAGCTTTACTTGGATTTCTCCATCGGCAGTCGATGGACAAGCGCGAGTGCCAGCGGTCGAACACTCACTACGATCAGAGTTGAAAATGGTTGAATTTCTATTTTGAAAATTACTTCGAAATAATACATTTCAGTGCAAAAATGTAGATGTTATTAATTTCCTTTTTTCTGATGTACGTCACTGCGAGTTGACGTATCTTCGAAATTCTTAGTTTTGATATGTTTTGTTGTTATTATTTTCATTCAGTATGCGTGAGTTCTTGCTGTTCATCCAAGATTGTCAGTTTTAGTTCTCCCTTATACCCATTCTCTAAACAGACTAATCCGTTCAACTTGCAATCAGTGAATACGAATTTTAGAAAACTCACATTCATTTAGGCACATTGATTTTTTCTCAGTTTCGGCGTGGCCAGGTGGCCAGAGAAGCGGGTCGACGACACTCAATATTTCTGGCGAAATGGTAAGTGGAAGTGGCTAGGCTGTATAACCAGGGGAATCCTCCTGTTTTTATCGCTTGGACAATGAAAATGCCAATACAAACAAAGGGTTAATCGAAATTCTAGACGATAAATCCGAAAATCTATCCCAAATCAGTACGAACTATTCTTCATGGGGATTTAGGGTTACGTTCTTATGAATTTTCAAAGAACCACTACCTAAATGACAGGATGAAAGACAACCGGAAAGCAAAGATGTTGTTGAAGGTGTTCGGTAATGGGCGTTATCATACAATTTTATTCACCAAACCCCCAACCACCAAAACGATTGCCAGCTTTTGCCGAAGGGTTCCTAACCGTATGAATATAGCCAGATCACACTATCCAGCTTCCGTGGTGGTTTGGGCGGGAATTACTGCTTCCGGTAAAACCCGAATAATATACATTGAGAAAGGCGTCAAAATCAACCAATCAGTCTACCAGAAGCTTCTAATGGACACTGTAGCACCATGGGCACGTACATATTTTGGAAAGAACAAATGGACGTTTCAACAAGATTGGCCACCATTACATGGAGCAAAAAGGACGGTGGAACTCAGTAGCAGGCTTTGCAGGATATCCACAGAAAAGGGGGCATGCAGCTGCTCAGAAAATTTTCCAAGGCCAACACAGTCCAACGATCCGAAACTGTACAACTTACGTTATGGAGAAGGGGCTGACGAGACTACGATTCACCAAAGGCATCAACTATCAAGAGGCTGTGAAACAGATCCTATGCTGCTGTCAGTCAGGTCCAGCAACGCCTAGTGACTGCTCGTGAATCTCCGGTCGAAACCCAGCAAAGGAAGGAAAGGGAAAAGCTCATCGAACAACTGACGGAAACAATCGTCAAGCTGACTTCCGGAATTGAAGAGCTTGAAAAGAAGAATTTCAGCAAGAAGGGGAAGAACCGAGCCAAGCGGAATCAGGTCTCGAAGTAAGAAGAAACTGGGTCCGAAATGGAAACGGATTCGAGCCTCCAGCCAACCGCAGCCGAGCATACGCCCTCCCAGATAAGTGCCACTTGTTCGAATTCGTCCCACAAAACAAATGGCATCCAACTGCTGAAATCCATTACCCAAACCCCAAAAAATTACCGGCTAGCCCCAACACTGACCCCTTTCACGCAATGATAGCTAAGAAAAACCCCTACAACATTCCTACCCAACCGCAAAGTTTCTCTGACTCCTCTCGCTCAGACCCCTCTCAAACTCAACCCAACAATAGCCAACAAAACAAACCCTACAAATGATCAATCACTCTCCAAACAATCCGCGCCCACTACATGTCTTGCTTTGCAGTGGAATCTCCTTGGTCTTCGAGGTAGACTCCATGAATTGCAACTGCTAATTTAGAAATTTAACCCAACAGCCATAGGCCCTACAAGAAACACTTGTCCCCAAACAAACAAAAAATCATCTAATTTTATTAAAGGATACGAACTTTACATTTGTGAAAACCCCGCCAATCCTGATCAAACTGGTTCTGCTATTGCCAGAAAAACAGATATTCCTCATCGTCGAATTGATCTCACCTCTGCACTCATATAGCCACAACTGTTGAAATAGATTTCCCTCTTAAAATCACTTTGATCTCCATATACATCTCTCTAGCTCAATCAAGATCAAATCAGAAAACAACTAGATCGCACCTAAACACAATTCTCCACGAAATTTCATCTCCAGTTATTCTAATGGGTGACTTTAATGGACATTCTACCTTTTGGGGGAGTAAGTCCAGGAATCTCATCAATGAATTCGGTCTTACTCTCTTTAACGATGGTAGTCACACTAGAATCGATCACTCTTCCAGCGATTCCTCTGATCTCGATCATTCTATCTATTCCCATACCCTGCCATCCCAGCTATCTTGGTGCGTCCACGATGACTGCTGCTGGAGTGATCACTTGCGTATTGTCATCTCTTTGAACCAAACCCCCTCAACAACTTCCTGCCGTCCTAGATGGAGGTACGAGCTGACCGATTGGGCTAACTATCAGAACGAAGTGTTCGACAAATTTACCAGCAATGCACCTTCCTGTTCTGATGACTGTATACAAAGGTTGTTTGAAAATGCTGAACACCATATTCCCTGAACAAACGGCTCTCCTGGTAGGAAGTCAGTTTCCTGGTGGAACCCTGAGGCTCGTTCCGCGGTCAAGCTCCGCCGTAAAAAAAACTCCGGGCTCTTCAAAGGATGGCAAAAGGCGATCGAAAAGACTCCGCCACTGCTGCGAGGGCAGCAGTCAAATGGGCATAGCAAGATAGTTGGGACTATCCTTTCCTTTCCGACCCTTTCCTCTATTAATCCAAGGAACTGTGGGGGAAAGTCCATAGATTGAATGGGAGCAAAAGCCGGTCATCTCCATTATTTCCGAACCCCTTGCTGACCATTTCTCCAAATCCTCATCTTCCTCCTATTATCCTGATAATTTCCTATCGCAAAAATCCACTCAAGAAGCATCCCCTCCCTGTTTTGATACTGTCATACTGTCACGGACCTAGAGTATGCCTTGATTTTTCATTTGATAAAATAGAGTGTGCTCTGCACAAAGTACATGGTTCATCTGCAAACCCAGACGACGTGAGTTACGTTCTTCTCAAGAATCTTCCTCTCATAGCAAAAACCATCCTTCTATCTTTGTTCAATAATGGAAAAATGGCGATACCTGAATCCTGGAAGGAAGGTCTGATCATTCCCTTACCCAAACCCGACAAAGATAGAAATAGGGCCGACAGTTTCCGGCCCATCACCCTTCGGAACTGCATAGGTAAGTTTCTTGAGAAGATGGTCAACAAACGACTCATGACTCTCATGGAATCTCAGGGTTTGCTCAACAGTCGACAATTTGCTTTCCGCCCTGATAAATCCGCCGACGATTACCTCACTGAGCTTGAGGATATCATTGACTCTCACCTGGAATGCATGGTGACGTTATATCTCTTGATCTGTCAAAAGCATACGACCTTGCGCTGTGATTTCCCATACTCAGGAATGGGGGATCAAAAGTCGCATGGATCGTTATGTACAAAGCTTTCTGACGGATCGGAGATTCAGGGTCAACATTTGCGGTAACTGATCCAAGTTGAGATGTCAGGAAAATAGTATCGCTCAAGGCTCAGTAATAGCTCCCACCCCTTTCCTTATTTGCATGCAATCCTTATTTTAAAATATCCCTCACAATGTTTTCATCCTAGTTTACGCCAACCACATAACCATCCTCACCTTCGATAGCTTCAAATCACTGGGTCGTAAAAGAAAGCAATCTGCCGTTAACATCTTTTCTAAATTACCAAATATGGATATAGACCATTTGAGTTAAAGCTTAATTTCGTAAATGTTACATTATTCTTCAAGTTTAACAGCATTATAGGGCATGAATCAAAGGGCCCATCAGACAGTGATTCAATTATCTCTATCGGAATAGAGACAAGAACAAGGATAGAGCGTTTTTAATTATTGATAATGGACCATCGACAATGATTCTCTATAAAATTATATCGTGTGTACGAATAAATCAGGTGGTAATTATTTGTGATACCTTAAAAACATGGTTTAATTACATTTGAGGCATAGGCCCTTTTCTCATGTTGAACTAGAACTTCCTTATTCAAATTCTAGTCAGAAGGCGGCTATCATCATGAGAGCATTATCATGTTATATTACTAAGCGAAAAACCAGCCCAGGACGCTGATAGTCACTCAAAAAAGAGATAATTGAGGAATCCAAGTAGAGCCAAAGTGAGGTTAAACATCGAAGTTCCTAGATTTGAAATTGATAATATATTTTTCAGCAATCGTCATTATCAATGATTTTCTGCGCTTTAATTTATCACCAATTACATTGCTTAGGCAGCTCGAAAACCCCATTCTTCACGAGCGCCATCTACGACGCTTAACCTCATAGTTGCGTTACCTGGATTCCTCAATTATAAAACCTGTTATTGGTATTTCTGTTGATTTATAACTTTAAAATATGGCGCTCCTCCCGCTTGGCATAATGTCGTGTTTTTCCATATTCGAACGAGAAGATAATGTAATTTTACAATAAGCAACAATGCCAATCCGGATGAAGCCTTAATTTCCTAATCGATCTTACCTTATCGCAGAGATTGCAACCGAAGGGCCGTTCTCCAGTGTGTTTCATCTCGTGTGTCGTGAGGGCCGTTTTGTTCGATTTTGCTTCTCCACAGATCGCGCAGACAAAACTCTTCGGCACCCGATGAACGAACTGGTGCTGTTTGAGACTCGATACCGTCCGGAACATTCGGTAACAGCAATCACATTGCCACCTACTCGTTGAACTCTCCCCTCCCGCCATCTGAATATTGGTTTCCCTTTCCTGTCGATGCTCCCTTTCGACATGTTCCTGCAGCTTACCGATGTCATGGAACGGAAGGCAGCACTCTCCAAAGCAGCAGTACCGAATCGAACCTGGTTTTCGGTAGCCGACTTCAACCTGCTTCACCTCAATCGATGGAAGGGATTCGTTGTGAATTGAACTGTACATATGCTTAAGCATCCTTGCTTCACTGGGCGACTCAAAGTCACAAAGCTTGCAATAGTAGCGAATCGTTGACCCCTTTTTCTGCTGATGGGCAGCCACTTCGCTGCCAGTGTTGAAACGCCTATCGCAAATTGAGCAAGCCTGTTTTCTCTTCATTCCATCTTTTTTACGATCTCGAGGATGATCCTTTCGCGAATGGTCGGCCAAAGCGCTTGCATCGTCAAAGTATGACCCACAACCACAGCACCGGATTCCAGGAAGCTTTACAGTATCGTACCGGTCGCTGACGTCTTCTCGGATCAGGTTGAAAAACTTAGCATGCTGGTCGTTATAAAGCATATGATTCTTCAACCGCGATTCAGAATCGATTACGAAATCACATAAACGACACTGATAAAATTGTTTCTGTTCGCGAATCCGTTTATGAATGACAAAAATCATTGCAATATCGAACTTTTTCAAACAGTATTCACATTCATATCGAATCAGCCTTTTGGAAGGAGGAAGTTCTTCAGTTAATGATGCGGCCTGATGCTCTTCCATATGGTCGTTTATCTCGTCCAATGAATCGAAGAATTTCAGACAACAACAGCAACGCTCTTTCGTTATTTCGACAATATTGTACCCATCGTGCTCAGCTACAACTCGCATGAAATTACCCGGGATGAATGCCATTTGTTTACGCTGCCTGGTGGCTGCGTATTTGCTTACTCCCTTCAACTGATTTTCTTCATCGTCATCGTCTCCAGAATTCATTTCGTCATCATCAGTAGGATCTTGAAAATCAGCCATCAGTTCGTCCGAAAGATCATCTATGTATTCAATTTCCTGTATGCTGTAAGTATCACCACTTATGTCCACAACTTTCGGGTCAGGATCGATTTCCATGTTTTCGAACAATACCGATTGTTTGTGTTCGCCGCTCTCTAACGACATTCCATGGTGGTGAGCCATATGTTTACGAAGATAGCTTTCTCCTTTGAAAATCCCTTCGCATAGCCGACAAACTAATCGTCGTTTATTGGGCCTATTTCGATGGAATGTAAGCGATGGTTTCTTATCAAAACGTTCGTAGCAGATGCTACATTCGTAAGGCATTTTTTCGTCCTGTTCAAGTCGGTGGGGTAAATGGTCTTGCTTTGAATGTGATTCGAAATCCTCTCGAGTTTCAAACTGATTATCGCAGCCACAACATCGGAACCACGTGAATTCTACCAAATCATAATCCTTATCCGTACCGATCAATCTATACTGGTTTTTAGTGTATATTGCCAGTGTTGAAATTGGAGTGTGTTCACCAGTATTTTCTTCTTCACTACATTCTTCTCCTTCAACATCATCTACTACGATGGCATGACTCCGTTCTAAATGGTGCAGCATTCTTCGTTTGTTGTCGAGTAATATGTCGCATTCTCGACAGTGATATCGATCGGTATCCATGTGACTACGATGAAGCACAACGGCTTCCAATTTGGAAAACTGCATAAAGCATATCGTGCATTCATATTGAGGTTTCTTACCGCTTTTTCTATCTTTCTGATGCACCAACAGGCCATGTTCGAGTAGATCTTTTTTATGCTGAAACCGTTCCGAACAGCCACAGCATCCAGCTGAAATAAATTTAATTTGTTCGTAGTGATCGCTTTGAAACAAAACTTCGTAGTCCGTTTCCGCGTAATGCTTCAAGTACATTATCCCTGGCTTTCCGTCAATTCTTTCCTCTTCTGGAGCCAGAATAGCTATCAATTCCTGAGCTGCTGCAATTTTGCTTTCGTCGTGCTCTATTGTCAGCTCTTCTACTGGTTCTTCTTCTATGTCTTCCAATATAATTTCATTCGATTCCACCCTACTCGCGATCAAGATTCCATCCGGCTCGTTTTTCATAGGTGTGTTTTCATCGGCGTCCTCGACATCCGCTTCGTTTTCGTCCAGCGCTTCAATTTCCAATTTCACCATACCTTTCGAGTCATCTTTGCCCGTAGTGATCAATCGATCGCAATCCAGGTATATTTCTTTTCTCAACAGCTGATCCGATTCGATGCATTGTTGGCGAAGCTGGTACGCACTACGCAATCGTTCCAGACACTGAAGACAAATGTTTTGCGGGAGATTTTTATCCGCCATCACCTGAAAAATGTAATTTGTTGTATCAATGGATCTGAAAGCCATAATGTACTAGTTGGCTAAGGCAAAACATGACCCTAAAAATAAATCAATCTTGAGCAGCTCCTAGAATTAATCTTCTGACAGCACTACCCCGGGATCTAGTATCCATCAGTACCTCAATTCCGGTCAATCCCTCAACCATTCGAGCGATGGTGATGCTTTCTTGAATTAGTTGGACGGAGATCAGATCGTCGTTGTCCGGTGCTCGGCAAATTCGACAAATCTTCGGTCGCCTTATATTCATCTTGTTATATGGTAATATTTGTTTGATGGTTTGAAACAGGGATGCCAGATACTTTTTTCAAAAGTCTGTATCAATCTCATTGAAAAGTCTGTATTTGTCTGTATACGAGCACCCGTACCGGTGCGCGACTAAACTACACACTTAGGAATTATGAATTTTACACGAGACGTAATTCATGTTTGTAAAAAGTCGGGGAACGTAAAGAAAGATTTCGTGTAAAATTATGTCTTCTGAAACTGACACACACCGAACTCGACGAAAGGTGTGTTCGATTGAATTTATTTTCTCATCTCTTTCGACTCATTCTTATGTGCTAAAGGACGCTTGCATGTGTCGGTCTTCGGAGACAGAAATTTACATGACATTTTGGTAGTGTGTATATTTGATTGCCCTCACCATCACTTCAAACCGTATCGGGCGCAACTAAAAGCGCTAGCAAAATTGTGGCGCGACTATCGGAAAGCATCAGGCGCTCAAATTTAGCAACGCGATAGTGGCGCGAGAGAGGGTTGCTATTTGACTGCCAATTGTCAAAAATCTCCAATTGGTTTGTTGTTTATTTTTGTTTACGCAATCAGGATTAGGGGCAAATTTTGAATTTGATTGTAAGATAATTATTGCTTTATCAACTTTAAGCTAATTATCAATAGGGTCGTGCGATGGCTTTTTCATGATTTCTCCTGAATAGATTTTTGGTTGGCATAAAAGAGAACCATTAGCCATAATGGCCGCTCTGGCAACCTCTGGAGTGTCCCGAGGGAACCTGTAGGAGATGTTTTGCGCCAAACCACGTGGTGCGACGGTTTTTTCTTCATATGTTTTTTTCTTCATGAGACTTCCGGTGGGCCTGAAAAGAACCATTAGTCACATTGGCCTCTCTCGGAACCTCTGAGGTGCCCCGGGGGAACCTGTTGTAGGGATCATTTGTGTTTTTGCACCCAACTACGTCGTGCGACAGCTCTTTCTTTTTGATTTCACCTGGAGAGTCCTTCGGTAGGCATGAAAATAATAATTTACCACAAAGGCCCCTCCGGAAACATCTGGGGTGATTAGGCGAAACTTATAGGAAAGGACATTTATATTTTTGTACCAAACCCCAGTGGTTCCCAGAGAGACCACTGTAGCCAATGGTTCTTTTCATGCCAACCGAACGTCTCTGCAAGAGAAATCACGAAGAAAAAGCCATCGCAATTGGCTATGTTTATGACGATCACCGAATCTGTCAAACTGATGATGGAGCACTAGTTTAGCAGCGACCGATACAGAACACGGTAACAAAATATAGTAGCGACCGGTGTGAGATTGAGTGACTAAACTCAAATGACAGCTCGATGCGCTAGTATTTTAGTCGCCCAGATAGTTGCGCCCAATACGGATACTCTAAGGGTTTTAATTTTGGTTTTAAGGTGCTTCAATGAAAAAAAAAAATGTTGGAAATCGCTATTAATCGATGCTGACAAGCGAGTAGAGGTGAGATTATGTTTTGTAAACATCGCGTAAACAAAAATCTAACGCACAAGAGATTTTAATTTCAAGTTTTATATTTAAATGTCATCTTATTCGCTACATGTCGCTTGTGAACAGACATTTCACATTAGATGAAGTTACAACCACTCCGTTTTGTTTTTTTGTGCAATCTAACGTACTCTTTGGCCGACTGAGCCACTATAACGACGTAAGGATAAGCACTTGTTCTAAAATTCTTCACAATGTAGATTTTCTGGAAAATCCGCCACTGAAAATCTCAATTCCCGGAACTTGTCGTCGATTGGTTGAACTGATGCATCAAAAATAATGTTGTCAAATCGTTTGATATGTTGAAAAATTGATGGATGGGCGTTTGCTCTGATATTGTTAGGATCAATTAACGTTAAATCGTTGAGGGTATCGTCGGTAAGGCCTTTTTTTTTTTTTATTTGATTACAGCAGCATATGTAGAAATTCATCATGTCTAGTCGAAATTGATGCAAGTGCTCCATGCTTAACTTGTCACTTCTAGTGTATTCGTTGATCAAGGCCTGCACGTCGACATCTTCGTATATTTTTTCAACTCGAAGAACTTATTGAGGATCAGGTCCACACAACCAGGGTTCTTCAATTCCTTGAAATATCCTGGTTTCAAGAAAAAATCCAGCATCGAAAATATCAATTCGCTAGTTTCGGTTTTCAACTTGTACACCATTGGCTTTTCAGATTGAAAATGTTGATTCAACCGGTTGATTTTCGGTAAGATGTGGTTAAGTGCGGCCAAGTACAGGTGGTTTGATCGCTGAAACGGTCGTAAACTTTCTTTTTATCCTGCTTGGCGTCCAATGATGTATCGTGAAAACTGAGTTATACCTTTTAGATTTCCAGCTTCAAGAACACGCTTAACAACTTGTTCTAAAGAAAACCGAACGGGTGAACATGTTTAAAGGTTTCAGCTCAATTAGGTGCTGCAGTTTGTTGAACTTTGCTGTTCTGAAAGGACTATTGCTGAGGAAGCTATGTTTTTCCCCACACATCCTTTCTACACCAGATGGAATATTCTGACATGAATATGATGCACACAATGCAAATGAATGGCAAGTGCATTTCAGTACGAATAAATTCGGACAGTCGTGTTTTAAAAGTACAGTAACAGAATGCTTTCCACCGTGCATAACACTCGCTCCGAACCCTATTAGCTTCTTGTTGTACGAAATCAAATCTTCATTAAGCTTAGTAACAATGGCACTATGTATCGTAGTAGCATCCGCTTCAGCAAGCTCGAGTACGTGATAAAAAGAATCTCTAATTGGCAGTTCATTTCTTCACTACTAAGTACAATGTATTCATGGTAGTGGTATCAGTTGACTCATCGATTATAAGACTAAATGGTTTGGACCGCATCATTGCCACCAATTCTTGGAGATGCGATTCGCCAAAGACATTCGTCATAATGGCCATATTTTTAGTTCGTTTCACGTCTTTGACAAGGGTCGAATCAGTGGAAACAGCCCTAGAAAACAGCCTGGCACATACTTGTACTTCTACATCCCTCACCGGTTTTTGTTGCCAACAAATTAACACCAACAAACTCGCCAACAAACAAACTTCAGACTGTCATTCATTTCCTTACTGTGACGTATGTGACTTTCCACATCACGATGTTTTTTTTTAATCTGGAAGTTCACCGAAATTAATGTCTGCATATGTCTGTAACATTTTCCAAATGTCTGTATAATGTCTGTAATCTGTATGATGTCTGTATGCATGACCAAATGTCTGTATAAATACAGACATGTCTGTATATCTGGCATCCCTGTCAGGTTGGGCTGGTGGAACAGCGGCCGGTGCGATCTTTTTCTGTATTTCGGCATAAGAGCGCTTTGACCGCTGCTGCAACGAACGAATTTCATGTTTCTCCCGCTCTACATACTTCACACGGGCATGCAGAGAGATCATGTGGAGACTTCCCCACAGCATATACACTTGGGGTCCGTACTGCAGGGACCCTCCACATGTTGCTCACCGCATTTGCCGCATCGTGCTTTGTTACAGCAGTAAGGTGCAGTATGACCATGCTGGCACTTATCACAGTGCATGACCGTCGGTATATAGAGGCGAACAGGTAACCAAAACTTCCCCAACACGAGGAAATTCGGGAGGGCAGATCCAGAGAAGATCACACGAAACGAATTTGAAGGCCTTTTTTTGCCGTTGGAGGACACGTGGTTCATTTGCCTGACATCAAGAATCTGAACTGATGGAACGGCACGATTTTTAAACCCACCAGTTCCATGAGCCTTGATGTCAGCGCACGTCAAAAACGGTTCGGTGATCACTCCGGCTATTTCAACTACGTGCGAGGGAAGATACACATGGTATTCTAAAAAAAAGAGCTCTGAGGCAACAATCCTGTTAGCTTCTTCGCGATCACTTAGAATGATGCGAAGCTTACTGCAACTGGGAGAGGTTATTTCCTGAATGCTCCGAAACAACTTGGCCAGATCTTTTTCAATTTGGAATTTATTCAACGGTTTACTCTTGGGCCGAAAAAAAAAACCAGAAAAGGACCTTTAGATCTGGTTGGATAAGCTTTCCGGCGGGGGAGCTCGGAGGAGGATGTACCAGAAGTTGCTTCTGTTGAATTTGGCTCCGAAGCTTTTTCTGTCTCCATTGACGAAAAGCGAGGAAAAGGTTGTAGAATAGGAGGAATATCATCATCCGAGCAATCTAACTCCTCCGAACCCCGGCTCGGATTATTTTCATCCATCGTGGGGACTTAGAACGTCCACGAGGAGAGTAAAACAATTGTGTTCAATTCAATATAAGAAAAAAATAAAAAACAAAATATAATATAAAAATTTAGGACACAATCGAGATTGTCGTAACTGGGTTAATTATTTATTTTATTGCAGCGATTATATTCACCTAAAACATGCTCAAAAAAAATCCACAAACACAACTCCTATCACAAGGAATAAATTTTACCGGAAAAGTACTTGGGGCAAGGGGGATTATCCTCTATCTTCAGTCAGTAGTGGAGCAAAGTGGAAATCAAAAGAAATGTTTACCTATTGTTACACAATTTGGTATGATGCGGCTGCTACTCGTGTCGGTCTGTAGATAGGCCATTGAAAGCCTCCGGGTGCGTGTGGAACAAAGCCTTGACCGACGCGATGGAATGGTGCGGTGATGATGATGATGATGATGGTGATAGCCGTCGTGGGGGAGAACGAAATTCTTCTCACTTTCGGTGTCGATGACGGGTCGTTGGATGGTCCTTTACAAGACTCGCTTGTAAAGGCCACTTCCTTCGTTCCGAACTGTTCGCACTGTGGCACTTCTAAACAAGCTGTTACACCAGCCTTAGTGCCGAAAAAAAACCACGATTGTGGAGAAAAAAAACAAAAATGTAATTCGATTGCGGAGCTAAAAAGATACTACTTGCACACTCGAACGTTCGACAAGGAATGTATCTTAATGATTACGATCCCTCCTTCTATCAGTTAGTGCTGGATCGATACTACTATATGGAGCTAATCATCATTGCGCGCCGTTGTTGTGGATGCCGTCAGGCATTCGCTACATCTGAAGAACTTCAATCGCACTCCTTCAGCGTACACCGAAAGAATCAAACGGGTAGAGCTGTTCATCAGTGTCCGATATGCTTTTCCCATTTTCCATATGCTGATGCACTGCTTTATCATAGGCAGGCGATGCAAAGTAACGTATTCTGCTGTCGAGAATGTTTTATAATATTTGAGAAGAAGCACACCTTATTTAGCCACTTGCGGAATGAACATCATCGAGCAGAATTTGAGTTGGAAAAAGAAATGTATGTAGAGGATGGTCAATCAATGGGGCACAGTATTTTTGACCCCGATCCAGAACCGAACTTACTTGTCAGTAACGTGCAATCGTTAGCCGATTCCAGCTCGGATCCATACCTTTTAGGCTACTGCGAGTTGTCGCCTGAACTGCGACTGTGTGACCTCAGGCCCTCACAATATCGCTTTGCCGAACGTACCGATCGGTTCAGCATCATTGAGTTTACGTGGCATCGGTGTTGCGCTTGCAATCACATGTTTATGAATAAAGGTGATTTGGAAATCCATTGTACGGAGGAGCATCGGTTGCGTTACAATCCTACTGCTACAATATACATGCAAAGTAAGCCATTTATGTGCCAGCATTGCTGGCGCAGATTCAAAAAGAAAAGTCTCCTGGGTTTGCACCAGAAGTTCAACCGGAAAAAGGTTTACTCCTGTAACGCCTGTATGCATATTTTCTTCGGTGGACCGGCGTACGAAAAACATTTGCCTAGTTGCCACCCCTCAAACGTGAATCCAGTAAATTTGACCCCAGCTGACGAAGCGGCATATGTGGGACATCCGATGATGAAGGAAGAACCAGAGGACGATGGCGAAGACGAGGATGTCTACATTTTGAACGATTGAAATGAAGCCCTGCGCGAGTTCTGTTTATGATTTGAAGACCAACGGGACATTATACCATTTTAATTGCAGCTAGAGTACTACTTAAATATATTTAAAAAATAGAGTTGAAATCGTTTGAAATTATAGAAGATGACAACAATTTCAAAATTCTGGTAAGACAATTCCACACAGGCGCAAAAAAAAGTTGTTGGATAAAATTCTTTTTTGTTCTATCAAACCGGTTCCTGTCAGTATCTAGTTTCTAATGTATTACAGGCTCATTCCAAGTGTTTTAAACATTCGAATGCAAACCGATGCTTACATTATGTGGATCATGGAAGTAGTTACTGCCACTACTTCCGCTAGGTCCCGGATGGCCACCCATGGACAGTGGAACTGGTGGTGGCGACATTGATGAATCTGCACCTACCACCGTGTGAGTCGATGTCGAAGCTGGCATTGGTGATGGTGCAGCCAGTGCTATGGCATTTTCTGGTGCCAGCGGATGTGATTCCAAATGCCGCCGCAAGCCGGATTTTTGACTAAAGCTACGATTGCACATGTCACAGCGGTAAGGTTTCACTCCTGTAGACGTTTGAAATAGATCACAAGTATTAGAATAGTTCGCTTGTCGAAACTACTAGACCTACCCGTATGACTACTTTCATGGTCCACCTGGAATCGCTTACGGATGAACGTCTTATCACAGAAGCTGCACTTGTACGGTTTAATACCTACAATGAAACAAGCATTTGGAACATTAATGGTCATTCATTTACTGATAATCCCCGCTACTACAATAGTTAATGTACAAATTGGTTCAAACTTGTATGCCGCATCGAAAAAGCCCTACCGGTATGAGACATCTCATGTCGTTGCCTGTTGGTGTGATCAGCGAATGCTTTGTCACAGAAGCTGCAATGAAGGCATGATAAAAATGAATAAATTCATTTAACAACCGCAGTTGGAACCCGGATTAACTTTTCTTACCGGCATGGATAGGGTTTCTCGCCTGTATGCGTTCTCATGTGGTACTGTAGGTGAACCTTAGACTTGAATGTCTTTTGACATACCTCACACTGGAACGGTTGATTATCCGAATGGGATAGTATGTGTACCTGGAGATTTCGTTTTCTTCGGAAACTCCAACCGCAGGTGGTACAAACGAACGGTTTCTCTCCACTGTGTACCATCATGTGAGCCTTCAAGCTGCCTTTGCTGGTAAAATTCTTATGACAAACTTCACATTGAAAAGGTTTCTCATTGCGATGAGATCGTTCGTGGGTTGCCAGTGCTTCTCCACCTCGCACCTTAAGGCCGCAAACGGAACACTGATGACTGAGAGGTTTGTAGTTTCTCTGCTGATGCCGCTGAAGGGATATTTCGTCGTAGAATCGTTTGTAGCAAACCAAACATTCTATCGGTTTGTCTTTATTTTCGTCAAGCGATTGCTCAACCTTGTTCATTTTGTGAGCCGAGTGAGCGTGAGCAAGCAGGAGTTCCTCTGTTTCAAATGATTGATAACATGCTTGAGCACAGCAGATCCTCCCGTATTCTTCTTGCACAACTACCGGAATGGGAGCAACTATTACCTTGGAAGGCATGATTTCCTTCTCTCGGGGATGATTGTGGGCGTGCTGTCGTCTACGTTTTTGATCTATGAACCTAGATGGACATTTCGTGCACCCATAGACCTTTGTAGCTTCTTTCATGCGTCGATAGTGTAATTTCAAGGCATATGGCGTTGAATATCGTCTGTAGCAAATCTGGCAAATGTTAGTTTTTGACATATTCACGCGTCGTTTTTTGACATGTTTCTCCCGATGAATCTTGAGATCTTCCGAGTTGTCAAAGAGTTGTAGACAAGAACAGCACAGCAATTGCCCATTTTCAATATCAATAACTTTAAATGTTGCGAGTTCTTTCTCATCCAGAACATCGTCACTTCCATAATCTTCATCTTCCTCTTCGACTTTCTTAGAAATCTTGCGCCCGGGCTTCCTGCCCCTTTTGGGTTTCTTGACCTCGACATCAGAATCGTAGTCACTTTCATCTGTGTCTTGAATTTTTTTCCTTCGACTTTTCTTTCTGACCGGTTTTTCATCCTCTTCCTCCGATTCCTGAATCTTCCAATCGCTGTCGTTCTCATCCGCTATGAAATCTACATCTGCATCCGGTTCGCTGTCACCCTTCTGATGATCATCTACCTTCTCTTCATCCCCTTCCTCAGCAGAATACAATTCTTCTTTGACCTCCATGAGACTAGCCGTGTAAACAGACAACTCCAATGCTGGGTTCCAATTCTTGTCTTCTTCCCCTGGCTCAGTCACCATCGCCATCCGCTTCACCCTTTCAGTTTTGAATATTTTCCTTAGCTTTCTATCCGACTCCCTTGCCTTTCTGATGAATTCGATAAAGTTTTTTAAATCGTCAACACACGTTTGGCAGATCGACGTCGGAAGTCCGTCGTCTTCCAGAATCTGTATCGAAGTGCACTCCACTATGATATTGGCAATGAAAGCATCTTCCAACTTGGAAAATATCGGAATCAATCCCCCACCGGCCGATTCTTCGCCGTTCCCCATACAAACACGGCAGATGTTCATTTTTTTCGATAATTTTTATCCAATAAACCTAAAATTCGTCTCAAAAAAACCTTTTGCAATCGCGGAAAAACTTTTTTCTGAGTGAAATCAAGATGTTGCTGTTTTTGTGTCAAACTGAAGAGTTGCTTTGACGCTCTCATGGTTGATTCGATACCGACAAGGTTGTCGTAATTGAATTAATTGTTGAAAACCGCACATAGGGGATGACGGGGGAATATGTTTCCTAAACCCTAAGCTTCATGTACAATTTGTCAACAACACAGCTTTGGTTTATCCTAATCAGGACTGGAAAATTTCATTTTCAATGAAACATGACCTACGATATTTACCGAAACACGTTTTAAAATCTCAACGGGCGAAAAACGATGATGGAGATTTCCTTCTGAATCTCATCGATTTTTTCGTCATGATAGAACGTGACAGTGTTTTGGTCATCGCTATAACAAGAACATTTATTGATATTATTGTTAGTTTCATCACAAAAGTTTAAAAAAAAATCCAATCAATCGTTTCCATATTGTTGCTTGGCTAATTGCAAGTAGATTAGTTAGAAATGTAGGAAACAAAATCGTATGAAAAAAACCCCATGACTGCAGGATGGTTTGAGAATGACCTATTTTTTCACTTTCGCTTTCATGATGCCAAAGTGATCCTAATGCCACTGATCCTAATATTGATCTTAGAGTGTTTTTTTTATTGCCATATTGAATATTCATCACATTTCCTTGTTATTTAATTTATTTTAATAATAAATCAAAACTAAAATAAAAAAGGCAAAACGGAAAACAACATGGCCCCAAGGTGTGAGACAGCTATACTTTGAGTTGCATTGATGCCCGAGTAACTCGCGAGTAACTCAATATAGCTAAAAATTGAATTAATTTTCATCGCTTCTTATCGGTTGCCAGGGTTTCAAAAAGTTGACTTCTAATTTGTTTGGAAAAATTGGGGATTTTGTAATGGTGGAAGGGAAAAAGAGAACCCTATTCTAGAATGGGGGTGGGGTTTTTATTGTGAGTGCGGGTTTGGGGGGTTTTTATTGTGAGGGGGTTTGGGTTGGAAAGGGTGGGGGGGGGGGAGGGGGGGGGGGCGGGTGTGTCTCTCGTGTTTGTTGGGGTGGGGGGGGGGGTAGGTCATATGAATAAAGTGAGTAAAAGCTTTTACTTTGCTCAAATGCGTACGTCAAACCATTTACTTGAGCATTTACTCACGTCGATATGACAAAAGCAAGAATTTGAGTATTTACTTTTCGAACATCCAAATCCGTATGAATAAAAAGAATAATCTGAGTAAATGCTCAGAAAATTTTGAGTCACCTGTACAGCATACTCAGTTGAAATCGAACTAAAAGAATCGTGTGTTGCGTGGAAGGAACAACAAAAAATGTACGTGGGCGGTTTTGTAAATTTATCATTTCCAATGGTAGTTGACGTAAACAGTGTTTATCGAAGCTTTGATCGTTCAGTGAAAGGTTAAAAAACATGACGAGAAGGAGACGATAATAACTTCAAGCAACTCTACCGGTTTTTTTTTTTCGAGAAAATGTGATTGCACAAAAATTTTTAGAAGATGATTCTGAATCCCGAGGAGGAGCATTATCATATAAACAAAGGATGAAGTGTTTTTGGTGATCCCGAAATCCAAGTAACAAATAATTATTTTTGTGGAAACGATGTATTTGCATTGTTTGATTTACACCACAATAATCACCTAATTGTTTAAATTCTCATCACAACAGAAAATCCAATTTGAAAAATATTCCTACAACTTACTAAGTTCCTAGCGATTCTACTAACACAACGCCTCCCATCAACTAGAAAAAACATTCTTTCCAATTCGTTCAGAACAATTTTTCGGTTTTCAGTCTGCTTCCGGTCCGACTTTACTTTGACTTTTTGCCTCATGTTGTTTATTTTCTTCGTCACTTGCTGAACGGACATGTCTTTTTCTGCTTCGCTGACGGCGTTTGAGATTTTCCCAGCAGAGCTTTTCCAAAGGATGCCAGAATATCCACAAACTTCGCACCATCATCAGTTTTTTTGCCGGTAGTTTTTCTGCCTGTTGGATTCTGATTTCCATTTTCACTATCCTCACATGAAAAGAAAGAAAATAAGATATAATTAGTCCATTTGTAATATTGGTAAATAGAATAGACTTACTGTGATTCAGTTCATCCTCCAGATACTCCTCGCTGAAGGAATCGTCAGACATCTTCCCGTATTGATATTTCAGAAAATTTTTTGTGTGTACCAACAATGCTTTTTTCTACTCTGAGAAAAATTTCATCGTTGTACCGACAATTAAATCATGGTCAGGATGACTATCGCATATAATGGTTACAATAACCATGAAAATGGTTGAATTCATCACGTTCATGGCATTTTTGACAACGATCATGGTAACAAGGACTATTCCGACATTATGGCAAATGTTGGATCAACTATTTTTAATGGTCGTTTTGACCATGATCATAGTCGGTTCAAAATCACTATACTGCAATAGTCATCATAACCCCCAATAATGGTAAAATTGACTATCAAATTCTTCTCTGTGTACCTAAGAAAAACAAGAAATTTTTTTTTGACAGAGCAAATGCTAAGTTCGAAATTCGAACTTACTCCGAGTAAAGTACAACTTTATTCATACGAATTTGAGCAAATGCTCAAACAGTTTACTTTACTCAAACTGGTTAGCTTGTGAGTAATTACTCGTTTTTATTCATATGGCCTAATAGCAGGTCAAACCGAAGCTGATGAGTTTATTCAACGTGTGACGTGATTGGAGACATTGAAATAACTTCTTAACCAAAAAGCTCACATGAATAGTAGTTAATACGATATTAAACTGTACGAGCATATAAGATATTTAGTTTGAGCGAAAATAGGTTATTTTCAAAATCAGTGTTAGGTAAATAGAGAAAAATAATAACATTGAAAATTGTCTGTGTCCAATTGTTCACACACGAGAGCTCATGTAAAGGCTGGTTTACAGTTCGGAAAATGCGTCACGTTATTTGGACACCAGTGTGTTTTAAATGGAGCTCGGGATTTGAATTTCCGTGGCGGGAATTAAGTCTACATAAAAATAACTATTTTCCTGAAGTGTAAACCCAACCGTGGGATTTCCTTCGGGAAATAAATGCATCTCTACACACTACTTCTTTGGCGCAAATTCGCAAATTTCTAGATTTCTAGAATTTTATTTATTTATTTTGATAAAGCAAAACTCCAAAAGATTTGTGATAAATCCGATGCGGTCTTGAAAGCTGTCTATTTTTCAATGCTTCCTGCAAGAAAAAACTTACACAAATGTAAACAATATGCAAAACCTGAGACGCAAAACTTGCTTGTCACTGAGTGTGGAGAAATGTGGAGAAACGTCATCTGGGAAATTTCCCGACCCAAATCCCAAGCGAAATCCCGTTTCCAAATCCCATGATGCTTTTCCCGAACTGTAAACCAGCCTTAATAGCGTGCGGTTTGTTTGACAACTGCTGTGCAAAAACAGAGAGAAAACAAATGAGTGTGCCCGCTTGCTGAGCAACGTGAGTTACTCGAGGTACCTCAAAAGCAACTCTGAAAATGCTCGCGATAAGGAGCTGTCTTGCCCCTTGCATGGCCCTAATACATTTCTTATGGTTATTTTTCTTAACGACCTATTCGGGTTAACATCCAAACCATATACGGTGTAGTTCAACCATTCGATTGATTGTTCGTTTAAAGTATATTTTTATTAGGGGGGGTTCCCGGATAACCATTGACCATTGCTGTTGGCTTCCCGGATACAAATAATTATACAATTACAATTCCAGAATATAAAATAACATTAAAATCTATTTCCGATAATTTTTTTTTTTTGTAGGTTTACTGGCTGGACTCTGAATAGAGTAGAAACCTCTACACCAGGCCTTTGATGATATCGTTGCGTAGATCCGCAGACAGACGTTTATTCTCATATACCCATTTTCATTTTTCGTGTGTAAATTTTCAAATCAAAACACGTTGAATCGCCTTATACACTAGCGCCGCCTAGACAACTTATTGCTAGTTTAAAACTGACAGGTTCACTCATCATCTCAATCACCACCCTATTAACCACCTACCGAATCTGAAAACAAAACAATAACAATCGACGTAAATCTTCCGTACCGCTTGGTTAATTGGTTAATTGATCGGTGTATCTGTTTAAATTGCTTATCAATTATCATTGGATCATTCAACTATCTATTTCAAAGAAACTCTAATGTAAGTATATAATAAAATGATGTTTGGTACCGTGTAATAACAATAAAAACAAGCGTAAACGAGACAAATAAATCACATTCAAGCTTGGAAGCAAACAATCGACGTTTGCTGGTCTGGTCTCGGACGAACATTTGTCGCCGAATAGATTTAATGTTTTGTTTAAGGAATTTTATTGTTGATTCTCTTGATTCCGTTGATTAGAACGATCGGGTGGAATCATCATCTCCGTCAATGAACTCAATAGTCCAAAAGGTGGGATTCAAAGATGTCATGAAAGATGTCAATAAAATAGTTAATTTCATCCGATCGCACGCATTGAACCATCGAAAATTTCAGGCTCTTCAAGTAGACACGGATGCAGAATATGGTGACGCACCGTATTATACTGAGGTACGTTGGCTGAGCAGGGGAAAGGTGCTGCGACGCGTATTTGATCTTCGGAAAGAAATCGTCGAAGCCGGCGGAGAGCAAAGGTAAATCAGTGAAGTTTTTCGATAATGCGGAGTGGGTGACAGATCTGGCTTTCCTGACTGACATTACAACGCACCTGAACGATTTGAATTTAAGTCTCCAGGGTAAAGGCAAATTGGCGCACAGCATGTTTAATCAAATCAGTACATTTGAAAACAAACTCGTGTTGTGGGAGAAACAGATGAAAATTCTAAATTTTGCCCATTTCTCTACTCTCGAAAAATGCAATGTGATGTTGACTAAAAAATACGTTGACGCACTCCAAACAATGAAAATGATTTTTCTTGTAGATTTGGAGATTTCAAAGCGCATGACAAAATTCTAAAACTTTTTTCGCTCCATTCAGTGTTGATGCTGAACAAGCCCCAGATAATATCCAAATGGAACTAATTGAGTTACAGTGCGACACGGAACTGCGAGAAAAATTTGATCGACATGATTTGTTGGAGTTCTATGCCAAATTTGTTCCGGAAGAGCGCTTCCCAGAGCTGCGAAATCATGCTCTTTTCGTAGCTTCTTTGTTTGGATCCACATACATTTGTGAACAACTGTTTTCCGTTATGAAGAAAGTAAAGTCAAAAGCAAGAAATAAGATAAGTGATGAACATTTCGACAATTCATTGCGTATTTCGACCTCTAGCATGAAGGCTGATCTCGATAAGCTTGCTCAAGAAAAGTGTAAGTGAATTATGTATTAAAATGCGAAAAGTTTTTTTTATTGATTTTCAAATAAATTGAATGTGATATAAATCTTCAGTTTGTTGTTTGTATTTTTTTTTATTTTGGAAGAAAGAGCATTGCTTTACATTTCAGGTACATCTACTAGTAACGTGTTCTCAAATAAGCTGTATTTTATTAATTATTTTAAGCCATTAAAAATAACTCATTGTGGCCCGTGGCATTGACGCAAAATTTCATTTTGGCCCGCTGCAAGCATCTACCTGAGCACCACTGAATTAGATAGTAAAAACTAGGTATTGGTTGTATTCTTTTTAAATGGCGTATCTAAGCCTAAAAACAAAAGCAACATAAATCTGTATAGTAGGAGTTATAATGTTTTTAATACGGATGGATCACATAGTAAAATTGTTTAAGTATTTTAAAGTTGCTTAATGTTGATTTGTTTTGCGAAACTCGTCTTATGGGAAATGCGAATCTAGCTTGAAATAAAATTTATAAGAAAATAATAGAAATAAATTTCACGAAGATTCTGTGAAACCTAAATGATGAGACGAACTTGCATCCACAAATAGACCCTATTATGGTGCTTATCGACGGACATTAGATCCATATCCGTCGAAAGATGTAGTCTTTAAAAAGCATGTTCGTAGTTTAGAACAACAAACGCCTTATCAAACTTATTGAAACTAATGTATAACTAGTTGAATATTGTTTCCAGCTCAATTAGTTTATGAGTTTCAATTATAAATGTAACCGATCGCCTCGTATTAGGCTGAGTCAAGAAATATGTTTCAACTCCATTATTGAGTAAATTCTAGAAACTTTTGACTTTTTTTTGTTTTTTTTTTCTGTTCATAGTGTATTTGTTTGTGTTTACTTTCTGGCGTAGCACATCGAAATTTGCTTTATTGCAAATTTGTAAAAATGTACGCCAACGAAGTGATAACGAAAACTTCTTGAAACCATCGTCTCATTTGTTGCTCGGTCACGATGGTTCTGTTTTCAGACAGAGTGCTTGGCACCCTTGGCGAAGCGGTTGGATGGCGATTCCAAAAACCGGTAGCCCACCCTTCCGGGAACTCCATTTTTGATCTTCTTCTCTTTTTTTAAAAAGACATTTACACCGTCTTCAACTCGAGGTTGTACAGACTTAACAACTGATCATTGAGTGGATTACAACGGACAACTTAATCTAACAAAGTTCCACAGGCTGGAGCGGGAATCGAACCCGCACTTCATGACAATCGCTAATTACTTGACCACGAAGCCCA
>JAHHFK020003746.1:0-41029 GCA_024533555.2 Aedes koreicus
GAATTCGACCGAGAGCGAACGTGTCTTTTCGGGCTCGGCGAACATATGTTCCAAAATGCGCACTCTACTTTCCGATAATAACGAGAATAATATTTGCTTCGTGAAGTCGTATTTCGAAAGAATGGATTCAATTTACAAATAAATTGAGTTTCAATTTGAACTACTGACTGTGCCTGGGCACTGGCAAAATCTTGGGGTAGTTTTACTTCAACTACCAGGTCGCAAGGCTGATCTGGTTCTGTACCATTTTGGAAAGAAGCACACAAACGTTTGCAATAAAAAAAATGTCAAAAATTGCCGATTTTTCATGGGTTTACCTTCACCCGCACTGACAAAACTACCCATGCAGCATCAATCATAGTAACCCATGAGTCAGCAGACAAAATTTGACAGCTCTATCAGTCGAACTCTAACCGTGATGGCAAAAACAGTGAAGCAACTCCGTTCAGAAGTGTTCGCGTTCAATGAACGGCACCCCGCCGCGTCGAAAACTGACATCGTGCGTCACTTTGTGGACGCCGGATACGCCCGTTCCGGTATCTGCAACATCTTGGCACTATTAGACAACAATCAGAGCATCGAAAGAAAGCCCGGTTCCGGACGGCCGACGACCCTGAGCGACAAGAAGCTCCAAAGGATGCTGAAGTGGAAGCCTGAGAGAAAAGTGGCTATATGCTGCATGCGCTTGGCCGGGTGGTTTCAACGGGCCAAACAGTGAAAAAGTACCTGGCGAACATGAACATACATGTCAGGATGCGGAAGTTGCGTGCACTGGTTTCGGAGCTGCAGGCAATGGCGCAGCGGCAGCGGCTGAATAAGATGGTCAATTCGATTTTCCCGGCGAATCGCGACGTGGAGGTGGTGATGGACGACGAGACCTATCTCACCCTGGATGACAACGACTGGCAGGGCACTTCGTATTTTACTTCCCCCACGAAGGAAGTGAGCTCCGAGGTGAAGTTCATTTCACACACCAAGTTCCCCAAGAAGGTGCTGCTGTGGCTGACAATCAGCGAGAAGGGGTTGTCAAAGCCGCTCTTCTTGCGCTCCGGACTGGCCGTGAACGGGGAAATTTATAGTACAAAATGCCTGCCGGAAGTTGCGTCGTTCATCAAGAAATACCATAAGGGCGAAGACGCGGTATTCTGGCCGGATCTGGCGTCGGCCCACTACTCGAAGCGATCGTTGGAGGAGATGGAGCGGCTGAATATCGATGTGGTATCCAAGTCGGCGAACCCGCCCAACGTCTCCCAGCTGCGTCCCATCGAGAATTTCCGGGCCAACCTGAAGCGTAAGATCTACTCCAACAATTTTGTCGCGAAAACTGAGGAGGAATTGATAAATAAAACGAAGAAAGAACTCAAAAACATGCCTACACGTATGTTTTCGTCCACCATGGCGAATATTCCGGTTGACTGCCGAAGAATTTTTTTGCAAGTAAGCTTAATTAATTACCTTCCATTGGAAATTTATCAAAAGCAATTATCTGTCTTGGCTTTTTTTATCACCATCCGAAAAAAGTCCATTTTTTCAATGCAAACGTTAGTGTTATCAGATTAGTAGCAATGCAGCCCAAAAATGGTTGGAGTTCTTGGAGTTAGACTGGTGACTTCGTTTCCTACCCCTATACATCAATAAATTTAAATAAAAAAAAATGAACTGCTGACTGAATATGGGTACTGTAACACAATCTCAGATTTTAAAAATTTTAAATTTTCACTCCAGGCACGTATTTGGTGTAATTTGAGAATAGGTTTTAGTAATATTTTTTAATCATATAGATCTCACAAATAGCCGCGTCCGAAATAACACACACTGCTATGGAACAGCTCTCAATCGATTTTTTTTTCTAGCAGATCAGCAATAAGCAGAAAAAGCAAGGTCAAAGCAGAAAAAACATTTTATCTTAATTTTCCAGTAATAAAAACCCATTTAGAGGTTCGTTGGAACACTTCCAATATCAATTTCAGTCAAATTTACGATAATTTCTCAATTTACCATGCAACCATGCTGGAAAAAGAAAGCGTCTTCTTCGCTCAAAACCACTGCTTACTCCTGGTACAGCATTTCCAAAAATGTACGAAAAATTTGTTAGTTCAAGTTTTGGGAAAGATAAGTAACATCTTATTATCTATTTAAATAGCTTATCCTTTCGCGAAACGTTGCACGCGATAAATTTGGATTTTATTATTAAACAAGAAAACAAATACGTTTCCTAATGAATATCTATAACCAAAAAACTGCAAGGAACAGCCCTATTCCCAAGTAACATTGAGTAGTTCGTAATAATAACGTAGCACTACGCTACTAAATGTAAGCCATTTTGATTGTACAATGCAATATACTTTGAATAAATATACTTTTTAAGACATGCCTCAACATTTATGAATTTTTCAATAGTCTGTGACCCAAAATGAACAAGGGCTTTTATTGAAATCATCGATGCGTAGAAATATTTCAAATCAATTGGTGCAAACGTTTTGAGAATATTTGGAGAAACGACTGAGATATTAACGCTCTAAACTTGACCACTTTTCGTGACGGTCGCAATGCGTTTTTTTTTTAAATTGTAACCCAATATAAAAAAAGACGTAGTCTTACGTCAAAAAAAATAAATAAATCAATACTTTGAACTTAACTTTCTCTAGCCATATTCAAGTGTGAACGAAGAAGCTCATTTTGGATATGTTCTCAATTGGTCTCAAATAATCATTTTCCGCTTTTTAAATTCTGTCCCTGATAATATGATCATATGATGATATGATATGATCGTTGTGAAATATCTGTACCTGAAAAATAAGCTCCAGCCCCCACATTCATCCAACAAATTATCAGCGATGTCATTAAAAATATATGGTTTAAATGCATCAGGAGGGTGCTTCATTTCTGGTGAATATAAGATTTTCTACAATATCTATGCGTTCGACAACATTCAAATTAATTAAAATGATGCTTCTCATCACCATAATTAATATCTGCTCCATATTGTATTGGAAATCATTCATCATGCCGATTAATTAATTTAAACTTCAATTGATTAAGCTTGGTTTCATCACATGTATCAACACAATATTAAGAGGCTTGATGGGAAAAATTCAATCATGATTATAACCAAGATTTAATCAACGTAATGATAAAGAAAAATGTACTTAACCTGAAACTCTTTCCCCATATCACAGAACAAACGTAAGCACACACACGCACACATACATTACTCACCCTATTCACATGATCGCGCAGTACGTTGGAGTACACCATCGCTACGGCTTCCAGCGCCATGAAGGTGATGAATCCGATTATCCACGGTACCACGAGACCAATGTTCTCCTGTTGTAGCGTTCCATAATTCGTCACCGCGGCGGCAGGTTATGATGATGAACAAAGATAAAAATAAGTATAGTGAATAAATAATCAGCAAGCGTTGCTTTTAATTAGAAAATGCGACCAATCGCAGCAACCGTGGTGGTTGGTTTCACCCTTGGCAGTTTAATTAAAGTTGCAAAAATTACCCTTTAGCAACGGCGGCGACAAAACACGTTTCGCTTTTCTCTCTCTCTCTCTCTCTCTCAAAGCCCGAACGACATTCCCAAATCCCTGATAAAGCTGTCAAAAACTTTTATTGCCTGCTTATTTAGCAGCACGTTTCTGACAGCGCATTTCATAATGTCCAAGACGACGTCGACGGATGCTGGGGTTGAAAAGTTGAAAATTTATGTTCTGAGAGCCATAATTGAAATGGGCGGAGAGGTTTTCACACCCGACCGACCGACCAACCGACCACAGTCGCTGTAAATTTGTTTGTTTTTATGATTTTTCGTGCCCTCTAACGTCACATTGCTGATAGGAGGGACGATACTACTAACCTTATAGATTCCGAATATCAGTACGATGCTGAGCAGAACCATCGAGCACTGCGTTCCGATGATGGCAAAGTAAGCAATCTGAACACCTGGTAGTGCAGCAGTTAGTACGTGAATAGAAGGAAGCAGAAGAAGAAAAGAGAACGATAGAGATGGTATCAACGTAATCAGATTGGCTTGTGTGACTGTCTCTTGGCAGTAGCTAAGAGGAGAAGTCCAAAAAAAAAAAAAATAGTTGGTAGCATATTCGAACTCGTTGATGCTCTGTCATATGTGAGCGAGCGTACATACCGTAGTAGACGTCCTCCAGATCGCTGTACCTTTTCACGTTGACGCTGATTCGCCACGAGTAGAGCAGCACAACCAGGATGGAGATGTTCTGGAATGAGAGGGAGGTTTTCACGGTGAGCCAGAAATAAAATATGGAAAATGGCATTTCAATTCGATTACGGGAGAAGCCGGCAAGAATCTACGTGTTTGAGTTGTTGTGGTGGGTGGTCAGGTTCGAAAAGGTAGCGTGCCAGTTATGGTAATCATTTTTTTTTTCTCCAAGCGCGGTTCTCTTTGGAATTGAAATTGGATTGGGTTGAATAATGGCACCAGAAACTATTCATGGTGTGCAGTAGTTGTTCATCCAGGTGACAGTTATTCGTTATTTTTTTCTATTCACTCTCAATGCTGATTTTGGCATTCGACTTTTTAGAATTCTATGGGCATGAATAAAAACGATAACGGATGCTTATATTGTTGAGATTGATAAGGTTCAATCTGTTTTTTTTCTTGTTATTTATTATTGAATATTATTTCATTCAACTTATCGAATATTGAATATTCAAACAGTTTAAAATAGGATATTTAGTTTCCTTTCAAGTAGGGTATGTGTCCCTTACGTCTGCCTAATATGTAGCGGTCCGTTACATTATTTGTTGTAACTCATTAGGTAAGTAAGCTGTAAACGACATTCAATTAGTTATACGTTTGCTAGGATAATCTAAACGTTTGTTGTTCAGAGCTGCGAACTAAGCTGAATACGTTCGAGCGATAGGATGTAATTTCGGTCTATAAACATCATACTTGGTCTATTTCTAGGTGCAACTTCGTCTCATTCTCTAGGGTTTTATTTTACTCAATGCAGTCTTTGGAATGTTGTTTTTTGTATCACATCTTGTGACATTGCATCATTAGTTATGTTACATATTACATATATCAGAAAGTTTCACAGTTTCTATTCTATTCTGCCCAGTTCAAATAAAAAAAAACTTCTTCAAAACACCAAAGTGATTTTCCGTTAATATCTATCGGCCCTTTGATAGTCTAAGTATCTTAATTCCCACTACATAATTTTTGTTTGCGTATGATTGTGTTAACATGAACCATTTTAAAAATATACAACCACTTACTCATTAACTTATTCTGAAAATTCTACAAATACCAACACAATAACTACAATGTGATGAACATAATAGGCCAGTCGAGCACTCGACACTGAAAAAGTCTGTAAGTCGCTGACGAAATAGGCCTATCTGTCAAAAGATAAGCTATCTGTAGTGGAATTCAACGGAATTTGCTCGGGTTTACTAGTGATAGTTTGAAAAAGTGTTTCAGTTTTTTATTTTTTTTTAGAAAAAGTGATCAAGTGAAGTGTTTATTCAAATTTTCCTAGTTTTTCAATAATAGGCCATGTTCAGAACAAAACAAAAAATACACTCAGTAGCAAACAAAAGCCGAGCAAAATTTTGCTTCCAAAAAATGCCATGTTCAACCTTCTGTAACTTTGTCAATATATATCAATAAAAATGAGTTGGGGTTTCCTTTTTCACGATTTAACTCGCGAGCGGAAGGACCGTTTGGCAAGATTTTTGCTTTGTTGGATTCGTCTTGGACACCGCTGTGTTTATGCATAAATCGCTGTTGACGTTCTATCTGACCTTATATAATTTCCCGTGGATTTTTGCCATTTCACAGAATCGAGTGCTGAGCTAATCAAAAAGGAAATGTATTTGATTACTTATATGATATGTAATTATTTGTTGTCAAATGGGTAATTGTTTAAAAGATTTAATTATTTTTTTAAATATTAGCAGTAATAAAAAGAAAATCAATACAATTTTCTATTTTAGAAAAGTTGCTATTTTTCAACAATTAAAAAAGCAAATTTTAATCATAAAAAAATTGCAGGTATTCCCGAACATCGCACAGAATTACAAAAATCACGATTGGCTAAGCGAACGAGCGATCTTGGTAGCGAAAAATAAAGATGTCGACGAGTTGAATTGCATAATTCAAAGTGAAATTGCTGGGGATTTTCATTTTTACAAATCTGTGGATTCCGTGACGAGTCAAGACGATGTCGTCAAACTATCCCACCGAATTTTTGAATTCGTTGGAGTTGCCCGGATTACCATTTGACTTACTATCGGCTTTATATGTATACGCTCCACAGGCGGTAGAACAAAAAATGTCGTGTATCGTAAAGCATTACAGTAATGCCAATAATTCACTAATACTCATCCTTTTCGTTAAACTATTAAAAACATATGAATAAAAAATAGGTAAAATTTTTCATGTTTAAGCAATTTTTTGATCTGGAGTAATATTGCAACTGAAAATATAAATTAACTCCAAATCTTGAAACCATGTCTCTATTTTATGTTAACAAATACTTCACAGAAATCGTACCTGGCAAATGGAAATTAGATAAACAAAACCACTGTAATAATTAGAATTCAAAAGACACCTAACGTTATCAATTATTAATAATAGAGTTCATCTTAAACAAAAAATAGCAAGGAATATCATTTGAGGCAATACAACGTTTGCCAGGTCAGCTAGTTATTGATATTTTCGGCTGAAAATGTGACAACACTATAACCAATGTATAGACCTTATGTGTCAAAAATTTCATATTGATAAGGTTTATAAATTTGAAGTTTTTATAACACAAATGAAAGAAGTCGTTTTTGGACATATCAATTTCAAAAATCCGTATTTCTGTGAAAAATTTAGGTAGTATGTTTTAAATTTCACCATAGCCTTAAAAAATATAGAAAATGATAGAGGCAACATTTTAACTTCATCAAGGATGGACACCGGCTCAGGACCACCGGATCCGTCACCGACGACCGGACGGGAAAACACCACGGATTTTTGAAATTGGTATGTCCATAAACGACTTTTTTCACATATGTCATATAAACTTCAAATATTTATTTTATTTACATGGGATAACGTCAAAATGCTATAACTATAGCCTGATATACAATATGCCTAGTTAATGCTCAATTCGTGGCTGCTCCTCTAGAATCCTTTGGACACCTTGGATTTCTCCACCTGGTCCAGCCATCTTGCTCGTTGCGCCCCACGTCGTCTTGTACCAACCGGATTCCCCGTCGAACACCATTTTTGCAGGATAGTTGCCTAGAATTCTCGCAATATGTACTGCCCAGCGTATCCTTCCAGATTTTGCCACCTTATGAATACCTTATGAATAGTCCGTCCTCCTGTACTCCACCAAAGATGGTTCTTAACACCCGTCGCTCAAAAACTCCGAGTGCTCGTAGGTCCTCTTCAAGCATTGTCCACGTCTCATGCCCCGTAGAGAACAACCGGTCTTATTAGTGTTTTGTACAGGATGCTGTTATCGTTGTCCGCAGTAACCAGTGAGCCAAAATAGACAAATTCATAGACCACCTCGAACTCATCTCCACGATCGTTACACTGTTGCCCAGTCGGGTCCTGTCGTGCTCGGTTCCGCCTGCCAGCATGTACTTCGTTTTGGACGTATTTATCTTCAACCAAATCTTCTCTGCTTCGCGCTTTAGTCTGGTTTACTGCTCTGCCAGCGCCTCAAATGTTCTGCCGACAATATCCACGTCATCGTCAAAGCAGATAAATTTACCGGATCTGTTGAAAATCGTGCCTCGCATGTCAAACGCTGCTCGTCGCATAACACCTTCAAGAGCAATGTTGAACAGGAGGCAAGAGAGACTATCACCTTGAGCGAAGCCCCCTCGCGGGATTCGAATGAACCCTGATAATCCACCCGATCTCCTCACACAGCACTGGGTTCCATCCATCGTAGCCTAAGTCGGGTCAGCTTCCCCGGAAAGCTGTTCTTATCCATGATCTTCCATAGCTCATATCGGTTAATTGTATCATATGCGGCTTTGGAGTCGATGAATAGACGATGCGTTGGGATTCTATATTCACGGCCGCAAAGTGAAGATTTGGTCCGTTGTAGACCGTCCTTCGATGAAGCCGGCCTGATAACTTCCCACAAATCTATTTGATAGTGGCGACAGTCGCTGGAAGAGGGATTTGGGATAATACTTTATAGGCGGCATTAAGGACAGTGATCGCACGATAGTTTTCACAGTCCAGCTTGTCGCCTTTCTTATAGATTGGGCAGATAACTCCATCCTTCCACTCCTCCGATAGCTTTTCAGTATCCCAAATCCTGACTATCAGAAAACTCCAAATTTATAAACCTTATCAATATGAAATATTGAAAACATTGGTTATAGTGTTTTCAAATTTTCAGCCGAAAATATCGATGATTGACAAAGTTACAGAAGGTTGAAGATGGTATTTTTTGGAAGCAAAATTTTGCTCGGCTTTTTTTTGCTACTGAGTGAATGATTCTTGAACTCTTTTAACATGGTTTTCTTGCGAATCTATTTTAGATTTTTCTTGATTAATCGTTAATTAGGTGATTTGAAAATTTTGAAAGTAATTGAGAATTTCATAAAAAGTGTATATATCTCAATCGCTTAAAAATGAATTAATATCATGCTGATTAGCATGATTTTATTGTTTATTTGTTCTGTTTACAAGCAAACGGTGAAAATCGTTTCTTCCACGCTTTGAACTTTTGCACAGTTCGTCTCTTTAAAAGTTGGTTTTTTTCTCGGTATGATTAGAACCACAGTTGTATACGTCTCGTCGTCCACCAAAATGTACTGGTTCTGCTTTCGGAGGAGAACATCATACAAGTTCCGTGACTGTATTTTCGAGAAAATTTCCGTGAAACCATCCCGTTTTGCCCCCCCCCCCCCCCCCCCCCCCCCCCCCCCCCCCCCCCCCCCGCCAAAAAAAAATATTCTGCTTCCTTGGTAGGTTCTAATATTGCTATGTTTTTTGATATTCGGAACAGTTCCGTCGCTAATTTCCACTTTTTTGGCAATTTCACGAACGGAACACGGTTTATGCGATTTCAAAAGGCGTTCCGCTGCCAGCTCCTTTTCCGGTCCAATGCCTCCTTTTTGCGTCCAGATTTCAGTATTTCTTCAAGAGAACACGTTTTCCATACTTCTGAGCAATCTTGAAAACTGCTGATTTAGTGCACTTCACGCTTTTTGCCAATTTTCTAAACGACAACTTTTCGAAAACTATTTGTGCAGAATTAATCTGCGAGCTGATAAGATGATCCGACTGATCGTTCGGAAATTTTTCAATTTTTTTCGATTTTTCAGCTGTGTTGCCAAAGTTAACAATTTGTTTTTACACACTGAGCGAAAATTCACAAATTTTCGTTAAGTTTTAACCCTAAACCATGTCAGATGTCAGATGTCAGATTTCTAATTATCTGACGAAACGATTCTCGTCCGTGACTGAAATTATGTTGTGGAGTAAACGGCAATTAGATTTCTAGACTAACATTTGAAAAGGGCGGTATTCCAAAATCACGAAACCGAGAAAACTGGAGGCAAAGATTGGAATACGAAAATCAAATCCTATTTTCCATAGAAAGCTCCAATAAACCATTTATTATGCTCACATCTTGTATAATAATGCAGTGCTTAACCTTTTCACACAATATATGCAGAAATATGTTTTATTGAGTTAAAAATTGATAAAAACCAAAATACGCCCTGTTTATTTTTAGAGTGTTATTACGCCTTAGGTTTTTCGCCTGTTAAACTGCCAGCACTGGAAACTCGCCGTTAAATTATGACATTCTGGCATCTTGTTTGTTATTACGCCTACGCTCTTCAGTCACATTAATCAAGTGGCGAGGAATTACGACCCAGTGTTTTCAATTTTTAAAGACGTCGAATTCTATGCTTCATGTACCAAAACAGTTAATTTTACTAATTAGATGAGTCTAGGTACTACTAGGAAAATCAGAGGTAAGTGATTCTATCGAATGAACATTTTTCTTATTGTACTAATTGAATTGCGGATTCTTAATCATGTTTTTACAGTCATGGACATAGACAACGCGATGGAATCAAAGCTGCGACATCGAATGAGGAGTCCTGAGGGCTGGATCAATTATGGTTTAGGTGACCGTGGAGGAAACGGAAGAGAAGTTGAGAAATGCGCGAATATTCTTGCCTAGCTAAGGCTGATAAACGGCGTTTATAATTGTCCGGCTGTCTACACAGAGGAGGAAAACATGGCTCTCCGTTACGAAATCTGAGTTGATCTGAACAAAGGTCATAAATTTCTTAAATAAATTAATAAATAAATTTGTTTTCTTCAACGCGAAGCAAAATCATTTGATGAAATCTCGATTAAACCTTATCCTTAGCAAGTAAAACAGGTAAAAACTATCGACGGCGTAACAACAATCAATGGAAATCAACAACATTATGTCCACGGCATAATTCCAATTCGACATTTTAACGGGCGAAAATATGCGGCGAAATGACTTCTGCTTTGTGATTAGGGCGTAATGGTTATTTTCAAGTTTTGATAAAGAAAGTTATATTTACGCATAAAATCCGTAAATATATACTTCAAGCTCAAGTCGAAATTAGTATATGATGATTAGAATAGTGTTTGCCTGAAATATTAAACTATTAGCCAGGATTTTAAGCTAACTGAAAAAAGCGGCGGAACAGCAAAATAACTAGAGCAATTGAAATCCGGAAGAACGCCATAATTTATTTTTCTTGTTTAAGGAAGTGCATAATTGATTTTAATGTCATTGTCAAGGTAAATTAGTTGTTCTGAAATTGTTCAATCAAAATATAATACAATATGATTTGTTTACATTTTGGCTCTTCCGCCCTTTTCAAATGTTAGTCTAGAATAGCAGCAAATCACAAGGTGTAATGTTTATTTTCGGTAATTGGTGTAGTTTTTAAAAAGGTTTCGGCTGAAAAATGCCTTCTTGTGCACTAAAAGGATGCGGACAAAAACTAAACTTGCTTTGTTATCATTCGCTTGTTTTTGGAGTCTTACGTCACTACCCGAAATCATGGATTGTTTACTCATTTTTCGTTACTAATACCGACAAACACCATGCTCTTCGCCACCTGTATGGACCTCATTGCACCCTCTTGAAGACGCCGTCCTTGGTGGGGATGTGGGCGACTCGGATGAGTCCATCGTGACCGCCATAGTCATCTCAAACGCCACGCAGAATAACCCTGACTATCTAAACATGAGCTCAAAACCAACCACAATCTATTCGAATAAATTCACATCTTGTTTCTCGAAAGTAGCTAATTTTTTTTGTCTTATGTGGTCATATCGGTGGAACATAATATTAAGTAATTTATTTATCACCTGATCCTGTTTTTTCCTCATGACTATAGAGTTAACATCACCAACATACTCTTTGGTGTGAAACAAAACGATTGCGATGCATATACCGGTCCAATAACTACAGTACCCTTAGATACGTAATGTACGAACAGAAGCAGAATGTGATGAATAGAATTGCCACTATCGCGAATATTGAAACCAATGCCAGGATTGAATATGAAAAGTGAATTTACTATCAATAACCAGACAAGGTAAATCCAAGAAGGATCCTACGTCTGCTATGCAAACTGTGAACGCACATTCGGTTATCGACCAATTTAGAAAGGACGATCGCCAATGTGCTTAGGTTTGGCATAGTTCCCATCTTTTAAAAAACATTGCATGGTCATTCGGAAAATGTCGGATGCCTTCCGGCGGATTCCACGTTAGCTTTTGAGAGTCCTTATCCGTATCGATACAATATACTTATTATTCGAGCTATAATCGATATCATTGTCATGATTCGGATAATTCGCTGCAATGGATTTGTTTTAATTACAATACGACGGTGTATTTTTGATTAAAATACGTGAAGATAGGGACCTTAACGGTAACTGGGAGCTGGAACCCAGATTTGCACAAATTTTCGTAAGGGTATCCAGTGGACAAATAGGGTAACGGGATGTAATGTCAGCCTAGCTCCTTCATTCGGCCTATGTACCAAAAATGTCATTAATTCGCCGATAATCAACAAAATTATATTCCTATCAGGATGACCGATTTATTTCAAAGCAGTTGAGACATTATTAATCAATTAATAGTTGCTCACTTCCGCGTAATTTTCGATTTCCTCAACTTTTTAGACAATATGACTTTACTGGTTAAGCTGAACAGATTATCTACACGATCTTCGAATGATCTTAATTTGCAGAAATTGAACCTATAAACCGAATAATACAGCCAAGATGTACAGAAAATAGTCACACGTTATAAACTAACAGGTCACATAGGTAAAATAACAATGATTTAACAAGAAAACCATAGACCCAATGTTAGGAACATATTTTTTTCCACGTTCCCAACTATGGCCTGTTATATGGAAAGCGTAGTAAAAATGTTGTTATTGGTAAAATTTACAATAAAAATGTCTGAGTTTCGATTGAAAGTTTTCCATATGGGTCATCTTAACACAAACTAAAGGAACAAAATCTGTGTAGAGTGAATTATAATGTTTTGATTATCAAATGGTCGCTAAATCATATGTGAAAATCACTTAAGTGTTTCTTAGCAGTTTTAGTATAGTTTGATTTATGAAATTGTTTGTTGGGTAGAGCGAATACAGCTGGAAACGCATTGAATCAGAAAATCAGAAAAAAAAATCGTACGAAGACAACATTTAATAACAAATCTGTCGAATGGGACGAACTTGCATCCATGAATAGACCCAATTTGGCGCTTATAGACCGACATTACATCCATATCCCTCGAAAGTTTCTGACTTTATAAAATGAGTTGTGTAACTTTTCGTGATACATACTACCAAATGGCATATTGAACATATCTAAGCAAGTGTATAACTAGTTAAATATCGCTTCCAGCTCAAATACTTTACGAGTTATAGTAAAAAATGTAATCGATTGTTGCATATTAGGCTGAGTCAAGGGACACATACCCTACTGAGATTAAGGTTAGTCTGTCTGTCTGTTCAAATATATTCTAGATGGAAAAGAGTGTGACAGTATTTATTACTTAGGATTCAAGAGAAAGTACTGGGGGAGGGGGAACGGGAAGAGACAATACATCAAATAGAACATACAATTGAGTCGTATTTATCATTGGGAGTATTTAAGTATTTAAGTGCAACAAGGGTTTCAACGCTCGTTTAATATTCGTCATTTTTAAGAGTGTGGGTTTGCGGTTATCTACATACATCTCAGTGAAACATAAGATGTCACGTTACATAGGATGTGGCGTGAACGGCTTATTATAAAATAAACGGACCCACAACCTAGCATGCGGAGGTTATTTGCAGGCACGAAATGTTTCAAAGGTTAGTCCCTTGAAACTTCCCGAGAAAAAAAAAATCCCGTCCTCACCACCCTTCCTACAGCATAAACAAAACCACTCCTGCTACTGTTTTTTTTTATTGTCCCTCTCTTAAGAGGGGGGGCTCTCCTACAAATGAAACAGAACCGTTTCTGCAGTAGACTTCGAGTACTAATCAAGCAAATGGCACTAAATTTGGCATGTGCAGGTTCTTGGAGGAAATGCTTCGCATGCAGCATTCGACAGCATCCATTAGCACGAAGTGGCCCGTAAGGATACAGGATTGCCGACTTCATGGTGTACACTGTTTAGGGATTGCGAGTTTAATGGTCTGCTCACTGCTTCCTGTTTCCACTGGATACTTGAGTAGATCCGAGAATGACGAAAAACGATGGAAAACGGGATAAAACCTAAAAGTACTGCCGCAATTCACGTTTTTCAAGAGTTATGGAATAATCACTGTAATTGTTGATGCCGTGTGCACTCAAGAGGAAGCTTTCAAGTCGAACTTAAAACAGATTCACTATATTTTATTTCGCGTCACTTTTTTAAAACTCACTATGAAAAAATTACATTTTCCGTCTAAAGGTTTCTTCGGCATTATTTCTTCGGAGAGTTAGAAAAATTTCCCTTCAATTGTACGAATGCACTTGAACTCTCTGAATTGCAATTTCTACCACATTTCTGAGGAACTATTCGAAACTCTATCACCGGTACAATTTATTCCTGCATCCCATGAACTGCTGGCACAAAAATAGTTTCCCACTTGCAGCATCTTCCGTAGTAGAGAAAGCATTTCCTAGCGTACGACTAATTTGATTCATGTCGCCGTCCTCTTCAGCATGCCCGGTATCAGTCGCCGGGATTTTTCCTACTCCTCCAAACAAGCAGCAGCAGCAGCAGCAGCAACAACAACAGGAACAGCGCAATCGACGGTTACCGATGGTATTGCTTCGAAGATTTCTGTACTATTTTCAGATGTGGTACCGGAAACCGTTCTCTGGACGATTTGATAAATGATGCCTGTTTTTGTCATTGCTTGTTGTTTCCCTCTTACACCGCAGACGGTCTGCCATAGAGTGCGGAACGGTGTTGGCAGCAGAGAGGCCACCGTTTGCGTTTGATGTCGTAAACTTTGAACTTGTCTGGCAAGTTAACTGCAAAGAGAAAGAAGAAATTCGATTGAAAAAAAAAATCAAACTGTGCTTTGTACCCAAAGCAGGGAAAATCTAAATGATGGTATGCAAAGTGGAACGCGATGGAGAGTTTGTCATCGGAAGCAAATTACAATAATTGATTGAATTTGTTGACAGGCGGGAAACGGGGAAACGGGAGAGGGAAATCAATTTCAAACTTGGCTAAAATGTAGAACGTACCTTCGGTCGGTTCATGACCGTGAAAAGTAAATTTGAATAATAATGGTGAAAGTTTGATTTGATGTTATTCAGAAGAAGAAAACGCTCCTCAAGTTGTGATTGGATTTTAATGTTGATTTGATTTATTTTCGTTGTCTTCATTGGAGCATCCCTCATATGAAGGGTGCTTTGTTGTTATCAAAACCAAATGACTTTTTCGATCATTTTTTTTTTGCAATCTTATGTCAATCACTTGATTGTTGATTTCTTGGAAACTACGTTATAGGAAGTCTTAGGAATCGTTTTCGTGAACACTGAGATAAACCACCTCTCCGGTCACGGTGTCTTTAATTTAACTTACCTTAAACTGGCTGATTGTTTCATTTCAGACCAGCGTCATTAATTTTCAAATGAATGTAATCATCATTATGAGAGTTTAAAAGCGTTTGTTTGGTTACCGGACCCTTACCAACAACGATTGGGCGGTAATTAATTATACTGCCGGTTGGTGAAATTTTTTGCGTGCCTTTGGACTGCAGTTGGCTGGGTTTGGCGGTTTCTTTTGAAGTTCCATTCAACCAATTCCACACACGTCACACATTCGTCTTTACATGCGCACAGAACATTACGTCAATTCTATTCAACATTCCAAACTACAGTTCATTTACAAAAAATATTAGCGTAAAATTTCCCCTATTTTACTGTATGAAAACTCAACTCAGGAAATTAGTAGCTCAGGACTTAGTAGAAAGTTCACCGAGAACTTTCTTCGCAAGGGAATAGCCAGCTTCCCATCTGCTCGTTTGAAACACAGCAGTTTTCTCCAACAAGTTTCCAAGTCATCAGATTTTTCTTTTTGATAGTCGGGTTGAACTCCTTTACAGTGTGCAGCTTCGTGGGGTCAATGCTCGATGCAGTTGTCAGAAATGAATCGCTCATATCAAAGCGCTTAATGATCTGTTTTATCAACTCGGTATAGAAAGCACAGTAGATCAAGTAGAAAAACCCCTTCCTGGTATCATTGAGAGTTCCTGATCCAAGCATTTCTCCTGCTGCTACCCCGGATATATATTTCACGACTTCTTGCGAAGATGTTTCTGAAATCAAAAAATCCGTCCGGTGTTTTAGGTAATCATCCTCACAAATATTTGCAAGGAGAACCATTAGCGAGACTTCAGCTGATTGCACATGTTCGGGAATTCCGGAGCTTCTGACTGGAAGATACGGTTCGCTTTGTTGATAAGGGGCAATACGTAGCTCAAGAAGTGGAGAAGTGGCTGCGTCATCGGGTCATTAAGATGACAGAGAATGCGCTGTGCGGTTTGATTGTTGTCGCAGTTGGATTGGAACGAGAAAAACAACACGAGCTCCGAAAACCGTTCCAAATTCCTTTTGACAACTGACTCCAACGATAGCCATCTGGTGGCAGATGGATGCAGAACTTTCAAAGGCTTCAATTCCAAGATACTTTGTATCATCTGGAATTCTTCTTGGATCGTATCGGATCGGATCAACTGTTCCAGGTACAATGGCAGCTTTTCGCATGCGTAGCTTGCACAAAGAGCCAGTACATTTGATAATTATCAAATGAGGACAGTCACGTTTCAGCAGCTTCTTGACGGATCGGTCAGAACCCATCATTACCGATGCTCCATCTGATCCAAAGCCCACAAGCCTTTTTTTTTGTAATCGGTGCCATCGATCTGGAACTGTTTAACAATTGCGCAAAATATTCATAGGTTTTCGCACTGCAAGATTATATTAAAGATAACAAAAAATCACGTTCGAAATAACTATGCTTCGAATAGCAAAAATAACTATCGAGAACATTATTCTAACTTCCCAAAATTCCTCTGCGTGAATGCATGAAAATACTTCTAAATTGGAAGAACAGTATTTTTGTAGAAATCCCTGCAGGAAATTCTGCCGAAATTTGTGGAGCAATCTCTTGAGGAACTTTGAAACAAACACTTCTCCAGCGGAATACTTGAAGAAATTATTGAAGTAATTTTCTGGAGAACTATATGTAAGAATCCTTGCAGACATCCTAGACAAAATTTAAAAAATAATTCTACAAAAACCCCTTGCGGAATTTTTAAAGTTAAGAATTAAATATATGAGATTATGGAATTCGTGCAAAAAATTCTTCTTAGATTTCTCCAACAAATCAGGATTTTCTCCAAGAATTACTTCAGGAATTACCTTATAGTTTTTGTGTAGTTCTTTCAGGTGTCCTCCAGGGATTCCTTTAGAATCACAAAACTTCACAAGTTCAGGGATTCCTCCAAAAATTTCATCACAAGAAAGTTTTGAAAAACTGCCGATGAAATGCCAGAAGAAACTCCTGAAAGAATCCCTGGAGGAATGCCTACAAACTCCTGAAGAATACCTATAGAAATGCCAGAAGGAATATCTCAAGGAATGTCTGAGAACTTTTCATAGAATCTTTGGGAAATTCTATAAAATTTTCTTAAAAAATTATCTCAAAAAATTTATGGAGACGATATAAGAGATGTTTTGGGAATGCGTGATCTTCTCTACATGCAAGCGATTTACGAATTCCTTTGTTTGTCTGATCTAAGAGTGTAACGTCATCCTCCTGCATCCACTCTAGTAAATTCCCTGCCATTGTGTCCCAGCTATATTATCCTTTTGTTTCCGTTCTACTTGTACCTGCCGAGCAAGCTGTGGTCACCCATCTGCAGCTTAGTTCCTGTAAGGGACTACAGGGACCGAGGATCTGGTAGATATCGCAACCATGAGCAGCAACAAATAACTGGAATAAGTTACCTGCCTAGCCCCTTCCAAACAATAATGTGACCCATTAACCTCGAGCTAGCCACGAGTAATTGGCACCCCACTTTACTAAAATCGAAAAAGAAAAATTGTTAACTACAATATTGAATATCGGCTCCGCAAAGTGTTACACACGCCTGAGCCTAATAAATAAACGAACTGATTAAAAAAAAAGCGGTGACATCACTGATAACGAATATCGGTCGAAGTGTTAGAGAGAATGGCATCTCGATTCGGTGGAGTGATCGTTGGAGAGAAAATCCACACCTTCGGCAGTGGCAGTAGGGAGCGCAGGGTGATGTTACTCCCGTACAGTGTTCAAGTACTGTTAATGCAAGTTTATTCACCGTGATTCTGTTAGTGAGTAAATAGATTCATTAATTGTGTTTTTATTTCTAACAAAAAAAAAACAAAAAAACTGCTTAGGAATTCTTGAAATGTAATGATGGCTTTAAGCACGATAATGGGTGATGGATCATTAGCCTGAATCGATCACTTAGATGATTGAGTGACTGATGATTCATTTATTTGTTTCTGTTGGCTTCAACGAGGCATAAAGGCATATTTAAAGTTTTGAAATTAAAAAAAAAAAAACTCCTTCTAATAGAAAAATACAAAAATCTCTCAAGATAATTAATTGAATTTTTGTCCCAAAAATTACGAGAACCTACGTTCAATCTTCAGAAAAAACATGTTAGCAAATTTTACATTTTGAAATTCGACAGATTCAAAGAAAGAAAAAAACTCCCATGGAAGTTCGATTGTTTCATGTCTTCATCAAGTTAAATTATCATAATGTGGGAGACAATTAGAAGTAGAGAGAACTGAATATGATTGAAATAATAATTCATTGCTTCAAATTCTAAAAAACAAAATCAAAAACTTCAAGATTTCAAGTTAGAAAGAACAGTTTATAATGTGATGAAGGGAAATCTTCCATAATGCCCATTAATTTCATGTCAAAATAGATTTCAACAAATACTAAGTTAAATCTTCTTTTGTAAGAAACTAGCTGAACCCAGTGCGAGCGGTACTACACTTGCAACTAAATGAATGAAAATTCAATAGAAGTCGCACGTTTACAGTTGTTTTTCGGAATGCGTTTTTTTTTTTGACCAAGGAAAGGTTCAAACTTCTATCAGAACTTGCTTCTTACCCAAGAAATACACATTTTGTGTTTTAGTAACCTGGATAATTATGTTGGGTTAAAATTTGTGTTTAATAAATATGAGAGTCCCCCCTTCCAGAGGGGGAAGGGTCTCAAACCATCATAAAATCATTGCCTTCCAAAACCCCCCACACGCCAAATTTGGGTTCACTTGCTTGAAAAGTTCTCAAGTTATGCAGAAATTTGTGCTTCATTTGTATGAGAGCCCCCACCTGCCTTCAAGAGGGGAGGGGTTTTGAACTACTATAGAAACATTTCTCGCCTAGAAAAACCTCCGCATGCCAAATTTGATTCCATTTGCTTGATTTATTGTCGAGTTATGCAAAAAAAAAATTGTTTCATTTGTATTGGAGCCCCCTTTCAGAGAAGTGAGGGTTCTCAAACCTCTCAAACATTTTTCGCCTTCGAAAATCTCCACCCGCCAAACTTGGTTCCATTTGCTTGATTAGTTCTCGAGTTATGTAGAAATTTGTGTTTCATTTGTATGGGAGACCTCCCCCTTTTCAGAGGGCGGAGGGGTTTCAAATCATCATAGAAATATTTCGCTCCTTCAAAACCCTCCACATGCCAAATTTGTTTCCATTTGCTTGATTTGTTCTCGAGTTATTCAAAAAATTGTTTTTCCATATGAGACCCCCTTCCAGGGAAGAGAGGGTTCTCAAACCACCATAAAAACATTTTTTGCAAACCTCCTCCTGCCAAATTTGGTTCCATTTGCTTGCTTAGTTCTCGAGTTATGCAGAAATTTGTGTTTAATTTGTATGAGAGCCCCCCACCCCCATCCCCCCTGTCAGAAAGAGGGGGTATCTTAAACTTAATATTTTGCACAGAAAGATTGGGATTTTTCTCAATAATGGCTACCACCTTCTTGTCAATTTGTCAGGAGCATACTTTTCGATTTGTTCCACTTTCAATCTTCCGATCCACAGTCACGCGCTGGTTAAATGATTTGCAAACACAAAACAAGGTACTTTTCGGTAGTTTTAGTTTCTTGGCAAGATCGCGTACTAATAAATTTGGATTTTACCGAATGTAACAAGAATGTAAACATGCTGTACCACGAAATTAAGTGGAGACATTTAGCTGTCATGTAAGTGAAACGTTTCAGCGATCCGTGAAATAATTTAAAAAACTACACTGAAAGAGAAGTGTTTGAAGTATAACGTGGACAGGCTTTATTATTGAATGTGATTGCAAGCCAAAGTAAAATAAGCATTTTATTCATTCTAATTTATCTACTGGGCAGGGCCTAGCCAAACAATATTTCTGCCCGAAAACATTCAATTTCAATACAATTTTTTATTATATTTACAATTTGATAAACAAATAGATACGCTTTGATTGTTGTTTTGTTGTATTCTCCATATGCGCGGAGTAACGATATCTAATGATGAAATTTGTCAGAAGCAGATAATTTCCCATCAACATGAGAGGCTCTAGGAGTGGACAGTAATTTATTGCTAGAACTAAGAGAATTGAAGAGAAAGCATTGAAAACGGGGGGGTGTGTGGGAAATAGGCGGGTCATGCCAAAAAAAACCCAACAGCAAGAGATAATTTCTCAACCATGTAAGGCATTGAGAGAGGAAAATAAACAGATCGCTAGCACCAGAACAAAGCAATAGGTAGTATAAGAGCACGATCGGTCACATACTCTTTTACCAGTCAAGGGGGTATCCTCCCCCTTGCCTACCCCGCATCTAGGGTAGCTTGGTAAAACACTATGCGCCCGATTGTATACTACCTTGATATGCCCTCCGCTCGTTTTCAACTTGTATTTTTCAATTTTCATAACCTGCCGTTACGCTATACGGAACTATCAATGCTTTCTCTTCAATTCTCTTAGTTCTAGCAATAAATTACTGTCCACTCCTAGAGCCTCTCTCACGTTGATGGGAAATTATCTGCTTCTGATTTTTTTTAAAATACATACGTTTCCTACAATAAGCTAAACTTATTCAAATGTTCTAAAGCTTAACTCGTCCGAATGACTCCAATGTAGTCCAGAGAACTTTATAGAAGCATGATTTTAGTTCACGTTGCGCCCTACCAAACGATGGCTGCCAACTGTGCTCCACATGAAAGTACCTCATTTCGCGCCTTGTGGTTGCGCCCACCGGCTGACTACAAACCGACTGCCTAGCACACTACTGCATATCCAATGGCTGGCTAGCAACGGTTACCTAGCCAACGGGTAGCTACCAACAGCCTGCTGAGCTATCAGCTACCTGTCCAATAGTTGCGCGACAGTGAACCTTCCGCCGCTTCGCAAAGCTTCAATACTGCCGAACGAAAGAGCAAAACTTGCGAAGGTGTACCCGTTACATATCGTTCACTGCTCCATATGAGACCTCTCTTGCACACATTTGAAATCTGTCTTCAGATCTTTGAAACAAACAGCCGTTTGTGATGGTGTTAGCTTTAAACTAGAATTCATGGTGTTTTTAATAATTAAAGTTCATAATTAATGAAAACACTAGTAAATAATGCAACCCAGAGTTTCACCTGGCTACGGCCCACCTTGACCGGCACTTCCTAGTAGCACACTTGTTGCAATTCGGTTGAGACTTGCTAAGTCATAATCAAGTTTTTACAATAAATTATGACCGTAGTTTGCTACTTGGGCTGGTCCAAAGTAATCCATTCCAACAAGAGGTGCCATTACTGGGGCTTCGGGAATGGCTTTGGAGATCTTGCAGAACATGCAGTTTTTCGCAACCCTTTGAACAAGAGATTTCAGCTTGGCCACTTCGAAGCGCTGCCGCATTTTGTTCCCCACTGTCTCGCGGTTGGCATGACGAAAACGACGGTGGTACCAATCCGTAATGAGTGTTGTTACTGGATGACATTTTGGAAGAATAGCTTGACTTCGAATGGTACGTACGATGCAGTACCCATACGACCACGCATCCAAAGGATCTCTTGCTCGTCCACGAAAGGCCAGATTTTATAGATGGAACTCGACTTGGACACGGTGGGATGACGATTATCCGGGCTACCCCGAGTTTCTTCCAGTCTGGTTCTCTCTTCTGGATAAACATCGTCTTGCGCTCTTTCCCACAGCAGCATTTCGGATCAGGACAACTTTCCCTTGGTGAGTACATTAATACACAGATTCTGTCCGATCTTCTTTCGGCGCGAGTTATCGATAAATCGAATTTTGTACGCCATGGTTCGCTGCAACTTCCTTCATTGGCTGAACCTGGAATACTCCAACAGCGTTGGGTGAATGTAATGTACCTGAACCTTTCGCATTTCTTCATGGGTTGTAGCTACGGAGGGTTGTTCAGGCCATGACTCCTCATCATAGCGCAGAAATTCAGGTCCTCGAAACCAAGGACTCTAAGATTCCATGTTCGGGCCGGTCTCATTTTGTAGCAACATCCGCAGCATTCAACTTCGATGGTACCCATCTCCAGTCACGCAAGTCACTCAGAGTGAGGATCTCTCGTATACCAATCGACACGAACTTGTGAAAAAGGCGGAGTAAATCTAAGACATAATTGTGAACTATAATTAATGAAAACATTATAAAATTCTTAAAGATTTTGTGGGTTTGTGTCACCAAATCTTTGTAGCAAATAGCCGTTTGTTATGGTGTTAGCTTTAAGCTAGAATTCATGGTGTTTTTATTAATTATAGTTAATTATATTAATTATGTCCCAGATTTACTTACAATTTTAGTGTAGGAATAAGTATATGGCACGAAGCTTTTCTTCCATCCACGTGATCGTAGGTTATCTGTTAGGCGTATCATGTAAGTAAGCTTTTAAATTTACAATATTTTCACTTAGTTTAAAGGAAATTAACTAGTTTTAAGGAGTTTTACTAATCGAAAATGTGCAAAATAAATTTCGTCTCCTCACTTCCAATTTGTTTTTGTTATTCATTATTTTAGCGCCAACATTTGATTTGTCTGCTAATTTATCGGAAGCTGAATACAATTCTTTCAAATTGAATATCTCAGCGGATAGAGATAAAGCTTCTCTTCCTTAAAGAGTACTTAAATTGTATTTGTAACCTTTCGTTCAAGAGAAAATGACTACAAAAGCCATTGTTTACAAAAGCAGATTCGCCCTAATCTAATGTTGGCGCTGATTTGTTCAACGCTTTTGTTTGACTTTCCTCTTCATGGCATGTCATTCTTGACCAGTTCGGTGATGTGGTCTGCTGTGAACGAGTCGACCTACATTGGCGGAGTCGCAGCAACGAGGGATGTTGTCGTCACAAGTAAATTTTGCTTGCAATACAAAACTATAAGACAAAACCTTCCATTTGCGTTATTTTCAATAGTTTACTGTTGTTGGAGGATACATTTTGATAATAGAATTAATACGCGGGAAAATTTCACACCGATTGATGTAAACATTTTGAAAATCTATCAAGCATTATTTTTTTATTTTTTATTTTTATTTTGTTTAATTCATCTGACCGTAGTCTACATGAATGTATTAAAACTATTGTAGCCTAGATTATAGCAGTCTTGACGCAGTTATTCTGTTTTTAAAAGATCTAAAAGATTCTCCTAAGTCGAAGAGGTCGTCAACCAACGGAAAGGTACGAACACATGATGTCAGTAGCTCATTAAAATCTTAAGAAGTCCGATGGAATCTGGTCAGCAGTAGAGATAACGATCTAAGTTGTCTTCCCACTCTAAAGTCAATGCAAGACAGAAGTGCAGGTGCGTCGATTTCACCGTTCACTATCTTTGTAATAAGGGTAGCTTGTTGAATATTTCGGCGACGGTGCAGCGTGTCGAGTCCTAGAAGCCGGCATCGTTCAGGATACGGAGGGAGATCTTGAGGATTACGCCAGGGTAGGCTTCTGAGTGCAATGCGTATGAATCTACGTTGAACACGTTCAATTCTGAGGTCACATGACAGTTGATACGGAGTCCAAATTACCGCAGCATTTTCAAGAACCGGTCGAACAAGTGCACAGTAGAGTGCTTTGAGGCAGTGAGGATCGGTGAAATCACGGGAGATTTTAGTGATGAATCCCAATTGTCGTGAAGCTTTCTTGATGATGGTGCTGATGTGCTGATTGAATGTAAATTTTTCGTCCAGTATCACACCCAAATCACTGACCTGATCAACGCGCTCGAGGACGTTCCCATCAATTTGGTAGTTAAAAGTGATAGGACGCGTTGATCGGTGGAACGTGATAGCAACACATTTAGTAATGCTTATCACGAGTTTATTCATAAGGAGTGTATCGAATATAAGCTATCCACATACATTTGCGTTGTACGCATGTATTTGTGATGGTTTTTTATGCTCTGAACACTGCATGCTGTGCGTTTGACTGTCAGCTTTCTTTTGTTTACTTGTTTGTGCGGTTCAAATTCTGCGTTTTCAAAATGTCGCGTATTGAAAAGGAAGTGAAAATTAAGGTTCTGGACACATGGCTAAGTGAGAAGGGTATTACTATGCGAAAATTGGCGAAGCGGTTTGGAATTCATCATGCGAGTGTTAAAACCATCATTAATAAGTTTGGGGAACACTATTTTTTGGATGAGCTACCAGGAAGAGGCAGAAAACCCGGTTCTTCCAACCCGAAACTGGAGCAGAAAGTGGTATCTCTAATCATGAAGAACAAATCAATGTAAATACGTGATTTGGCCAAAAAAGCAGGAACGAGTGTCGGAATGATCCAGCGTATCAAGAGGCGAAACCACCTGAAGACCTACAAGAAGCAGAAAATCTCGAAACAAAGTGCAGAACAGAAGAAGCGAGCAGCAACAAGGGCCCGGAAATTGTATTCGCGTCTTTTGCAGCGTCCGGATGCATGCGTTTTGATCGACGATGAGACCTATGTAAAGGAGGACTCAAAAACCCTTCCAGGTCCACAATACTTTACTGCCGTCGTTGGAGAGGATATGAGCGATGCGGACAGGTCGATTCAAGTGGAGAAATTCGGTCGAAAGGTTCTGGTATGGCAAGCAATATGTTCCTGTGGTTTGAAGTCAACCATTTTTTACACTACCGGAACTATAAATGCGGAAATCTATCGATCTGAGTGTCTCCAGAAGAGATTGTTGCCTTTATATAAGAAGCATAGTACACCTCCACTGTTTTGGCCGGATTTAGCGTCGGCTCACTATGCCAAAACCACTCTCAATTGGCTTGCGGAAAAGGGTATAGATTTCGTTGAGAAAAATATCAATCCACCAAATTGCCCTCAGCTTCGACCCATCGAACGTTACTGGGCAATCGTGAAGAGGGTCTTCAAGAAGACTGGTAAGGCAGCTGGGAACATGCAGGAGTTCAAAAAAAATTTTGTCTCAAGCGTCCAAAAAATGCAATGCAACACTTGTCCGGAACTTGATGAAGAGCATTCGATCCAAAGTTCGAAAATTCGTGAAGGAATAACTTAAATTTCATCCGGTCTTCATTATGTTCAAGTTTAACCTCGTACAATAAAGGATCAATTTTTTGTATGAATAAAATATCGGTTTTCAACATAATTTGAAAAATTATGGAGAGTGTGAGCTGTTTAGTGGAATACCTGTAACTAGAAAATAAGAAGAATGATTACAATTTCTTTAATCCATCCTTGTTGGATCGGGTCTCCGAGGCTCTTTCGGTATAGGTGTCCCGCCATGTAAACAAAGTAAGAGGTGATTGGTTACTCTATTCTTTTTCTAGCTTGGAAGGGTTTTAACGTAGTGGGGGTGGGTGTGGTGCCAAAGAACCCGCGACTAGCTGAATCACCTAGACTGTATTCGATGAAATTTGGACACACGCAATTGTTCGTAACTTTTTAGCGTGTGGGTAAAAATTATTGAAATTTTAACTGAATGTATTTCATTGTGTTGTGTCAATTGTGTAATGAGTTTCGTGAAAATCGAATGAAGAAATAGTGCGCCAACAAATTTTGGGCACCCACTTCGAAAACCCAAACGCTTCTCATCGATGGATCGAAAAACAGCTCGGAATCGAACATTCAATCGTATCTCATGTGATCAAAACGTTCAAGGACCGTAAAACAACCAAGCGAAAAAATGGTAGTGGCAAAAAACGTGGCATATCAAATCCGGAGAAAGCCAGGGTGGTATTGAACCAATTTAAGCGTTACCCCAACATTCGATCAGGGATGTTACGAAAAAGGCGAAAGTTTCAGTTTGTTTTGTGCAGAAAACAATGAAACGTTCTGGATTACATGTGTACAAAGTCCAGAAGGCACCGAACCGGAGCGATAAACAGAACTCGGTGGCCAAAACTCGTGCAAGAAAACTGTACAGGGAGTGGCTCACAAAACCGTTCTGCATTGTGATGGACGATGAGACCTACGTTAAAGCCGACACCAAACAAATGCCAGGACAGGAACACTACGTCGCCACCTCTAAGTTGGCCGTTCCGGAGAGTGTATGGAAGAAGAAACTGTCGAAATTCGCCAAAAAATTCCTTGTCTGGCAAGCGATCTGCGGATGTGGCAAAATGAGTCAGCCCTTCATCACCTCTGGGACCGTCAACGGACAAATCTACAAGGACGAATGCCTCCAAAAACGACTTCTGCCCTTCTTGAGATCTCACGATGGCCCGACACTGTTTTGGCTGGATTTGGCATCTTGCCACTATGCCCGGCCCGTCTTAGACTGGTACAAAGATAATAATGTAGTTTTTGTACCAAAAGACGTCTACCCTCCAAACACTCCGGAACTTCACCCAATTGAAAATTTTTGGAGAATCATGAAGGCAAAGCTCGTTAAAACTCTAAAACTGATAGAAAATGAACTTGAACTTAAGAAAGTGTGGTTAAAAGTAAGTAAGCAAGTCGGTCCTATCATTGCCCAAAATTTGATGAAAGGGGTCAAGGCAAAGGTGCGGGCATTTGGGTTGGGAGAAGAGGTTCAATAAACTAATGATGTCAAAACTTAACCATTTAGTAGAACTTTATTTCCAGAAAGTTTGAAAAGAATCGGGCTCAAGGAAAAAAAATGGTGACCTATTTTGTGTGTCCAAATTTCATCGAATACAGTCTTTACTAACGACTATTTCGAATAGCTTCGATCCCGCAGATAGACTGGTAGTTCCTCTGTAGTTCTTCACATTTCTTTTTCTCCTTTTTTGGACACGGGGGAAAAAAAAGATTGTTTCACACAGGGGGGACTTTTGTTGGTAAAGGTTTGTGGGGGGGGCGAGGGGGCGGGGGGGGCGGGGAAAAAAACCGGCGGGGGGGGGGGGAGAGGTTTGTTTTGGGGGTGGGGGGGGGGGGGGGGGAAAAAGGGGGGCTGTGTTTTGGGGGGGGGGGGGAGGGCAAACAGTTCGCATGATTCTTCAGCTGAAGATGATTCTGTTTCGTCTAGAAATACATTTGACGGTATGGAAGAGCATCGCTTCTTAGAATTCACAAAACTCCAGAAACTTTTTGGGTCTCTACGCAAGCCAAATTGTACACGCATAACATGTGATTTATACAGACTAGCATTCACTAGACGGTATGCGTCACTTGCAACTTTGAAGGCCTGTTGATTATTTAAGGAACGTTGCTTCCGAAGTAACCTCTGTTTAGCATTGCGCTCACGTTTCAACCTGCGCAGTTCTGGGTTGCTCCATGGTGGCTTAGCAGGTGACAGAATCCTAGGGAGGTTTTCGTTGAGCCATCTGCACAAGATGTCACAGAAGCGCTCTGTCATATCGTCAACATCCTGTATATTGAGCAGTTCTGTCCAGTCCTGTCCTGTCCTGTCCAGCTAAGTTATAAGCGTTTAATTTGTGACGGTTGCTATTTTCAGATTATCATTTGACACCCTACCATTGCCGTAAGACGTAACCTACACACTTAGAAATTATGAATTTTACACGTAGAGAAAGATTTCGTGAAAAATTATGTCACCTGAAACTGGCACATACACAATTCGACAAAAGATGTGTTTGATTGAATTTGTTTTCTCATCTCTTTCAACTCATTCTTGTGTGCTAAAGGACGCTTGCATGTGTCGGTCTCAGGAGACAGAAATTTACACGACATTTTGGTAGTGTGTATGTCAAGACAAAGAGCAAAAACAGCTTTATACGTGGTAATGTCAGATGAAAAGGCCTTTGTTCATGGTTGAAATAATTCAAAAGCTTCTCCGCATTTTTGTCTGTAAACGTTGAAATCAATTGTGTTGGATTAATGAGTATTACATCGCTTATTTCATCTCAGTTCGTGTTGCTGATAACGCTGATCATCTGGAATTCCTATTGATATACAACTGCGAGATTAATTCTGTTTCATTTGAACTTGCTTTCTCACACGCGCGTTAAACATGCCTCAAATGTGGGTACCATCCATCCAAATTCGCTTAGCAAAAAAATGACTTAGGAACTATTCTCATTGGCTAATTTGCAATTTTATAAAAAGTGCTGGTATTAAAGAAGTTTTTCCTGGAAAAAATACGCCTCTTAATGACTCTACTTTCTACAAAACTTGAGTAAACGGTACCGAAATTTAAGGTTTCCCCATGGCCGTGTAGTTCCCAGAATGGAAAATAATGTTATCTTCCATTTTCATACGCTGTTTCACTCCCATCCATCCATCAGAGTAAACACAATTCATCACACGTTATTATGAACTCAAATTTTACTACTCTCATCGCCCGAAAGTCACACGATATTATTGCACCCAGCACTGATAAAAGCTGCCGACAACTTCTATGTTAGCAAATGTATAAAAGCCAGGTGTGGCTCAGTGGAAGCGAACATGCCTGAACAAATAAACGTACGCATGACTGTATTACTGGGGGTTTAGTAGGATTTAATGGTGTTGGTGTTTGGATCGCTTCTCATCCCCTGCCACCGGAGAATTCGCCGTTATATTGCAGCATTCCTACGGAATATTTTGGGAAAATACCAAAACGTGAGCTGGCGTGTGTACACAAAAACTGACAGGCGACTGTTCACAGCACATGTGGCTGTAGGTAAATTTCTGCTTAATCTGTCAACGATAAATGTAATAAATTAATCCCCCGCCAGAGGCAGTCCGACAGGCTTCCACTAAAAGTTGTAGCAAGGAAATTGCATTGGATGGGTTTCGCTTAAGGAACGTTGAATACACAAGGATGTTCGCAGGGGAAAAGTGCGTCCCTTGACAGATTCAGGCTTAACCGTATTCCGTGCGAATTAAATTTCGTAGGTGTGCAAGGCATAGGTGAGGCTTCAATAACTTCTGGGAGTGCGTGGTTCGATGCGTCGTCGTCTACGTCATCGGCCTTGACAGGTATGATGTACGAGAATGTAAATTTGATCGATAAACGCCTATCATCCATTGCTTTTTCGATATTTTACTGAACCGTGAATTTGAACGTTTTATCAGTACATGGAAGGAGGACCCAGCAAGACGGAATTATTCAGTATCGAGTGCAGAGAGTATGAATAATTTTCGGGGAAGCCGTGCAAAAGCACTCCAAGCTGGTGATTGAGTTCGAGCAGAAGTGATGCATAATTGAATTTTAAACATTTATATTTTCTTTTCCGCATATTTATGAATGGAAGGCATTGTTGAGATGAATGGTCATGGTCGAGGGCATCAATGAATTTGAGAGTTCATGCACTGGTGAAAAAAGCAGAGTAATATTTAGTGAATATTGTTCAATGGATACGCACAATTCCAAAACATGATATATCGAGTGGGATGATTACGAGATTCCAGCTATGCAACGTGATCCAACGCGAACATAGGAAATCAAAACGGAGACAGTAATTCAATTTCACCAGCGTTGGAGCTTACTGTAACAAATTGCGTTTCTGAGATTTCTTTCCTGGATTGTTCTAAATCAGCAACTACGGTGGCCAGCTGGTGGACAAAGAGTATAATAGGCATTAAACTTGTATCAGACTATTTGTTCAATAATAATAATATAGTTGTCATTGGTGGATGGACAACTATAGGACATCAATGATTCCTGCCAGGAGTCTATTTGCTGAAACAAGCTTAAGGTGACATATACAAAAGGTAGAATGAGAAGGTGGAAAAATGATCAACCAGTCAAAAAATAAGAACGGTGACAGAATTACACGTGATTTAATCCTCATTGGACATAAAAGAAAAGACGTAAACAAATAAGTCATTTCAAATTAAGTGTTCTGGGGCTGATAACTTCATCACTCATAGAGAAAGAAGTGCGTTTGATTAAAATTGATTACGCCTGTATTATCTCAGATACTTATATGATTTTTTTAAGTGCGTAGAGCTGATTAAGGTCGAATGATGAGAAGGATCAAATAATGAGATAGAAAAATAAAAATGGAACGCAACAAATACCAGCTAGTAAATGAGGTCGAATTAATAACAAGTTCCGGAACGGTAGCAAGTAGAGGAGACCCTTCTACCCCACGCCCGTTTAGTGGAGACGCATGGCTGATTGATACAATAAGTTGAAGTCAACAACAGCATATAGCGCCAACTTTGATGAATGAATGGTAGCTACGGGAGCTCGGCTATCATAAAGTTATTTTCGGCACATAGAATTTTAACAATACCCGCGAAGCACTCGTACTCCTGTGCGTAAGGTTGTCAATCTTGATTACCAGTAGGTACTCGCATTGCGTCATCGATTCCGAATAATAACGCACAGCAAAATGACAACAAAACAGAGTATCATCACGATATGCTGGGCTATTCTGAAGAATGAGATGAAGCAGCAGCCGAGTGGCGACAAGCATTTGCTAGGACAAAAGGAGAAACTCCGAATGCCACATAATTCCCTGGCTTAGGAGCTGCGAGAATGATTTTGCTCTTTTTGTTATTGTTGCGAAAGATTCACTTGACTGCTCCACCGACGACGACGACGACTATATGATGAGCCTGGTATCTTTATAGGGTGGAACACTGCAAGATGATAGGCAAATACGCTGTCTAAAGTAGGAAAATGGAAAATAAAGGAAAACTCTCAGCTGTTCCAGCTCGTTGTTAGCTAATGAAATGTGCCAGTGATGTACATATACATCTATCTTAAAATGGGAGCTCTCGGTAGACTTGCTGTGCAGACAAATCTAACTCTAAGGCGAAGGAAAAACATAATTTGCAGAATGATGTTCCGAAAGATTATGGAATATGTTTCATTTTTTCCTCGACTCGTAATTGTTTCGCTTGGTTGTGCTCATCTTGTTAATCTAATGATGTCTAAGCATGTTTTTTATGCCCAGATCAGCAAACCTAAAGAGAAGTAAAGAGTTGCTCTGTTGCGTCTACCAACATCTTATTGACTTTTGACTTTTCAATCCCAATTAGAATTCAAGTTTAAATAACTTCTCTTCTGACGAGATTGAGTCATAAACAATTTAATGTTGATTCATGTACAGTGGCCGTGCACAGATTCAGCATATTTTCTTGCAATATGATAACACTTCCTTCCGCTGTTGGATGTGTTCATTGACTGACAGATTTTGACAATATTTTTTGTGACACTTAGACAGACTCTTCGAATGTGTTAGCATGAAGATAAGTATGAACCAAGGAATCTCGTCGACAAACTTCTATTTTTTAATTATTTTTCTTCGAGGGCGGGTCAATAAGTCCGTGGCTTTATGAACTTCTAGCCTTTTAAACTGTCACTCATGTTGAAATTTGAACAAGCTGCATCAATTAGTTTGTGTTTGACAGCCATTGGTAGCAGACTACAGGACTTGATGAATGAAGACGACGCTCCAATAATTTCTTCTCTGTTTCATCTGACGAAACTGGAATCCCAGTAGAATATTGTTTCACTTCACTCGACATGTATTGTTACACAATACGAATATTTGTTGTAGCATTGTACTTCGTAACCAGTCGGACATCGTCCTGTAGATGGGCAACATCTAGCCCGAAACCGGTCGACTAAAAAGGTAAATTTAACCCCTCTTTTCGCTTTGTAAAAACAATAAGTGTGGTGTCCTGTGTCGCGTCGCGTGTCTCGAGTGAGAGTACAGGGTGTTTTTTCAATTTAAAATAGAAAAATTGATTTTGTGGTTCTCTTTTTGATTTTTAGACATGGGGATGTTTTGACGTAGGAATACGTCTGTGTTTTTAATACTGGGGTACACGTTCGAATTGCAAAAAAATGGAGCGTAACGAAAAATATATATGGTTTTGAACGTTAATAACTAAATCATTCCACGATTGATTTCCAAAATGTTTGCATCAACCGATCGGGACATTTTCTACGCTTCGATTTCAATATTTAAAACTATTGATTTTTAACATTCAACTATTGAAATTAACTCAAATATAAGATGATGTCTTTTAATGCCGATTTTTCAGAGAAAATTTACTAAATGCACAGTACTTTTCTATCACAGACTTCAAATTTAAGTAAGGAAGATTCATCACGAGAACAAGGATCTCTCGCATCGTTCCATCGCTAAAACGTTGGGAATCGCGAATTCCACGGTGTCGCGAGGAAGGAAAAAGTATTCCGTACAACACCAAAAATCACAACCGCGTAGTTGGGGCCTTCAACCGAAATCCGAACGCCTACGTTCGGGATGTGGCTAAGAAGCTGCACCTAAGCCGAAGTTTTGTCCAGAAGGCCAAAACTAAGGCTGGGCTTCGAACGTTCAAGGTACAAAAGGCCCCTAATCGCGACGAGAAGCAGAACAAGTCCGCCAAAACCCGTGCCAGGAAGTTGTACCTCAACATGCTGACGAAAGTTGAATGCTGCATGATGGACGACGAAACATATGTGAAGGCCGACTTCAAACAGATCCCCGGCAACCTGTTTTTCACGGCCAAGGATAAGTTCAGCGTTCCGGAGCATGTCCGCACTCAGAAGATGTCCAAATTTGCGAAGAAATTCCTGGTTTGGCAAGCCATCTGCACGTGCGGGAAGCGGAGTGCACCTTTCGTGACCCAGGACACGATGAACGGACAGGTGTACATAAAAGAGTGCCTCCAGAAGCGGCTGCTTCCTCTCCTGAAGGCCCACAACGTCCCAACAATCTTCTGGCCGGATTTGGCCTCATGCCACTACTCCAAGGACGTGCTGAAGTGGTATGCGGACAATAAGGTCAATTTCGTGCCGAAAATGTTCAACCCTCCCAACACTCCGGAGCTCCGCCCCATCGAGAAGTACTGGGCGATTATGAAGCAGCACCTTCTTAAACGACCTAAGGTAGTGAAGACAGTCGAGGAACTGAAGAAAGTATGGGTTTACATGCAAAAAACGGTTGATTCACAGGTTGTGTACAATCTTATGGCCGGGGTTAAGGCCAAGGTGCGGGCATTTGCGTATGGACTGTAAATAAAATACGAGTAAAATGGTAAAATGAAGTTTAATAGTTATTTCTCAATCCCTGAAAATTTGATGGCAATCGGATGAAAACTCGAATTTTGCGAATCAATTTTGTGTGTGGCAATTTCATCGTGGACACCCTTTATCGCTGAAACGTAGCACATTAGGTTCGATGTTGTAGAACGGTGCTTTACAAAGCCATGTTGAGCAACGGAGATGATCGGTGCAACAGCTCTGTATAATACTGAGTAGATTAGCTTTTCGAAAACCTTACTGAGAGTGCAAAGTATGGATACTCCACGATAATTTTCGACACAAGTGTAACTTCCGGACTTATGGATCGGTACTATGGACGCCGTTTTCCATGCAATTGGGAATGTTCTGTCCTTGAGTGAGCGGTTGAAAACTGCAGCGATGGGCATTGCAAGAGTAGTGGCGCAATTCTTCAAAAATACAGGAGATAGCATCTGGTCCACGGCACCGTCGTTTAATAATCGTTCTCAATCAATGTTCACTAGAATGGAGTTTACCAAGTCAAAACCGCATGCGGAATAGTCAAACTTAAAACATTGATTTTGGTTGTCAAGTAATGTTGGCGCATCGCTATTGTCAAGCAAAAAAACTACTGGTGCGTGGTGATTATCAATAGGCAACAGAGGAGACGATGGTGCAATTAAGTCAAGATATTCCGGGAAATTGGTAAATACCAGGTCCAAAAGTTTCTCATTTGCATTGACGAAACTATTAATCTGCCTCAAGCCATTCGTAAACATTGCTGCTGTAAAGTCCAGCTCAGTATCAGTGGAGACGTTCGAAGGAATGTATCCATTAATGTCCTTATCGAGATGCCATCGCAAGTTAGGAAGATTAAAGTCGCCGACAGACAAAATAATGTAATTCTCGGTCAAACGATCTGCAACAAGTTGTACCGCACTGGCATGAGCAGTATATAACTCGGTATTCGAATTAGGTGGGAGATAGATAGCAACTATATATAGCGAACGAGAATTCAACTTTATGCAAACTGCGATTTGTTCGAGTTCATTGCAGTTAAGCATCGAAACAGAATTGCATTTCAGTGAGCTTTTAACCGCATTAGCACACCACCACCCCGCAAATGCTGACTCGTGAATGCATTACGATCACAACGGAAGAAAACGTAATCGGACGAAATTTCTCTGCTGTCAATATCTGCCCGGAGCCATGTTTCCGTGAAGATAAGCACGTCATAATCACAGCTAGATAGTGTCAAACGTAGCTGAGGGATTTTTGTGCGCAAGCCCCTGACATTCTGGTAGTACGCGGAAAGAGTGCGATCGGGAACACATTTCTCCACGATAGGCGCATCGGATGCCTGACGATTTGTTGGCATGCTAGGTGAGGCGATGTTAGGTGTATTCGCTTCCGTGATAGAGGGTTCAACCATTTCGATAGCTTCGTTCTCGGAGTGAAGTTAGGTTAGAATGTGGCGACTAGAAGCGGTGGACATTACTGAGGGAGAAAAACTCCTAACATGTGCGTACTTGCCTGCGTTGACGATTTTGAAGACCCCTTCTCCAAACTCATACACAGGGCCGGAATGGCTGCAGGTCGCTGGCAGGAGTGGCTCGACTGTGACGAGGGGATTTGGGGCTTCCATGAGACTTGCAGGCGTGCATCCCGGTGTCGTGACGTCTGTTGAAGGCTTGCTCGAAGAAAATGGTACATTGAAAACCCTCAAACCGTGCGACGATATATGTAGATGATGTAGATAAGACGCAACGTTGAGTGTTAAAAATCCGCAATACCTATGTCTCTACAGGCAGAACGGCATTTTTCGGGGTAGAACCATGTGTGTTTAGCGCCCTGGTTCCCAAATTTCGACAGAATGTCAATAACTATTATATGATGTATTTCACACAACAAGTTCTCTTCAGGGCTACTATTATAATTTGAAAGAGTGTTATACTGAATTATTATAAGAGTTTGCTCATTGTGTCCGCATGACACCTACCTAATTCGCAAATCCTGGTCGATCCTGAATTTTGCATAATTTCTGTTCGATAAATACCAAATATTTCTTAAAATCATGTTCGGCATAGAAAATAACTCAGGGTCGTTTAAAGTGTATTTGCCTTTTGCAATCGCACCCCGCTGGTTGCTGGCATGTTTTGATTTCCCTATTACAGACATAATTTTATTATAACAAGTTGTTCAATGTGGGTAATGTTCTCTTCAAAATCCAATCAGTACTTGAAAGTGTTTCTGTTCGTTTTTGTGCGTTGGATAGAGTCCCTACCTTGCAAAATGAGTCAAATACTTTTGAGAAACTGTTAGAAAGAGAAAGTGAAATGTCGCAGAATATGGCTGCAAAGTATCAGAGCAGCAATCGGAGCGAATAAATCTTTAAAGTCAACTTTCAAACATTTGGGGAAGTTATTAAGGGTTTTTTGAATTCCTGCAAAAAAAAACTATCGTTTCAATTTATGACCCACGCTATTTTGACTTAGACTCCGTCCGTCGGCTAGGGTAGAGGTCAAATGAAAATTTAAAAAATAACGACCATCACGAATATTTGAAACATTTTGAACGCTAATAACTTTATAGATTTTTGAGATTGTTGCTTCAAACAGTTGGAACTCTCAAGTCATTGTTCAAAACTACCATTAATAATTGACTTTGAATACCCAAACAGACTTTCAACATTCTATAACGCGATAAGGATAACGGTCTCCAGCTAGTAGATCATATCAACACACTCGCCACTGCCAGCACAGTCGTTGCCCTTTCATCATACCAACATTTAGATGCAGTCTAGCACCACCAGAAGATTTGTTAAGAGCAAATCATAGAATTATCTAACATACCTACTTATCTATGCCGATCCAACGTCCCATTAGAACAGCACCTACGTTTCAATGTTGCTCTACGAAACGTACGAAACTAATCTACCATGTTGAACCAGACAATGCATCAAACGGTTTAACTTTGTCTACATACACCGGTCGTGTGTTATACACTGATTTTCGGGAAGTCTTCTTGATCCAATCGATCAATGCAGCCTCTATTTTAATACAGGCAGTTAAAAATAATAATAATAAAATTTATTACATATAGCTACGTAGTCCTACGTCAACTTTGCGTACAACCCCATTGGGCTGTCCCTTATATTTTTTAAGTTCTTTCTTCGTTTTATTTATGAATTCCTCCTCAGTTTTCGCGACAAAATTGTTGGAGTAGATCTTACGCTTCAGGTTGGCCCAGAAATTCTCGATGGGACGCAGCTGGGGGACGTTGGGCGGGTTCGCCGACTTGGGTACCGCATCGATATTCAGCCGCTCCATCTCCTCCAACGATCGCTTCGAGTAGTGGGCCGACGCCAGATCCGGCCAGAACACCGCGTCTTCGCCCTTATGGTATTTCTTGATGAACGACGCAACTTCCGGCAGGCATTTCGTACAATAAATTTCCCCGTTCACGGCCAGTCCGGAGTGAAAGAAGAGGGCCTTTGACATCCCCTTCTCGCTGATTGTCAGCCACAGCAGCACCTTCTTGGGAAACTTGGTGTGTGAAATGAACTTCACCTCGGAGCTCACTTCCTTCGTGGGGGAAATAAAATACGAAGTGCCCTGCCAGTCGTTGCCATCCAGGGTGAGATAGGTCTCGTCGTCCATCACCACCGCCACGTCACGATTCGCCGGGAAAATCGAGTTGACCATCTTATTCAACCGCTGCCGCTGCGTCATTGCCTGCAGCGAAACCGAAACATTTATGTTCATGTTCGCCAGGTACTTTTTCACTGTTTGGCCTGTTGAACCGACCTCCCGGCCAGGCGCACGCAGCGATGTAGCCACTATCCATCGGTCTTCCTCTTCAGCTTCCTTTGGAGCTTCTTGTCACTCAGGGTCTTCGGCCGTCCAAAACCGGGCTTTTTTTCGATGCTCTGATTGTTGTCTAATAGTGCCAAGATGTTGTAGATGCCGGAACGGGCGTATCCGGCGTCCGTAAAGTGCCGCACGATGTCCGTTTTAGACGTAGCGGGGTGCCGTTTTTGAACGCGCACACGTCTGAACGGAGTTGCTTCATTGTTTTTGCCATCACGGTTAGAGTTCGACTGATAGAGCTGTCAAATTTTATCTGCTGACTCATGAGTTACTATGATTGATCCTGCATGGGTAGTTTCGTCAGTGCGGGTGAAGGTAAACCCATGGAAAATCGGCAATTTTTGTCAATTTTTTTAAATGCAAACCTTACTTAATAAAAAACCAAGCTTGATATATAAAAGGTGTATGTGGAAACAAATTGCATCTTTTTCAGATGACTCTTTCTTTTTACCAATTTGTTTTTTTTACACAGTATTAATAACAGTTGTTGCTGTGCCATCGTTGTGAAGGTGGAGGCGGATCGACCCCAAGGGAAAAAAAAAAAAAAAAGCGCGCACATTGCTAAAAATCCGTCTTGTCTCCTGCCGTCAGCTGGAAGGGGGTCGGTATAGGGTCAACTGTAGTGTATCTCGTTTTTTGAATCGGTAAACCGACGGTGGGCCAACGGATCGAAAAAAAAAAACCCAAAAGGGGTATAGTGTAAAGGTTCACAAGCAAATACTGAAAGCTTTCAAGAGGAATCCAGGAAACAGTTCAGGTCGAGATGTGGCGAAAAAGCTGCATTTATCCAAAACTTTCGTGCAAAATGCGAAAAAAAAGTGAAGGACTACACTCTTACCAAGTCCAAAAGGCACCGAATAGCGAAAAACGGCAGAATACGGTGGGGAAATCACAAAATCGGAAGCTCTACACCCAGCTGTTGACCAAATTGCGTTGTCTCGTTATAGATGACGAGACTAATGTAGAAGCAGACTTCCGACAACTTATGGGACTACTGTTCATTTCTGCTCATCATAAGTTCGATGTTTCTGAGGACATAAGGAAGCAGAAGATGTCAAAGTTTGCCAAAAAATACATGATTCGTGTGGAAAACGGAGCACCCCGTTCTTGGCAATAGGGACGGTCAATGGGCAGGTATACGTAAAGGAATGTCTGCTTTTTTCTGCTTTCTACTTCTACTTCTGAGGTCACACGATGGCTCTACGCTTCTCTGGCCACATTTAGCCTCATGTCATTACTCAAAAGATGTTCTGGAGTGGTACAAGGCTAAGGAGGTCAATTTTGTGCCGAAGCATCTCAATCTCTCATGGACCATCATGAAGCAGGCACTTCAGAAACGTCCTAAGAAAATGAAATCGGAGAAAGATAGGAAGAAAACTGGATTTCGACACAAAAAACAATTGTTCCAAACGTTTCTTTAAAATTTTGGAGAGTTTCCAAAAAGGTTTGGAACTCGGCTCTAATTTTGACACATTATTTTCGAATTGTTTGTTCCTCAGGTCAGAGAAGCGTTTTTTCATTTGTTTTTGCAAATCTCGCCAAATAACTTTCATGGCGGGATCGCGTGTTCTTTGATATTGTCTTCTACGGATATTTTTCAGACGGATCAAAAGCTGAAGATCGTCGTCTATTATAATTGTATTGAACTTTACCTCGCATTTTGGAACTGAGACAGCTCTTGCTTCAACTATGGAAGTAGTCAGAGAGTCAAGAGCATTATCGATATCATTTTTAGTTTCCAAAGGAATATTAGGATCAAAGTTATATTCCATGAATGTTTGATATTGGTTCCAATCAGCTCTATGATAATTGATTAGAAATTATTTCTTGAGATATTTCAAAAGTTACTGGAAGGTGATCCGAACCGAAGTCAGCATGGGTAACCAATTGGCTACAAAGTTGACATGAATCAGTTAAGACCAAATCAATAGTTGAGGGATTTCTGGCAGAAGAAAAGCAAGTTGGGCTGTTTGGGTATTGGATAGTGTAATAACCCGCAGAACAATTATCAAATAGTATATTACCATTGGAATTACTTTGAGCATTATTCCACGATCGGTGTTTTGCATTAAAATCACCAATAATGAAGAATTTTGACCTATTACGGGTAAGCTTCTGTAGGTCACCCTTAAGAAGATTCTTTTGCTGACCTACGCATTGGAATGGTAAATAGGCAGCTAATAGTGTAAGTTGACCAAATTTTGTTTCAACAGAAACCCCCAAAGTTTCAAAAACTTTGGTATCAAATGAAGAAAGAATTTGATGTTTGATACGTCTATGAACAATTATGGCAACGCCACCACCTGGACTTTCAAGACGATCATTGCGGTGTACGAAATAATTAGGATCCCTTTTTATTTTATCACCTGGTTTAAGAAAAGTTTCAGTTACAACGGCAATATGCACGTTATGAACTCGTAAAAAGTTAAACAGCTCGTCTTCATTATTTTTAAGAGATCGAGCATTCCAATTTAAAATATTCAGTGTCTTAATACCCATTGCTGAATTTCAGGGTCATGACAATATTGTTTGCAAATTTTATACCAGTTTGAATTGCATCAAACATGGAGTTTGTATTTAACATTCCATTAATCATATCGATTAATGATTTCTGTAAAAAATCCATTTTTGGAGCGGTTATGCTACCTAAGTCAAAATCTTCAACATTTCTGGTAGAATTTTGGTTTCTACCGGCTGTAACGGCAGCGTAGGAAGCTCCATTACCGAGCTGTACATTGCTACCAGCAGGTAAGAATTGAGCATTGAAAACTTGTGCTCTGTTTGTACTTACGGGTACATTTGTACTTCGCTGACCATTGTTAACAGCAGATAGCAGTGGAAAATTTGACGGTTGGGCATTGATCGTACCTTCCGGTACGAATGTTGGATTTCCTCCTCGATGACCGTTGTTAACAGCCGAGGAATAATTACCTGGTCGGGAACGTGAAGCGGTCCCTACCTGATGCTTAGCACGAGAATTCAAGATCGCTTTGCGAGTCTTGCATTCCCAAAAATTGGATTTGTGGTTTCCACCACAATTCACACATTTAAAATTTTTAGGATCCTTCACAGGACAGTTGTCCTTGGCGTGAGAGGAATCGCCACAATGCATGCATTTGGCATCCATGTGACAATTTTTCGTCCCGTGACCCCATCCCTGGCATTTACGGCACTGGGTGAGGTGTTGAGAATTTCCTCCAGTCTTCCTGAAGTGTTCCCACTTCACTCTGACATGGAGCATAAGGCTGGCTTTTTCCAATGCAAAGCCTTGAGCTCTTGATGCCTTGTCCACGATGTACGAGATGTGAAGCTTGTACGTCAACTAAGAATCCAGAATAACTCCTAGATCTTTGACGTAAGTCGCACGTTTGATTACCGACCCTTGAAGCTGGTAGTCGAAGATAATCGGCTCCTTTTTTCGGGAGAAAGTGATCATCGAACACTTCTCCGGATTAAGCGATTGAGGCTGCACCAGTGAGCAAAGATTTGTAGCTGCTGTTGTAGGAGATGACAATCGTTGATTCGTAAAAGATCTTCAGGTCATCGGCATACGAAAGATGGGGGCCTAAGAGGGCGAGATTCACATCATTGAAGTACAGTAAGAAAATCAGCGGCCCTAAATGACTCCCTTGAGGTATTCCTGAAGTGGCTGGAAAAACGTGCGGGGGCTAAAATCGAAGAACTACATTGCCAACTACAACATGCCGTCATTTTTGTCGCTGACAAAACGATGAATTTTTCATAAATTTTTGGATGGCGTACATATCATTATTTCCGGAGTAGATTTTTATGCATCAAATTTTCCTTCTTGAAACAGTGATCGAATTGTCGTTAAAGGGGCGGAATGTGTAGGATTCAGCATATCAGTTATAAAGTCGCATACCTTCTACTGCAGAACGAACGCACGTCGGAACCCAGTGAGTAAAAAACGTAGCACCAAGAAGGGGGGCACAGTGAAAAGCCAGTCAGTCAGTCAGTCAGTCAGTCAGTCAGTCAGTCAGTCAGTCAGTCAGTCAGTCAGTCAGTCAGTCAGTCAGTCAGTCAGTCAGTCAGTCAGTCAGTCAGTCAGTCAGTCAGTCAGTCAGTCAGTCAGTCAGTCAGTCAGTCAGTCAGTCAGTCAGTCAGTCAGTCAGTCAGTCAGTCAGTCAGTCAGTCAGTCAGTCAGTCAGTCAGTCAGTCAGTCAGTCAGTCAGTCAGTCAGTCAGTCAGTCAGTCAGTCAGTCAGTCAGTCAGTCAGTCAGTCAGTCAGTCAGTCAGTCAGTCAGTCAGTCA
>JAHHFK020003747.1:0-73214 GCA_024533555.2 Aedes koreicus
GCCATGGCCGACAGTGGGACTAAACTGGGCTTAGAATTGTGGATCATTGGCCGATTAATCGCATGATTTTCTTTCAATTTTCAGAGGAAATTGAATGAGTTAAATGGAATGAATTAAAAATTGAAATTGAACATTACAAAGCAACGTTTTTGAAACACAAACCGGAAATTTTTCTTCCACCAAAAGTTCACCGCACAGCCAAAAACTTGGAAATTAAGATCCTGTTCGAAAATGAATTTCATCGTCATCGAAGGATGAAATACTTCCAAAGTACACCTATAGTTTTAGACGTGCTTCCGAAGAATTTATTTCACCCTTCAGCGGTGGCGGAAAACATCAGCAGAGTTTTCAATCCGCTTAAATTTCATCACGGTATGGAAACCGGAAATGAATTTTGCAAAACAACCTCATACTTAGACGAAGTTCTGTGCTCGCAAACAAATAGACGAAAGCATGACAAACACGAGCGAGGAATGGATTTTATTTCCCTTGTTTGCATTGCGTGATGTAATATTGCGCTGGAATAACAAATAGAGACAGATCTCGGCGTTTCGCTCTGAATTGATATGGGAATTAGTATCGCATGTAAATCAAACACCCATCAGCTTATCTCCTTACAAATCGACACAACGCACGGCTGCTCGGAAGGGATGTCTGCTCCCACGAGAGCGTAGAAGATGTGAACATTCAATCATGATGTTGCAATGGAGAAAGATGAAGGAAAAACAAAGTCATAAATATCCATCGCTGTAAATAATAATAAACCTATAGAGTTTCGGCAAGCGGTGCCCGTTGTACGAGGAAAAGAAGGGGGGTTCGGGAACGGAATTGCAGTTATTTCGTTGATGAAATTTTTAACCTTACTTATTGGCGATCAAATGTAAAGTTAGATTGCGTAATAATTCCTAATGGGTAAAATATATCTTAGATATTCTTCCATTTTTATCATCAATTGTACAGGTCAGACTCGATTATCCATTTTCCATTTTTTTTCCACTATAAGGAGTGTATCGAAAAGTAGTTATAAACTTCCAAATAATAAAATAGGCATGAAAACATGGTTAAAATTAACATACTATTTCAGTTTATTATAGCTTAACATGTTTACAAAAGATCCAAACGGAAAAACTAGTCATCATGTTCATTTCTGTAGAATGCCCGTACCTTTGATTTGACACCTGCCATCAAATTCTGCACAGTGACCTTTGTGCACTTCCTGGATGCCGCTGCCCAATTTTTCTTAAAATCGGTCATGTTTTGGGACACTGTACCATCCTTCTTAAATATACGCTTGACTATTGCCCAATAGCGTTCGATCGGTCGCAACTGGGGACAGTTTGGTGGGTTGATGTCTTTTTCTACGAACTTGATGTTATTCTCCGTCAGCCACTGTAGAGTGGATTTGGCGTAATGTGCCGATGCCAAATCTGGCCAGAAGAGAGGAGGACTGGTGCTTTCTATACAATGGTAGCAACCTGTTCTTCAAACATTCCTTTTGATAAATCTCAGCATTTATAGTTCCTTTTGTATAGAAAATTGAAGAACGCAAGCCACATGTGCAAATAGCTTGCCAAATGAGCACCTTCTGACCGAATTTCTCCATCGCAACAGTCGTATCTGCGGTTGGCACACGTTCCCCAACAGATTTAGTATAAAACTGCGGCCCCGGTAGCGTTCTTGAATCTTCTTTAACGTATGTTTCGTCATCCATCAAAATGCACTGGTCGACATTGTCCAAAATGCAGCTGTACAGCTTTCGAGCCCTGGTTTTGGCACGAGACTTTTGTTCGGAGTTTGTTTGGGCACTTTCTGCTTTTTTGTACGTCTTCAAGTCATTCCTGCGCTTGATTCGTTGAATCATTCCGATGCTGGTCCTGAACTTCTTGGCTAGATCGCGAGTAGAGGCAGATTTGTTCCGTTGAATATAATCCACAACTTTTTGGTCCAAATCGGGGTTGCTGGAGCCGGGTTTCCGGCCACTTCTTGGTAAATCCTTGAGGGAGCACTCCTTACCAAACTTTTCGATGATGCGTTTTACACTTGCCGGGTGAACATTTACTCTTTTCGCAATCTGGTTGTAAGTAACACCCTTTTCGGTGCACCAAGTGTGCAGAATTTTCTTTTTAGTCTCAAATTCAATTCGCGACATTTTGAATACAACTTTATCAACGGAAATGAATGAACCGAATAATCATTTTTGACATGTAAACAAAGCAAATGGCGCTTACACGCTAAAAATATATACAGTAGTTTATGCGTAATAACGCATCGAATGTTTATAACTACTTTTCGATACACTCCTAAGATGGATAAATTGGCTTTTTGGAAAAACTGTGATATTTTCCAATCGCAATATTAAAATATAAGAAATAATTAAAATGTGGAAAATTAAATGCTCCAAATTTGCAATGTTATGCAAACGAACTGTAGATCGGAGACCAATTTCGTCATTCTATTAGACAACCTTATTGAATTACATCAACTTTCAGGTAAAATCCAAGATTAATTCATCGAACATATTTGTTAAAATTTGTGTTGTTGTTTTAAACTCGCGACTCCTTTTTAAATTGTACGACTCTTACCGTGCCAATATTTACCATTATATTAAATGCACATATGATTTGGAGCATGATTCGCTGTAAGAACTCAATTTGTTTTGGATATTTTGCTGTCACTCAAAATTCCCCGCAACACTAGAATTTTTTTCTTAGATATTATTCATTATTAAATGAATCAGAAGAGCAAAAAATTTAACAAAGCAGAACAACAAAAACCAACCACGATATCACATTGAATTTTGACAGCTGTGGCCAGTTGGCTGTATGCTGGTTTTCATGGCAGTCTATAGGTTTTATGAAGGTTCTCAAGTGGTCAAATCATCTTTCAATGGAACATTTTCAAAATCTTTATGGTCTTATAAAGGTTTTATTAACTTGTTTTCACAACTGTCTATTGCGTGGGCCACTTTGTACAAATTTCGGCTTCAAAGAAGCGTATAGGAGGTGTTGGTAGATAAAACAGTCTTGAATGTAGTATTTTCAACAAAGCCAGGAGGAGTGCTATACGGCTGGAATAAAACTAAAATTGGTACTTGGGTGTAATAATGAATGTTGAGATATTCCAAATTCCTACTGTTGTTGCATACAATTTAAAGATATTCCCGAACAAATTCCTTACTGTAATAATGAATTGTTGAGATATTCCAAATTCCTACTGTTGTTGCATAAATTTAAAGAATTTACCACGAGAAATCACTGGGATGTTGGATAAAATGGTTGGGTTTGCATCGGGATCCGTTTTGGTAAACGATGTGCTGAATTCAACTGATCGTGGACCGATTTAAACCAATAGTAAGTGATGCTTTTGGGGCCACTCACAAGAATGAATGGTTTATATCTGGTTTATATGTTATGCTGAAATTTCGAGTTTGAGCACCGATTTAAACCAACAGTAGTGATGCTGCTGGGGCCACTCACATCTGCGGGGGATTTATCTCAATGGAATACAGAGATACGATGTAAGATCGAGTTTGAGGACCGTTTTAATACCTTTAAACATTTTTATTTAAATACAATCCTATACTACTTAGAAGCGGAATTGAACCCTTTGGTATGGAATACCAAATTTTGAAATATACTTTAAAAAAAAAAAATTGAAAATGTTATGCTGAAATTCTGCAAACAAACGATTTTTTTCTGTGTACGATAGACGCGCGGTGTATTATATCCAATAAATCTGAGAATAATTGAAGATGATTGATTGGCCATAGAAACCGTTTAAACAATGATTTTTTTTTGCTTTTATTTACTTCATGTAAAAGATTTACATTAACGCTGGGACTAAGCGGATGTCAAGCTTTATATAAGTATTTACTATCTTGTTACTTCCCCCCCCTCTCTCTCGCGAGAGGGAGTTAAACATTGCTGAAAATTGCGTTACGTAATATTAGAATATAAGAACCTCGATTAGAACGAATGCTTGACACCTCGAATAAATTGTCACTGTACTCGTATCAATCTGATCGAGTAACTGCATGCTTCCGCAAGCAAGATTCGTTTGCGGGTTTTTTTCAAGTGCAAATTTCGAGTGAAAGAAATTTGGAACAAGTGAATATTTTTAATTTTTTTTGTTTTTATTAAAGTTAAGTTGCTAGTACACACTTAGTGTAAATTTTGGATCATTTTACAAAACATTAAAATCTGCTCATACACAAAGAACTTTAAATTACTGGTTTGACAAACAAACTAATAATCGCTTTTGCCTTCCATACGTTATTTCGCTTTCGGAAATATTCAAAGGGCTAACAAACAAATATTAAAAAATAATGGACTTCATGTTTGAATGATCCCTTGATGGATCGCAATTGATGATTGACCGCTCCCCTTAAGAAACGCTAATCATCTCCTTTGAAACACTTTTTATATGAAGCAAATCAAAATTTTGCACCGATTGTCACACCTAATACCTCTCCCTCCCTCCAGTGCGTGGTGTAATTTATGTAAGACACACTTTTAGGTTTCCACTGGTTCCGTGTTCATTGAGCGTAAATTGTAACAAACTTTACACTAACATTTTTTTATCGCACACATTATGCATGTCATATACGCATTCCGACCTTTTTAGAAAATACGCTTGATTTTAATACGGTTTGATGACACGTTTGACAGTACCACCGGACCAATTTTTGAGTTTCAGTGACAATGTAGTGTCAAGTTGTTCTCGGGTTGGTGTATACAGCGCATTCGCTCCCATGAACCATTCAAATTATTATATACCGGAGCCGTAATATTCAAATACAATACTTAGCTGAATGTTTGATCCGGTATCCAATTGCAGAAATAGGCAATCATTCGCACCGCACAACAAAACACCCAGCCAGTGTGTTGGTGCCATCACAACCCGTGGCGATAGTATTGGTGCCGACCAGCCGCGAATCGTTGGTCGCGCAAAAAAGGCAACATCAACAGGAGAACGACAGCTATGAAGCCATCCAAAAGGAATGATCTCCCCGGAAAGATTCAATCATGATTTTCATCCCGGATCGGGCACTTTTCCAGAATATTTCAACACTTCCACTGCACCGGTTATAGCATTTCACTTAACCGCCGGTTAAAAACTATTTTATTCAAATTAAGTGAAAACTAGCGAAAAAAAACTGATAGCAGAGAAAACAAATCCGCTCGCGGCAAAAGCACACTCCGATCCCGATTGCCATGCTATTTTCCATATAAGACGTTAACTAACACGCGTCGGCAGTCAAGATTACCGATCTGCGAAAATAATGAACAAGAGGTCACTGATAGGCGATTAAGGTACGGTTCAACCAATCTGGTGACGTTGGGTTCAATTCCCTGGCCAAACGAGAAGATCTTTGGGGTTATAAATTGCATTAAGGAAATGTACCTGTCTTTATAAGCTTCAAAACTGTCAAAAAACACCTGCTGCGGAAGCTTGAAAAGTCTGGAAGTAGAAAAAGATACTCGAATAAGACGTAGTGAAAATCGGTACGAATGTTTTGTATGGTTTACGAAAAAAAAGGCTACCCCGTTACAATCTACTCAGATCATAAAAAAAGCTTTGCTTCTAATCTAGCGTGAGAAAACACGTTCAGTTATCCTGATGGTGATCTTTTATGTCGTCTTCAACAAACGTGGAATTTACATTATACCAGACTTCAATGAGGTGCAACACCATAGGACTTTCAGATTTTCTTTTAACAGTCGCAAATCAATTTTAATGTGCCCCCAAATTTTTGTACTACAGCATTGATCGAGAAAAGACATTCTGGATTACTTCCCCACATTTGAACACTCCTGCCAACGCACGGGCGACATCGATGAGGATGAGAATGATGATGATGATGATGATGACGATGAAATTCAGCACACCCCTCATGTGACACACATGGAGGGGTCTCGCATGTTCCACATCACCCGACGCGTAATTGGTTTTCTCCAACACAATCTCTATATATGCTACCTACCGAATCAATGTACCAATTGACGCTACCTGCCTGTACAATATTTCAAGATGGTGTACAACTCAGCAATTTGGGCTCGAAATATTCAGTGCCTCGTATGCTGCACATGTGTTCCCGTTTTCCCATTCCAGCATCCACCGGTTGCGGGAGGCGCTGGTCGTAAAACCAGATCGGTATGTTACGAAGGACAGCAAAATATGCTTCAAGGAAAATGTATCCAAACCGAATGTTGTTTTTCCACTTCGAAGGGCAATATGTTTGGATTTGCGAAACAGCCCCGTCTGTTAGGCCGTAAGCGATGTCCCATCAGAGGACAAATGCAACATTTGGGAAAATTTTGCATGTGTTCATCGCTTTATAATCTGCAGCAAACAGCACATGTGAGTTTACTAGGAAAAAATGGGTACACAAATGGTCCAATGGGATGGCATGATTCAAAAGAGGAATTTTTCAATTAGAAAGCAAGCTATTTTGTACCAGTTTTGATTGCGATAAGGTAATGAGGAAAGTTTTCCTTCATGTCAATCGATGTAGTTTGTAGCGCATTGCCGGAACGCCCTTATGATTCAATGTAGAAACTAAAACAGTTGAATTATTGTGAAAGTTATATTTTATACAACCCCCTTTGAACCCGACATGGGAGTAGTTGATGTATTGTGCGTTGAATTTTAATTTAAAAAAACACACATTTGTAGGGCACCCTTAGTAGGATGATTGTCACTCACAACAGTGTAATTTCAGCCTGGTTCTATTTGCATTTATGTTGCAACAAATGTTATCGCGTCGAATGACTTTATACCGCATACTACTGAATGGTGGTGTATAATTTAATTACTCAACCCGTGCCTTGCCATAAAAGGCACATTTCAAGTGTCTTTAAGGTCCAATTTGTAACTCTTATTTCGATGCTTCCAGACCGGCACTTAACTGAAAAGAAGGTTTGTTACGTAACATAAATTACGACAGGTTGCGGTTTCCGAACCTACCCGTAGAAACAAACCTTCACGGTTAGCGCCATTCATTGTAGCATCTCTTGTTGGCAATTTTTATGACCCAAAAAGCAACAACAATCCACCTAAAACCATCCCTCCTCTGCCACGCTCCAGCCATGCCATCATGGCCTGCTTGATAGAAGATTTCGCTGCTTAGAGCGCATGGAAAGATTCCCACTTCTTGTTGTTGTTGTTTTTTTTTCTAGGTCGACGTTGTCATCTTCGGTTGTGTTGTGCCCCGGATCAGATCAGCTCATCTTCTGACCCGAAGGTATATCCTAAAGCTTCACAGCAACACCCAATTGTGGGGCTAAGAATGTCTCGGCAGACATAAGCGGATAAATATTCATGAAATATTATATTAGCGTGAAAATCAGCTCGTTTCGAGGAGACTAACCTCATGCCCCACGGGTCCTTGGCCAGGAACGGAACGGCATCTGGGATTAGGCACGTTAAAGCACACAGCCACAGCTACGAGAAGTAATGGAGCCCGTGCGGAAGGGTTCTTGTGTATAATTAAATCATTTTCTGCTCGATACATAATTAGTACTCCGTGGAGCAAATCCGAGAAGTCGAACGCCTTGCAAGCCCGCCTAGGGTGGTCCCCTTGTTTGACTTTCAGCTTTGCACTGGAATCTGAGCCTTATGCCAATACCACGGCGTTGCAGAGTGAATGAGGACAAAGCTGCTATTTTCATCAGAAGGAAATTATAGACCAACCAGAAATGAATTACATTCGCTCAGTACCATGCATAATCAGCATCGGCGAACAACATGTTACGCGGTAACTATTCTGAGCTAAAAGGATAAAATTATATTCTAACAATAGGCTGCTGCGAAAGGCATGGAGAACAGGATCGAAACCTTCGGTTGGAACTATCGGGGAAAGAGTAGGAAAGAGGGAGCATTTTGAATCAATTAGTATTCGCGGAGAAGATGAGAAACTTCGATTAATAATAAAAGGGTTGCCGGAATTGATTGTTTCATTAAGAGAGGTTTGTGAGATATGAACCCTTAGATAAATTCACGTTCATTAAAGTAATCTGAGACTGATATAAACAACATCGGTTTTGCGGTAGGGACTTCGAATAATTGCCTTGAAATTCACAGTACGTGCAGCAAAGCTCAGCTAATATTGTGAAGGCTCAGCTAACTGTAGCGACACTGAAAATAAAATTAAATTTATACTACGAAATCGTTCGCTTGGCTCGCCAATGTGTTCGTAGTTTTCTGCAACGAAATTTTTGTGAACCATTTATGAAGCTGGCTTTGAATGCAACACGCTGTGATAAGAACTAAGCATTTGTTAATTCAAAACGAACATTCGTTCATTGTACGAAAACAAAACAAGAACTACGACCATTTTGTTGAAAAAAGAAAAACGACACATTTCTCTGGTGCTTACCGTTGCATGTTTGTTTGACAGTTCTGCTTTATCGACTCAAATTGAAGCTCGAAAAAAAGCGCAACTGTGAGAGAGGGAGTGATTGCATCGTGTTCTTTTGACGTATGACTAAGTTTGTGTTTTCGATACTGGGGTGCACGTTGGGAGTGCGAAAAGTTGGACCGTCACGAAATATGATTAGATTTTAAACGTTAATGACTCAGTCATTTCACGATCGGTTTACAAAATTTTTGCCACCAATCTATCAGGACATTCACTACGCGTCGATTCAAATATTGAAAACTGTTAATTTGAAACATTCCATATCGAAAAATTAATAAATGTTCAGCACAAACCCAAGAGTCAACTAATCACGTTCATCTCTACGGATATTTCCCAACACGAATGACATAGACATAGAGTCATAGACCAAACGGCCCCATTGGGCTATCCGTTGTAGTTTTTATAATGTTTCTGGTTTGAGAATTGATTCTGTTCAATTGTGAAGAGTTGCTATTGAATCTGTTGTTTATCTCACAAGGCTGTGGTGACCCATGAGAAGTCAAGCGATAAATGAAGATGAAGTCAAAATTTTCGATTCGAAGTAAGTGGCGCTTTTAATTTGTTAGAAGAGAAGCAGCGATTGATGATCCGCACGAAATTCATTTCGTGCATTGTACAAATAAGGTTTAATGCAAGATTTCGCTGATGACAAGTAAAAACGTTGAACGTTGCTAACAATTAATGAGACATGTGTTCCATGCACGAAAACTGTGTTTACAAAACGAGTGTAAACATTTTACGAAAAAAAATATGTCCAGTGAATGAAATGACAAGCTTAGTGATTTTTTAAAATTTCAAAGAAGTTTGTGAAGCTTTTAAAATTTCCTCGGAATTTTACAATTTTACAATTTCAGAAAATCTAGGAAAAATATCATCAAAAATCGATCGATATAAGCAAACCTTAAAGATATTAACTGTTCATTAATAAAAGTGGACACCTGTTTATGAATGGTTTTGGGTTAAAACCAGTCGAAAAATTTGAATTTTCGCTTAGTGTGTAGAAACATTGTTAATTTTGGCAACACACCTGAAGAACCGAAAAAAAATTGAGAATTTTCAAAAGATGGGTCGGAACAGCATATCAGCTCGTAAAATAATTCTGCACAAATGGGTTTTCGAAAAAATGGGGGTGAAGTGCACTAAATCTGCAGTGTTCAATATTGTTAAGAAGTTTAAAGGAGAAAAGTAACCTTTTTTTAGAAGAATTACCGAAATCTGGACACAAAAAGAGGGCATCGGATTTTAAATCGAAATCGAAGAACCCGTGTTCCGTTCGTGAAATTGCTAAAAAAGTAGCCTTAGCGTCAGAACTGTGCAGAATATCAAAAAACGTAAAAATATCAGAACCTACAAGAAGCTGAAAGCACCCAAAAGGACGGAAATATAGAAAGTTTCTTCGAAAATACGGTCACGTAACTTGTATGACCTTCTCCTCCAAAAGCCGAACCGGTGCATGTTGATGGACGACGAGACGTACGTCAAATTGGATACGAATACACTCCCGGGGCCGCAATTTTTCAACGCTGAGCAGAGGACAGATGAAAAAAAAATGTCGATACATCCGAACCGAAAAAATTGGGAAAAAGATTTTAGTGTGGCAAGCTATTTGCTCCTGTTGCTTGAAGAGTTCTTCATTTTGCTAAATAAAGTAATAAAAAAAATAAAAAAAATGCATATTTCATAACGAGGCACAATCAACGATGAAAATAACAGAACAGAATGCATCAAAACACGGCTTCTACCCATCTACCGAAAGCATACGGATCAACCATTGTTTCGGCCAGATCGGACATCTGCTCTCTACGCTTCTGCAACGTTGGAGATGCTCAAGAAGGAAAAAGTTTATTTTGTCGAAAAATGCCATAATCCCCCAAACTGCCCTGAACTGCGTCCTATCAAAAGATACTGGGCAATAATTCAGCGGCATTTTAAGAGAAAGATGGAAGAGAGGCAAGCCTCGTGGACTGCTTCAAGAAAATTTGGTCTGCAGCACAACGAAAAGTTACGGACAATAGTCCTTGGCCACTTGTTGAATATAGATCTGAGCTTAAGAAAAGTTCGGTAAGCAGAGGCAGACAAAACTGGTAGCACATGGCAGAAATCGAGCGACTGAAAAGTACTTATTCAAATTTTGGTTCGATTTGCATTTCAATGAAAAAAGTTAAATGTTGGATATATCAATCAGCCTCTGAGTAACTACAATTTTTTAATAATTTTAGTGAACAGTAGCAACATTTGAGGAGTATTTATAAGACATGTTCTTTTATGGGCTCATGTTGTTGGTAAGTTTAGCCAAACCATGCATTAAAAGAGAGAGTATCTTCTTGAAAAAAGGACTGCTCATGAATTAGGTTTTCCATGTATTTGATCTAAATATTCAGGATAGGTTTCAATTATGGGAATGCGAATACCCGACATTGTAATGGAAAATGCCACAAAATTTTCTGGACCAAGCTGTTGATTGTAATAATGGCAATTCATCGTTATGATTGAGAACTAACTTTTCCGTGAAACACCATAAATCAAAATTGTGTTTTCATATCTTATATCAACTTCTAGAAACCTGCTACAAATACAACAAACATATTCCACCTGCAGATAAAATTTATCTGTAGATATGGATTTCGATGCATCCTCTGACGGCGGAAAACGGATTCGTTTGTCCTTGGATCTGGTAGCGATGTTGCTACAAAGCCCAATATTTCTCTAACGTTAAGAAGATTCGCGACCAATCCAAGCACATTATATGTAACAGAAATGCTCAACCAGCTTTCATCCCAAAACATCGATATTGCCAACAAACTGTTCTAAGCATTGAAAGAGCGACTTAAAGAAAGACGGTTTGAATACGTTGATCTTTTTCGCATTTTGGTCCAAAGCCTGACGATGATTAACTATTCTGAGTATTTTTTAAAAGCAGGCGGATGAGGTGCTAAAACGACTTTACGCTTGTAACGAGATATAATAGTTATATACAAGACAACGACCCCAAAACAACACAAAACTGTCATAATTGGTTGCAGCTACTTGATTGTGACTTAATTGGGTCGCATTGAGGGTTAGTTTACTGATTTGCAACAAGTGTGCTACTAGGGACGATAATCTGACCATGAAGGAGAAGGTTGAAAAATTACTTCAGCAGCTTAAAGCAGCTCTTGCTTCAACGAGCTCGATTACGCCTAGATTTCTAAAAAACTCTGCAAAAATGAATTTGACTAGTAAGAAACTGATGGATTAAAGGGCAAGCAGTATTTGACTTTACTTTTCAAAGTGTTGAGAACCGTTTGCCCTAGATATAACATATGTAACATAAGTCCTGGGAAAAATTCAAAAGCATGGTATTTGAAATCAAACAATCGGATTTTTAGATGCTCTTCAGGGTATTTTATTGTATTAATAAATTGTTGAAAAATATATTTACAGTACGCTCAATGGACCATTATCTTCGATTTTACGCAGTGTACGGCGAACATGTTGAATCAGGTTCTGGACGGTGTCTATGTCTCTTTCTTTCATCTTCCGCTTGATTCGATTAACCAATTGTTGCTCATTGTTAGCTTCCTAGCCATTGTCGTACACCATACGTTTGAGAACACTCCAAAAAATTTCAATTGGACGAGCCTGAGGCACGTTAGGTGGATTGTCCTTTTTCGGTACAAATGGTATGTTTTGCTCAGTTAGCCAATCTAATGTTTTTTTCGCGTAATGACAGCTTGCAAGATCCGGCCAAAACATGATTTCGTCGTCAGCGTGATATTTGTTGATGAATTGCTTCAATTTCGGCAGGCATTGGCTGATATACACGTCAGAATTGACAGCTTTGGCCTTGTTTGGGCGTATCAAAGGCGCCGAGATACCCTTCGATGTCATGGCTGCCCACACTAACACCCTTGGCTCATATTTCGATTTGCTGGCATATTTAACATCGTCTGGTGTTGTTTTAATGTTAGCAGTATAGAAACCATCGTTGCCACTCAATTCATGGTGCGAAAACGTGAAGTAAGATTCATCATCCAAAATTATGCACTTTCCATTTGCAAAATGCTCGCGACGAAGTGCACGGCAGCATTTTGGTATTATTTTCGAGTTGTTGCTGTGTATATTTTGGTGCACACTGACGTTTCCGATAGATTACGTTATGTTTTCTCGAAATCCGATGGACTGTCATGTTTGAAACCTGAAATTTTCGTGCTAATTTGTGTGTTGATTGGCCAACCTTGTTTTCAGCGCTTGACAGCAGTTTTTTCGTTGTTCTGGCACTCAATTTTGTTGGGCGACCACTTTTCTTGTTATTTTTCGGTTCTTTACCATCACGACAATCTTTCAAAACACGGTATATTGTTGATTTTGATATTGGCTCGTCTTTCAACACGCTCAAAATTTCACTTGTACTAAGCCTTCCAAAAAGGTTGGCGACTTGTGCTCGTAAATCCAGCTTGTACTACATTTTTAATGGAAACTACTGCGCAATTTGAGTTTGACAGTTCAGTAGGAACACAGATGAACGTGACAAGTACATTGGTTGACATCGGTGTGTTTGTTAATGCTGTCAAATAAACGCCTGAAAGTATTCCCAGGACTTATGTTACACATGTTATATTCTATAAAATCTCATCTAATATAATTTAATACAAACGCAGCCAGTACGATAAAGGATCCTGGAAATAATTGGGTCAGATGACGTCCAATTTTGAAGCTTACAATCAGGGCTGGCAAATGTCATTTTCAACGAAAACTGACCTACGATTTTTACCGAAATACGTCTGAAAAACGCATCGGGCGAGAAAACGATCATGGAGATTTTTATCTAAATCTCATCAATTTTTTCGTCATGACAGCACGTAGCAGTGTCTTGATCATCGCTATTACAAGAAAATTTATCGATATAATTGTAAGTTCCATCACTAAACTAGAAATAAAGCGTCCACTCTGTCGATTGCATATTTATTGCTTGGCTAATTTCAAGTACACTTATTATAACTTTGTGAAACAAAATCGTATGAGAAAAAATCTCATGACTGCATGATGGTGTGAGAATGACAAGAAATCTCATGGTAGTTCGTTTTTTCTCGTGACAGTGAGGTGGCCTGTTTTTTCATTGTGACATGATGGACGTGAGATTTACCAGCTCTGCTTACAATCAAACACACGATACAAGCGTCAAAGCAGCCAGGCCTAGTGCGTTGCAATAACCGCAAAGATAATTCTGTAAAATGAGTTGGATTCAAATGAATAGATTTGAATCCTATCCCGAGGCTGAAAATCTCGATAATTCAGACAAAAAAAAAAAAAAAATATATTTGAATCCCAACGCATTTTGTGAATCTACAGGGGAGGAAGAATGCGTGGACATACCGTACCATACGCTTAGTTAATTATGTTTGTAAGACTTTGTAGGGTATTAAAAGAAAATCAATATGACCGTATAGAAACGATCTCACCCTATCAGCAAAACGCAAAAGGCAAAACGCTTGATAATTGTCTATCGAAAGCGCCTTGAAACGAGAAATCAAAGATAGCACAGACGATAACACGGGTGAATTTGAATTCATGCGCTGATAAAATTTTGGCAAGAAAATGAGGAGAATAATGAATCATGAGCATTTTGTGTTCATTTTTTGTATACCTTGCCTTGCAGTTCGGTAGTTTTTCTGTATGCACATGGATTTTAATCAACCCGAGGACTCGTCCATTTAATAACTTCACGACTCGAATTAAAAACTTTAGAGACTTTTGTAATGTTATTCCAGCTTCAGTTACAGTAATTCAGTTCACAGTACTACTCACATGCACTTTCAAACAAGTCTACCCAAAAATAAAATAAAAACTAGTACACTTCACAACAGAGAATTACCAACGATTAATATGAAACTAGCGGTTTTTAATTGGTTCACTGTTGTAACCCCTGTTTAGAACTCATTAGTCCGAAGTTCACCTTGCAATACATTCTTGCACTCTTCGGTACTAGAATGTTTATTTTGGTTTTGATTCGCTGGGTTATTTTGAAAGAATATTTGAGGGTGTGTTCGCGTGAGTTACGTTATTAGGGGCATCATTAAGCTTGGAACCGAGCTTGAGACCGATGTGCTGGTACTTCATGAGCCAAAAATTATATCCATTTTCTTATTGATTATTCAGCCCCTAGAATTACTAAATACCATTTTTTTATTACCTTAGTGTCCATTACTTTAAAAACGTTACTCAAATAAGCTGTGAAAACAACACGTTGAACCAAAACAAAAACGAAAATTTTAGTACCGAAAAGCGCAAGAATGTATTGCTAGTTGCAGGGTAAACTTGTGACCAAAGGGGTTCTAAAGTAGTGAACCAATTTTTAATCGCTAATTTCCTATTGATTGTTGGAAGTATCCCATTATTTCGCTCTTCGGTACAAGAATCTTTGTTTTTGTATTGATTCGCTGTGTTATTTTGACAGAATATTTGATGGGTTGTTCGTTATGAGCTATGAGCCAAAAATATATTTTCTGCTTGACTAACCCCTGGCAGTACTCTAATTTCGCAGACTGTACTCTACTCTCAAATTTCTCTTTTCTCTCCGAGATCTCTACGTTAGACATGACGAGAGAAAATTTGAGTAATCATCAGACGTTGTGTATAAAAATAAACCCAAATAGGAGAGAGTTTCTCTCCCATGTAGGTAACAAAAAAAAAGAGTGTGTACAAACAACCGCTAGCTAGAACCATCACAAGCAATATGTAGAACGTGAGCACGATCAAGCGCGCGTATTTTTCCTGTGAAGGTGGCGGATTCGTCCGCGCCTTCACCTACCCTGCATTGGGGATTTGAGGCAAAGAATGCGACCTTGGTTCGAGTACTACTATATCCAAGCCCTTCGCTCAATTTTGAATACTTCTATCCAATTTTCACAACCTGCCGTACACGGCACTCAACGCTTTCCCTTCATATCTTTCAGTTCTAGCTAACATTACTGTCCACACTTGGGGCGTCATGGTGATGAGCAAACATCTCCTTCTACATCACATCGATTTTTGTTTTGAGTATAACTCCGCAGTAGACGGTTGTGGACGGGAAAACTTACCACCATTTAAAAACTCTTTTAAGAGCTTACGCTGAAGCATTCTCGACGGCAGCCATTACCACAAAATTTAGAATTAATATAACTCAGAATCTGTACTAGAAAATGAGTATTTCATCACATCAGTTTGTATGCTTACTTGATGTTAGCAATCTGATGGGGGCTTCAAATGGTGAGTTGACAACTTCGAAGGAGGGTGCGACCGACCTCTGGTCTGCACAAGTTCCTGCCTCACGCCTCCACGAGTCATATGATCACAAAAGACTGCCAGCTGAAACATGGAGACGCTGGTTGGCGTAGGCCAATGACCTTTATATAAGGTCTGGGGCAACGCACTGCTTGCTTGTATTGGAAGCAAAAATAATGTAAACATTGCTGAGTCGACGGGTGATGACGTAACACTTTTCAACTTTCTACGAGCGTGCATAGGTTCAGATAAAGAAAACCGGTTAAAACGTTTATTATAAATGCTGAATTGTGAATATAATCATGATACAAATGCCATTTATTAAGCAGAAGCATTTCCTCCGCTAACATTTATAGTGAATTTAACTGAGTTAATTGAATTTTTGCCACATTAACTTGCAAACACTGGGACTTGACAATCGAGTAGAGATATAGAGCCAATTTTCCATCATCGGTAGACGAGAATCGGTTGAAAAATTAAGTGATATAGCGCACACAACAAACTATCACGGAGCGAACGAATAAAAAAATAGTATGACGTAGCACTTTCCGAACTTTTGTGTAGCGTGCGCCAGGAATGCGGTGGTATTAGTGTAATGAGCGAGTTTCGCTCATTTCACTAATATTGTTATGGCTACTGGCCAGACCTTATATAGACGCCATTGGGCGTAGCATGGCCAATGTTGTCACACAATAGCGAAGTGAGGGGGTGCGACCTGTAAATCATATCATATAATTTTCCATTCTCATATCAATTAATGATTTCAGCAGGCTTTGGAATCATCTTTGCGATCTAAAACCATTTATAGCAAGAGCCTGGAGCAACATGACAAGCAGCAAAGGATCGATTTCTTTTCCAGGATTTCAATATAACATTTAATTTAATTTGCACTTCAGAACTTCAACTACTATAATTATAAAAGACTGGCATGTGCTTATGGGGCCTCCTTGAGCTCAGTCGGCAAAGGCGTAGCTACAAAGCAACACCATGCTGGAGGTGGCTGGGTTCGATTCCCGGTCTGGTCTAGGAATTTTTCGTTAAGGAAAATTTCTCGACTCCCTGGGCATAGAGTATGATTGTACTTGCCACACAATCATACTAATGCAAAAATGGTACCTGGCATCGAAAGCTCTCTATTAATAACTGTGGAAGTGCATTTAGAACACTAAGTTGAAAGCAAGCGATAAGCTAATTGTGAAAGCAATAAGCTTGAAAAACGCTAAGAAGAAGAAGAAGATGGCATGTGCTTATAAGCAGTGTATGATTAAATTTAAATATGGTGTTTAGTGTTATTATGGTAAGATAAGCCATTTATTTCATCATACCGGGCTCTTCGATCATTCTAAATGCTAACTTTGAAATGTAAGAAGAACGGTATAGGAAAGAATTTTAACAACGTTTCTTATAAAATAATATCTTTTATTGAAATTTTATCTAAGATATTTGGAATGATCTATTCTGTTTCCAGCTTTTCCAGGACTATTAACATATGTCTTATTTTTTTTTCTTCAGTAACAGTCCAGTGGATGTCAGATATATTTTGTATATACGCACATTATGTTCTCGTATTGACTTACTGTAGCCGCTTATGATATCTTCATTTTTTGTGTACAAATTATACTAAATATTAACCCTTTGTACTCCGCTGTCGCCGCTACGGTGACATTCAAAATGTGAGAGTTCGGAAACACGAGTGCAAAGGGTTAAATAACATAACGGGAAAAGGGAGGGACCATTAGGGCACCCAAGTGAAACGATTTGGGTAGGGAGCATGGGACTGCCTCCTCCCGATTGTTAACATTTCGCGGAACGAGGGCGGGCTCTTCGACCCCATCTATTGGGTTTATTCTGTCAATCGAGGGCTCGATTTTAGTGCTGTAGGTGTGAACTTGATTTTGGAAGGAGATTCTCTTCCCTATATTCGCGGGTTTCCTTGTAAGTGAGTAGTTGGGTACAGGCGACTCGTGAGGTGGTATGTGCTCTCAAGGACGTGGAGCAAAGACAGGTAATTGATACCCATTGTATCTATATTAATAAAATTTATTTTTAATAGGTTTGCGTTGATCATCGGTTGAATCGGTTGTGTCGATACTTTGTTCCGCAATATGTTGTTATCGGGCGTAGCGTTTTGTATTTTTTTGGTTGCCTATTGTTCATTGCGCGAGTGATCAAGTGAGCATCAGAAGTCGTGGTTCGCCGGGTATGATCGGTCGGTGGGGAGGTACATAATTAATTGTGATCCAAATTATTCGTTCGCCATTCTCGTCGGGCCACCCTATCTTGGAATAAATAAAGCACTGTTCCTTTTTGTGTAGATTGGTTAAAGTTGTCTCTCAAGCGTTGAGATGAATTACCTTGTTTTCCTAATGAAATAACACTATCACACTCTGTGACTGACCCCAATAGCATCCTTACTGTTGGTTTAAATCGGTCCAAATCGGCTTTGCAAGATTATAACACATCTCCTAGTTTCCCAATCAAAAACCACAATCACAGGTGATTCCAGGTAGGGTAGATGTGTTACTGCTGTGAAACATAAGGTCCTTTTCTATTAACCACCCACACTTGTGAGTGATCCCAACGGCATCCCTACTGTTGGTTTAAATCGGTCCTCAACCTCGGTGTTTTAACATACTTTTTTATTCTGCTGAAATAAACCTCACACTTGTGAGTGGCCCCAACAGCATCCTTACTGTTGGTTTAAATCGGTGCCAAAATTTGAATAGCTTTAATGTGCATCTCTGTACAACGACGTCAGTTGAATTCAGCACACCGTTTACCAAAACGGATCTCGCCAACCCATCCATTATATCTTACATCCCAGTGATTTCTCGTGGAAGTGCAGAGGTGTTCTCGGCTTCCAATAAAGCGAGTATCACGTCAACATATTCCTACCTATTCCCTACTTGACCTGCATTCGGGCGAGGCCGTCTCCGGTATTGCCTTAGTTTGAGATCACCAGTTTTTAAACATTGAGGATGTATGCTAGTCCCAAGCATCATCTTTTCGTTCTTTGTGTAATAACAGCTGATCTGGCAATAACGGAGTAGCAACCTCGGGCGGTCAATCATGCTCATGCTCATGATTACTTGATGTTAGCAATCTGATGGAGTTTAATTCGATGTTCATTCACTAACAATCGAGATTTATCAATTTGAAATAGCGAAGTAAGTTTTCGAGGGAGAGAGAGATAAAAGATAGGAAAAATACATGGAGCAGCAATTTACCTTAATGTACTTTAAGATTCAGCTAACTCTATCTGATCTTATTTGCTCATAAGTATGGTACAGACTTCGAAAATACGATGAAAAAAAAGGAAAAATATTAAAAACCTGATATAATCACAGAGAACAGACATTGATGTCCATATACCTTTTCTTGAAAAACTTGTGTAAAAGAGAATATGGGCAGACTGTATTAAAAGCAAGTGCAGAGAAAAACAAACAAAATGTTTCAGGTTATGTGCTAGGCTTTTTATTGAAAAACATTGACATGACAGTTATCGCAAAACTGCAGCGCCACCTACCAGGAGCATAACGACATACATTTGAAATGTCGGTTTAAAGTTTTACACAAGTAGCAGACCGAAGATGAACGTCTGTTCTCTGTGATATAATGCAGCTTACGGTGGTTGTGAAAAGTTGTATATTTTGATCTTTCAAATAACTTATCCTTAAAATGAAAAAAAAAAAAATGTTTTTAGGTGAGAAATGTGTTTTTGGAGGTTAGTTTTTATACAATGCTGTCTATCTCTAATTGAGTAAATCTTTACGATGTTTATGCCTTCAACATAATTATGTTTTGACTTTTTCTACAATTTTGCTCAAGACATTAACCCTCTATCTCAACATTAAAAACCAGTAAATTTTTAATCTGACTTCTATGGGGATTGATCACAAATGTCATGCCGTCAACATACGAAGCTTGCCATATCCATTAACTTTGCGAATGTTGCCGTCGCTCAATACCCACTATTTAGGGAGCTATTAGTTGAGAGCGTTATAATCAACTTTTTGACCACTACTGTGCAGTGGCCATGATTTTCTGAATATTTTATGTGTGACTAACGGGTGACCACCAAATAGCGGGAATGGAAAGAATGGTTTGGGAAAAAACAAAAAAGAGGTAGAGTTCTATCTGATTTATTTTGTATAAAGGGTTGACCTTAGTCTTCAAACTTAGCTTAATGAATATCAGCATATGGCCCGTGGTCGAATTTTCCACGTCTTACAGGTCACTACCATAATGCCAATCTTCCGACAATGCATCGACTCTTCCGGTCGGATTATGGACAACTTGTGAAGATGCCAGCGTTCTTCGGGCGAAGGGATATCCTCTTGAGTTTCCGCCCGGATGACTATGAGACGCTCTACCGCATTGAAGGCCAGTGGACCATCCAACGTGGTATCGACACCTTCGTCTACCGCCGAAAGAACATTCGACCGCATGTTTTCAAAGGGGTGGGGGAGGGGGAGTTTTGAGGTTAACTGAGTATGGCAATGGTGGCTAGTGAAAATTCTGATTATACTTTTTTAAATGCTTTCAGTTAAGAAGAAAGCTGGCAAAAGTGCCGAACCATAGTGAACCCAGTGATGCTGCAACCCAAGATCATCAAGCTGTACGTGGATAAATTGTGCGACGCAGCAATAGAATCCATGAAAATGTTTGTTATTTTGTATGGTTTGAAGTGTTAAAACTAACCTATGTTTGTCGCTTAAGGCCCAAACGTAATGTGGACGGAAACGGAAGGTTTGACAGTTGTCGCAAATGACAGCAAAAGACACTCAAATGGATTCAACTTGAATCTAATCAGTTTTCCATCCAACAAGCAAGTTTAGTCAGATTGGGCTCTTCCGCTGCCGTTGCCGTTCCGCTTCCGTTATCACTGCTTTCGAGCCTTTAGAATGCTGAAAATTCGAGATGACAAGAACGAACTGCCGGTGGATTTCAGCCAGTGGTTGATTCGCTGAGCTCTGGAGATGATGGGTGTCCTCGCCCATCAGATTGGGAGTGCTGTAAAATGCTCAGTCGGTGGAAGCAAAACTGATTGTGCAGAAGACTCGCGAGTTCTTTGAAATAACCTACCAGCTGGATATTCTACAGTCTGGTTGGAAGCACGACAAGACGACAACCTTCAACAAACTGACGAAAGCTCTCGATAGTTTAACAAAGTAGGTATTGACTTTGCGAGCTATGAACCATTATATTCGATTGCAAGTTAATAACATGGAAGCAAAGTGATGGCCAAAGTAGACGACACCGCGATTCGCTTGGAGAAGAACCGGTGGACGGTCACAAGTGACACCCAAAGTATGCTTGGAAAACTTCTCAAGGTTAATCGAGAAGTTACTATAGCTATGGCATTCGACATGTAGCTCGCTGGAGCTGATACGACTTCTTCTGGGACCGTTGGAATTATGAACCTTGAAGTCATGAATCCGAACAGACAAGCCAAGCTTCGTAAAGAGCTGCGAACGATCTTACCGAAGAAAGACTCTGACAACGGAGAATATGCGCAATCTATCATATTTGCGAGCCTGCATCAAAGACGGCCTTCGTTTGTTTCCCCCCACCCATTGTTTTCCGTTAATTTTTTTTTTTTATTTATTTTTTTTTTTTTTTTTTTTTTTTTTTTTTTTTTTTTTTTTTTTTTTTTTTTTTTTTTTTTTTTTTTTTTTTTTTTTTTTTTTTTTTTTTTTTTTTTTTTTATTTTTTTTTTTTTTTTTTTTTTTTTTTTTTTTTTTTTTTTTTTTTTTTTTTTTTTTTTTTTTTTTTTTTTTTTTTTTTTTTTTTTTTTTTTTTTTTTTTTTTTTTTTTTTTTTTTTTTTTTTTTTTTTTTTTTTTTTTTTTTTGTTGTTGTTGTTGTTGTGTGTGTGTGTGTGTGGTCTGTCTGTCTGTCTGTCTGTCTGTCTGTCTGTCTGTCTGTCTGTCTGTCTGTCTGTCTGTCTGTCTGTCTGTCTGTCTGTCTGTCTGTCTGTCTGTCTGTCTGTCTGTCTGTCTGTCTGTCTGTCTGTCTGTCTGTCTGTCTGTCTGTCTGTCTGTCTGTCTGTCTGTCTGTCTGTCTGTCTGTCTGTCTGTCTGTCTGTCTGTCTGTCTGTCTGTCTGTCTGTCTGTCTGTCTGTCTGTCTGTCTGTCTGTCTGTCTGTCTGTCTGTCTGTCTGTCTGTCTGTCTGTCTGTCTGTCTGTCTGTCTGTCTGTCTGTCTGTCTGTCTGTCTGTCTGTCTGTCTGTCTGTCTGTCTGTCTGTCTGTCTGTCTGTCTGTCTGTCTGTCTGTCTGTCTGTCTGTCTGTCTGTCTGTCTGTCTGTCTGTCTGTCTGTCTGTCTGTCTGTCTGTCTGTCTGTCTGTCTGTTTCTGTCTGTCTGTCTGTCTGTCTGTCTGAACCTTATAGACTCGGAGACTACTGAACCGATCGGCGTGAAATTTTGTATGGAGGAGTTTTTGGGACCGGGGAAGGTTCTTAAGGTAGTTAAAGACCCCTCCCTTCTCTGGGGGGGGGGGGGGGCTCCCATACAAATGAAACACATATTTCTGCATAACTCGAGAACTAATCAAGCAAAGGAAACAAAATTTAGCATGTGAGTGTTTTTAGAAGCAAAAAATGTTTCTATGGTGGTTTGAGACCCCTCCCTTTTCTGGAAGGGGAGGCTCCCATACAAATCAAACAGAAGTTTCTGCATAACTCAAGAACTAATCAAGTAAATGGAACCAAATTTTACATGTGGAGTTTTTTGGAAGCAAGAAATGTTTCTATGGTAGTTCGAGACCCCTCCCCGCTCTAGAAGGGGGGGCTCTCATACAAATGAAACTGAAATTTCTGCATAACTCGAGAACTAATAAAGCAAATGGAACCAAATTTGGCATGTGGGGATTTTAAAGGCAATAAATGTTTCTAGGGTAGTTCGAGCCCCTTCTCTCTCTTAGGGGGGGGGGGGGGGTCCATACAAATGAAACACAAGTTTCTGCATAACTCGAGAACTAAGCAAGTAAATGGAACCAAATTTGGCAAGTAGAGGTTTTTGGAGGCAAGAAATGTTTCTATGGTGGTTTGAGACCCCTCCGCTCTCTGTAAGAGGGGGGCTCCCATACAAATGAAACACAAATTTCTGCATAACTCGAGAACTAATCAAGCATATGGAACCAAATTTGGCATGTGGAGGTTTTGGAGGAGATAAATGTTTCTATGATAGTTTGAGACCCCTCCGCCCTCTGGAAGGGGGGGGGGGGGTTCCATACAAATGCAACACAAATTTCTGCATAACTCGAGAACTAATCAAGTAAATGGAACCAAATTTGGCAGGTTGAGGTTTTTGAAGGCAAGAAATGTTTCTAAGGTGACTCGAGACCCCTCCCTTTCTGAAAGGAGGGCTCATATACAAATGAAACACAAATTTCTGAATAACTCGAGAACTTATCAAGTTACTGAAACCAAATTTGGCATGTGAAGGTTTTCGAAGGCAAGACATGTTTCCATTGTGGTTTGAGACCCCTCCGCCCTCTGAAAGAGGGGTCTCCCATACAAATGAAACACGAATTTCTGCATAACTCGAGAACAAATCAAGCAAATGGAACCAAATTTGGCATGTGGAGGTTTTTGAAAGAAATAAATGTTTCTAAAGTGACTTGAAACCCCTCCTCTTTCTGTAAAGGGGACTCCCATACAAATGAAACACAAATTTCTGTATAACTCGAGAACTAATCAAGTATATGAAACCAAGTTTGGCAGGTGGAGGTTTTTGGAGAAGATAAATATTTCTATGGTAGTTTGAGACCCCTCCACTTTCTGGAAGGGGAGACTCCCATACAAATGAAACACAATTTTTAGCATAACTCGAAGAGAAGCAAAGAAACAAAGGCATGGAGGGGAGGCAAAAAATGCCGGCAGTCAAGACCCCCCTTCCCTTTAAAGGGGGGGGGGGGGGATTCAAATTAAACACAAATTTCGCATAGCTCGAGAGCAATCCAAGCTCATTAAACCAAATTTAGCATGGAAGTCTTGAAGGCAGGATTCTATATACATATATATATATATATATATATATATATATATATATATATATATATATATATATATATATATATATATATATATATATATATATATATATATATATATATATATATATATATATATATATATATATATATATATATATATATATATATATATATATATATATATATATATATATATATATATATAAATGGTGCGCGTCGTCGTCGTCGCTTGCCATAGACTCGGAAAGTTCTGAACCGATCAATGAAAATTTGATGCAGGAGTAGCTGAAGAGGTCTTATGATTGTTTGAGACATCTCTCTCCCGGAAGAGGGCATCGCTACAAATAAGGGTGTCGACGATGAAATTACACAAAATTGATTCGCAAATTCGAGTTTTCATCCGATTGCCATCAAATTTCGAGTTGAGAAATAACATTAAACTTCATTTTACCACTGAAGCAAATGAAACCCAATTTGGCATGTTGAGGTTTTTGGGGGGAGAAGAGCTTCTGTTGGGGCCAGGTCCCCTCCCCCCCTCTGCTTTGGAGGGGGGGGGGCCATAAATTTAAACAAAACGGCTAGCACGAGAGGATATTAAACCATTAACCTAAATTTACATTTTGGATGTCTTTGGCGGAAGGATTTATTTTTATATATATATATATATATATATATATATATATATATATATATATATATATATATATATATATATATATTTATATATTTTTTTTATATATTTATATTATAATATATATTTTTTTTTTTTTTTTTTTTTTTTTTTTTTTTTTTTTTTTTTTTTTTTTTTTTTTTTTTTTTTTTTTTTTTTTTTTTTTTTTTTATATATTAATTAATTGATATGCATTCATTGCTGTCTGCCGGTTTGTCCTTATGTCCGTGGTAGGCTGGGAAAGATTGGGTGATGGGGGGTATGTTGGGGGGGGGGGTGGGGGTTGTTGGTTCTTTTTGTTGTCTCAGCTCGGGGAGGGGGAGGTGGTACTATTATATGGTGACGGGGTTATACTGCGAAATAGATAAATTCATAATATACTTGTATTCTTCGTGTTGTCGTCTTTTTATTGTCAGATTTTTGAAGTTTGAAAAATACATTATTATTTTATTTTTCTATTTTATTTACAGTCCATACGCAAATGCCCGCACCTTGGCCTTAACCCCGGCCATAAGATTCTGCACAACCTGTGAATCAACCGTTTTTTGCATGTAAACCCATACTTTCTTCAGTTCCTCGACTGTCTTCACTACCTTAGGTCGTTTAAGAAGGTGCTACTTCATAATCGCCCAGTACTTCTCGATGGGGCGGAGCTCCGGAGTGTTGGGAGGGTTGAACATTTTCGGCACGAAATTGACCTTATTGTCCGCATACCACTTCAGCACGTCTTTGGAGTAGTGGCATGAGGCCAAATCCGGCCAGAAGATTGTTGGGACGTAGTGGGCCTTCAGGAGAGGAAGCAGCCGCTTCTGGAGGCACTCTTTTATGTACACCTGTTCGTTCATCGTGTCCTGGGTCACGAAAGATGCACTCCGCTTCCCGCACGTGCAGATGGCTTGCCAAACCAAGAATTTCTTCGCAAATTTGGACATCTTCTGAGTGCGGACATGCTCCGGAACGCTGAACTTATCCTTGGCCGTGAAAAACAGGTTACCGGGGAACTTTTTGAAGTCGGCCTTCACATATGTTTCGTCGTCCATGATGCAGCATTCAACTTTCGTCAGCATGTTGAGGTACAACTTCCTGGCACGAGTTTTGGCGGACTTGTTCTGCTTCTCGTCGCGATTAGGGGCCTTTTGTACCTTGAACGTTCGAAGCCCAGCCTTAGTTTTGGCCTTCTGGACAAAACTTCGGCTTAGGTGCAGCTTCTTAGCCACATCCCGAACGGAGGCGTTCGGATTTCGGTTGAAGGCCCCAACTACGCGGTTGTGATTTTTGGTGTTGTACGGAATACTTTTTCCTTCACTTCTGGGCTTCCGATCGGTGGTCAACCATTCCTCGAACCGCTTAATCACTCGCGACACCGTGGAATTCGCGATTCCCAACGTTTTAGCGATGAAACGATGCGAGAGATCCTTGTTCTCGTGATGAATGCGCAAGATTTTATCACGCACGAGCTGTTCTTTCGACTCCATTTTCGCGAGTTTTGATCACAGGACTTTAAAACTTGCAGGATGTAAATAATGCACTATGAACTAAATCCACCCAAATTTTCATTAAATTCTACCCAACGGTTAAAAAGTTAGAGCAATTTCATAGTGTGGCAATTTCATCGTGGACACCCTTTAAGACATACATTTCTTCATAACTCGAGAACTAACCAAGCTAATCGAATGCAATTTGGCATGTGGGGGTTTGGAGGAAGAATGTTCTATGGTGGTAAGGCCCCTCCCTTTTCGAAGGAGGGGGGGTTCATACGAAGAATAAATTTCTCTATAACTCGAGAACTAATCAAGCAAATGGAACCACATTTGGTATGTGGGGGTTTTGAATGCAATGATTGTGAGGTGGTTTGAGAAACCACCCCCCTCTGGAACGGAGGGCTCCCATACAAATGAAACACAAATTTGTACCAAACATGAGAACTATCCAGGTTTTTAAAACACAAAACGTATATTTCTCGGGTAATAAGCATGTTCTGTTAGAAGTTTGAACCCCTGCTTAGTCAAGAAAAAAATTCATTCCGAAAAGACAACCATAAACGTTGTTCTATTTAATTTCCATTCATTTTGTTGCAAGCGTAGCAGCGCTCGCAGCGGGTTCAGCAAGTATTTCGCTAAAAACGAAACGAATACCATTCAACAATCACCGAAATCACCTGATTTGGCTCCCTGCGACTTTTTCCTTTTCGGTTGACTCAATCATAGAAAAATCGAAGATGGCTCTGATGGCCATACCGCAAACCCATTAAAGGCCATACCCAAGTTGTACAAACAACCAATATGAAACTGGCGATTTGAAATTGGTTCAATGTTGTAGAACCCCTTGGTGTAAATATTTCTTGCTGTCTGTTGCTTGCAATACATTCTTGCGCTTTTCGGTACTAGAATCTTTGTTTTTGTTTTTGAATCGCTGTGTTATTTTGACAGATATTAGAGGGTGTGTTCGTATGAGTTACGTTTTAAGGGGTGAATCATTAAGCTCGGGTCCGATGTACTGGTACTTCCTGAGCCCAAACCTCTAGCCATTTTCTTCTTGACCATCCAAATCCCCTGGCTATACCTCCGTTTTTAACTTATGCAACACTTCTCGACAGTAAAATTTCAAAATCCCACCAGAATCAGGTTGACATTTACCTGTGCAAGCAACCAAGAACCTGTTCAAACAGCAAAAAAGACCAACCGAGGACCCCTTCACGATAAACTGAAACACTAATTACATGATTAACCACCCGTTTGTATCATTACTGTGATTTGCCTTGAAAAATATGCGCGGAGCCAATCCTATCAGCCGCCTCCGACTACCAACTTATTAAAGCGTGCCTCTCTCGCCAGAAGTGACCAGCAACGACGACGCCATAGTGCAAGTGCATACCTCTCTCGCCGATCGTTCCAACCAGTTAGAGGTCCATTCTGTTCTCGAGACAGAGCTGCAACATTTTATCGCTGGTGCACTGCTGAATAAGTATGTGGAACAAGTTTTCGCTTTTAACGAATAAATCTCGCTCACTTCTGCTCTGGTTGCGCAGGGGTCGTTTATGTGAAACGGAATTGCAGGGAATTATAATTCATTTACATATTGCATCGCAGTCCACGGTTGACCGGAATGTGCGATGTATCCGCTGACAAGTTTACATTGAGTATTTGAACATTTTAACCAATATTAAATTTCATAACATTTTACTGCTTCCGAGCACGTCACTTCATGAAACTTTCTCATCAACATTTAAAGTGAATAATAAATTAATAGGACGCCATCCATTTCAGCGTAAATGTAGCAAGGCGTAGAAAAAAAGTTTACTCGCCTTCAGCTGGCGTCGTCGTTTTGCACCGGCAGCGAGCGCACTTGTGCACCCCCAAAAACTTTTAACAAGATGCAAAATTTCGCATTTAAGAAAAGCTTGCAGCGAAGGATTTACTGCCGTCGCTGTTGTGTTGCTGTTTTGACAATCCGAGCGTCGTCATCGTCGCCGTTTGGTACAACTTCATAAATATTCCAGATGTCGAGGGAGGACACGTTCGAATTTGGCAATTTTGTGCTGCGTTTTTAATAGGCTTCGTTGGTGCTGATTTCATAATGAGCTAATTTTGCCACCGAAAAAAAAAAATAGATGAGGAAGTGCAAAGTTCTACACTTTGGCGTCTCTAAATATAGATTGGGTTTGTTTGTCAGTAAATTATGGAGGACCTTGATTGGTCAAGCGAAATTGACCGGTCGCACGCCGAACAGTCCTCGATGTGGGGGTGACGAGAGAAAGGACGACCGGAGTTATTATCGGTCCGTCAGTCATGCAACGCGCCGCTGAGAGGAGACCGATATTGAATTTATGGTTGCAATCTATTCAGTTCTAATAATGTGATTGTAAATTTATTGGAGGTTTGCTCAGCCGAGCGTGCTCCTCTGTCAGTGTGATTTATGGCTTTATCGGTTATAGGCTAGTGCAGCGTTTGCCATTCCGGAAAATTATAAGTAACTTTGTTGAATTTTACATCAGTATTTGTCAGTTGGGTGTTTTTTTAAATGTGTGTTCAACCAAGTGAGAAATTAAATATAATTAAATTGATAAGTGGTGTCATTAATTTGGCGATAAATTAACAACTCAGAATAACTGGTTCCAGTGATTGCTGAGAACCTTGTGCCGAAAATTGGAGAAGAGTTTCAAGCTTTATGAATTTAGTGCAAAAAGACTGTAATTATATACTGCTTAAATTTACTATATTTCCAATTCTTACCATACTCACTAATCTGGGATTACAGGAGGTAACCGGAGTAAAGGATGGAATGATAGGAAAGGTTTGACTCCTATATGACGAATATTTGTCATTAGTAAACTTGGAGAATCTAAATTAACACTTCACTTGATCACTTTTTGAAAATAAAAAATAACAAACTGGAACATTTTTTTATACTGTCCCTTGTGAACACGAGCAAATTCCTTTAAAGTCTACTAGAAACAGCTCATCCTTTTGCAGATAGGCCTATTTCATCTGTGACTTATAGACTTCTTCAGTCTCGAATGATCATCTGTAAGTCTTTGACGAAATAGAATTTTCTGTAAATGGATAACCTGTTTTTAGCGAAATATCCGTTCAGTTGTCAAGGTAGTACCGAAACAAGAGAAACAGCGTATTCACAGGGTGAGCGGGAATTCCTGTCAGACATGTATATGGTTATAAAAATGAGAAGCTGGCATAAATTTCAATTCTGAATGTATTTCCTTTTTGGTATTTCTTTCACATTTGTCTCAATTAAGTTCGGTTCAAATTTTTCTCCTTATGCCTTCATTGCCAGCCGCATGAACTGTACAGGGTGCGGCAGAAAATAATACGAACATTTGTTCTATTTCTTTCAAATCCCATTTTCAATTAATTCAAGCATTAATATCAGCATTTTCGACTGCAGGTATCTTTATAAAGTCCTTTTAAACCAATTTATTCAATGTGTCCTCCATTTTTATTAATAACATCCTCGAGCCGACGCCGGAACTCAGAGCATGCCTTTCGGACGTAGTCCTCCGACATTGACTGCCATGTGCGTGGTATGGTTGACTTCAGGGTTTTCATACAAGGGTGTGATGTTTTGCAGGCTCGTGCTTCAACATATGCCCAAATCGAATAATCCAACGGATTAAGATCTGGACTGCTAGGGGGCCACAAATCCTTCGGCCAAAACTTCATGTTATCCCAACCATTGTTGGGTTCGATTGGACGTGTGACACGGAGCTCCATCCTGCTGTAGGACAACGTTTTGGTCCTCGGAGAAGTTGGCCTTCACCCAGGGAAGCACTTGGTCCTTTAAAATACCGATATACTCTTCGGTATGGATTTTAACTCCAGCATCAATGAAAACAGGCGGCCTTTTCAAACCGTTGGACGCCACCAAGCCAAACATCATGACACCAGTCGGATGTTTGGTTCGAAATTTGAATTTCACTTTTTCCGGAACGTTCTCCATTTTCTGCGGTGAAATGAACCGGTCCGTGCGGCTGTTGGCCACAGCATCGATGCTGAAAAGCTTTTCGTCGGAGAACAGGATTATCATTTTTTCCTTCTTCAACAAGGAAAGCAATCTCTTGGAACGAGTCACTCGTAGTTCGTTGACCCGGTTCGTAATCAAGTGGTGTTTCACTCTGGCTCTGGAAGATGCATGCAGGTCTGATTCTCCGCATGGATTTCTCCGAAATATTGGCTTCCTTTGCAAGTTTTCTTTTGGAACGCACCGGGTTACGAGCAATTTTTGCACGGACCGATTTGATCACGTTCGGCGTGCGTGCAAAGCGCGGACGTCAGCTTTCCGGCTTCCGCTGCTTAGGACTATCCTGCAGGGACTTTTTTATGCGGTAAACTGTCGCCAAATGGCACCCTACCACCTTGGCAATCTCTTTCGGCTTCTTCTGGGCGAGCAACAAACTGGTGATCACTTCTTTCGCGAACATTTTGACGAATATGCAATAAAACAAATAGAATGTTTGGATGCAGCACTTGAAAGTAAACATAAACAAATACACTTTCGACAGAAATTAGTCACTAGCTACACGAATTAACCCAATACTCAAGTTTGAACATTTTCGCATTATTTTCTGCCGCACCCTGTACTGCTGTTTTACGCATAATTGTCCCATATTGAAAAATAGACAACTGTGAAAAATGCAATTCTTCGTCTTTAATTGCATTTTTCAAACAACATATTTGTGCTATCCGGAAAGAAATGGCGAAAAAATTAATGCTCTTACGACAAAAATTACGTTTGAAACCAACATTTCCAATGAGTCTTATCCTTTTTTGTTTCGTTTTTAGATTCAATTTATGTTACTTTAAAAGAAAAATTATCAGTGGGACTATTATGCCGAGTAATATGGAGTAAATTTAAAAATTCTACGCATATGAGTCCCACTGAGATCATCGCACCACACCTATGCAAATGACGTTTGTTGTTTGTTTTGTTAACAAGCGCGTGCGTCGAGAGTTACTATTTGTACCAAGACTGAAAGGAATGGTGAACACAATAGCGACGAAGCGGAATCAGTTCGTGAGATGGTACGAGAGAACAATAGAGTTTGTGTATGCTGCAAGAAGTTAGGTCACCGTATAGCAGAGTGCTCGGTATTCAAGGCATACACAGTAGACAACCGGTGGAAATTTGTGCAAGATGAAGGACTTTGCCAGAGTTGTCTCAACGCGCACGGGAGAAGAAGCTGCAGGAACGCGAGGCAGTGTGTGATCGAAGGTTGCACTTACCGTCATCATCCGCTGTTGCACTCTAGTCGATCCAGCACAAGGACTATCTACAGTACAGAACCACACACATCGGCGAAGCAAGCCGGTCATTCTTTTCCGCATTATTCCTGTGGTACTCTCGGGACCCTTGGCTACCGTTGAAACATACGCATTTCTGGACGATGGCTCGGATCTATCGCTTATCGAAAACGACCTTGTGGAGCAACTAGGTGTCGGTGGTTGGAAGTCACCGCTGTGCCTGAAGTGGATAGGCAACGTCACCAGAGTCGATTCTGAATCGAAACAAGTCCGAGTTTCCATCAAGGGGTCAACATTAAGAAACAATTCACGCTCAATGATGTCCGCACAGTGAAGGCGCTTACGTTACCGGAGCAAAGTTTTAATTTCGCCGAATTATCACAACGCTACCGATATTTACAAGGCCTGCCGATCGCCAGCTACGCGAAGGCAACCCCGCGTCTACTGATAGGCGTTAATAACGCAAGCCTCACAGTGCCGTTGCAGGCGAGAGAAGGTAAGAGAACTGAGCCGATCGCTGTGAAAACCAGGTTAGGTTGGTGCATCTTCGGCGGGAGTGAACGAAGGAACACGCATTCACTTAATTATCACGTTTGTGACTGTGCTTATGACCAAGAGCTGCACAATACAGTAAAAGACTACTTTTCGATGGAAGATGCTGGAGTGAAACCCTCGGTGGTGTTAGAATCCGTTGAAGATACACGAGCAAGGGAAATCCTGGAGCACACGACAGTCCGAGTAGGCAGCAGGTTCCAGACTGGCCTAGGCCTACTATGGAAGTACGACGAGATCGAATTTTCCGATAGCTATAATATGGCGGTAAAACGTTTTGAGTGTTTGGAGCGTAGAATGGTACGGGACCCGGATCTAGCGGCAAATCTAAAGAAACAGATAGCGGAGTATCAGATGAAAGGTTATGCGCATCGTGCGACACAGAAGGAGCTCGCTCAAGCCGACCCGAAACGAGTGTGGTATCTACCACTAGGTGCGGTTACGAATCCACGGAAGCCCGGCAAGGTTCGCCTTATTTGAGATGCAGCAGCGAGAGTAAATGGAATATCCCTCAACTCCATGCTCATGAAAGGCCCGGACCAGTTGAGTTCGCTTCCTGGAGTAATATTTCGTTTTCGGCAGTTCAAGGTGGCAGTTTCCGCGAACATCCGTGAGATGTACCACCAGTTATTAACCCGCGAGCAGGATCGTCATTTTCAGCGTTTCCTGTTTCGAAGCAACCCATCAGAGCCCCTGGAAATATATCTTATGGACGTGGCGACCTTTGGATCCACGTGTTCGCCAGCATCAGCCCAGTATGTGAAGAACAGAAACGCGGAAGAATTTGTCACTCGCTTTCCACGAGCGGTGGAGGGAATCCTGAGGAACCACTATGTGGATGATTACTTGGATAGCTTCGTGAGTTTGGAAGAAGCGGAAAGGGTTTCACACGAAGTCGGAATAATCCATAAGAATGGAGGGTTCCACCTTAGAAATTGGCTGTCGAACAGTGCCGACGTTCTACGAGCGTTGGACGAGGAAATTATCGAGGGCAGCAAAAATCTCTGCTTGAGTACAGGAGACAACAGCGAGCGAGTACTGGGTCTACTTTGGCAGACGGCCAACGACGAGCTGCGGTTTTCGATGAATGTCAAAGAAGATATACAGCTTGTGTTGGATGGCGGTGAGCGGCCAACCAAACGACAGATACTGAGATGCTTAATGGGCATATTTGATCCGTTGGGACTTCTTAGTGTGTATCTGGTTCACGGCAATATTCTGCTTCAGGACGTGTGGCGAGCGGGAATTCAGTGGGATGAAAAGGTACCAGAAGAATTATTCGACCATTGGATCAGGTGGACCGCTCTGTTCCCGAGGATAAGAGACCTATGTATTCCACGGTGCTACTTCAAGGAAGCAGTCATTCAAACGTATGATCAGCTGCAACTCCATATTTTCGTCGATGCGAGTGAAGCCGCCTTTGCTGCTGTAGCGTATTTTCGTGTGATCAACGTAGAGGGCAATGCAGAATGCTCTTTAATCGCGGCTAGAACAAAGGTTGCACCGTTGAAACCACTTTCGATTCCGCGCTTAGAGCTTCAAGCAACGGTATTGGGTAGCCGCTTGATGTCTTTCATACAAGAGAACCACAACCTTGAAGTGAAGCAACGATACTTGTAGAGTGATTCCGCGATGGTGCTGGCCTGGTTAAGGTCGGATCATCGTCGGTTTAAGCAGTACGTGGCCCGCAGAGTTGGAGAGCTTCTTACTACCACAGATGTAGCCGACTGGCGTTGGGTACCTAGCCAATTAAATCCAGCGGATGCGGCCACAAAGTGGGGAAAAAAACCATTTTCCTACCAACTCCGATGAGTGGTTCAAGGGTCCTGAGTTCCTGCGGTTACCAGAGGAGAACTAGCCGGAACAAGTAAAATTGACGACAAGACCGGACGAAGAACTGCGCAATTGTTTTGCGATCCAAGGTACGACTTCTACTGGTTGCCTGGTGGATTTTAACCGCTTTTCGAAGTGGAGGCGACTTGTTGGAGCTGTAGCGTACGTACTACCCTTTGTGGAAAGTTGTCGGCACAGACGAAGAAGCCAGAAACCAGAATTACTGTTCCTTAGTCTGGAAGAACTACGGAAAGCAAAAAAACACCATTATACGAATAGTGCAGTGGCAGGATTTTCCAGAAGAGATGGCCTTGCTCGCAAAAGTCAAATAGAGCTGCCTAAGACGAGCAGCTTGTATCAGTCAACGCCAACGTTAGACGAACACGGAGTACTCCGTGTCGATGGAAGAATCGGAGCTGCCCCGCATGTAGCGTTCGACACCCGGTTCCCGATGATTCTCCCGAGAAAACACCCAGTGACAAAACTGGTGGTACACGATTTTCATCGAACCTGCCGGCATGGGAATTCGGAAACAGTGGTGAACGAAATTCGGCAGTCCTACCACGTTCCACGATTGAGAACGGTTTTAAAGCAAGTCTCAGCTGCCTGTCAGTGGTGCAAAGTAACGAAAGCGTACCCGAAGGTTCCCCGAATGGCGCCGCTGCCTGTGGCTCGTTTACCATCGTATAGTCGACCATTTACCTACACTGGCATAGATTTTTTCGGGCCACTTTTGGTGAAAGTGGGAAGGAGTCTGAGGGAATTGTCAATAGCCGGCCGCTCACCTACTTACCCATAGATGCTGCCGAAAGTGAAGCCCTGACACCGAACCACTTCCTTCTTGGAAGTTCTACAGGAGTTCGTCAACCGGCTGTTACGTTCATTGACCCTGATTTTGCGGTGAAGAATTCCTGGAACCAAATACAGCAGCAATTGGACACGTTTTGGAAACGTTGGGTACAGGAATATCTCCCTGCACTCACTAAACGGACCAAATGGTTCGGAGAAGTAAAGCTCCTTGCGGTTGGAGATGTGGTCCTAGTAGTTGATGGCGCCCGCCGGAATGGCTGGCTTCGTGGAAGAATAAAGGAGGTCGTGACTGCAGAAGATGGACGAGTTCGGCAAGCTATAATTCAGACTGCGAGGGGGCTATGGCGTAGACCGGTGTCAAAGTTGGCCGTGTTGGAGGTTGAGCAAGATAGTAAAACTGGTACTGGTGGCCAGTGTTACGGGGGGAGGATGTTGCTGCCAACACGGTTGAGCAAGGTGAACGCGGCCTAACAGTGTGAACGCAGCCTGGCAGGCTAGAACGTCATACGTTGACATATAGACAGATGACATCTAGATATACAGACATCAGGGCGATTATCGTATTTTTCCTTTTTCGGCACTAAGTGTGTTGTGATGAAAGTGAGTTAAAATATAATTAACATGAATTCTAACTAATTCATTTTCATCTATAATTAGATAGATCTTTAAAACTTAATAGTAGTTTCGACAAGTTTGGTTAAACTTAAAAACTAAGATTATCACAGTGAGTAAAAGTTAAAAATATTATCTCTAAAACCTAACCTAAACCTTAAATCACAGATAGTGGATACATCACAGTTAGTCGTGGCGATTTAAGGATTAGCAGTACGATTCAAACCGAAAATTGTCAAATGAAGTCTAATGGGTTCTTATCGTACATTGTTTATGATAATAATAATAAACAAATTTCAGCTTTAAGCTATTTCGCACCAACCGTGAGTTTGCGACGGCTAAAAAGAGTTCGGAAAGAAACCGGCCCATTGTTCTCTGAACAATTATCTTAACTCTAAACAGAGCCATCGATGAAGCATTTCTAGGAAAATACAATTTTTCTTCAACCAAATAATTTTTTTTTGCATTTTCAACAAAGCTTTGTTCCGAGTGTTCAAAACCTACTATTTCCTGCAGCAAACAATTAAATCATGATTCCCTCAACTTCAAATCAGAAACATTTCCTTTCACTAAAAGTTCACTCAAATACATAAGGCAAACACATCATGTTTACCAAATCGCATATTCCACTAGCACAGCCGGAAACGCAAAAAAAAAAGTACAATCCAGGTCGACTACTGAAACGAGTTCACCGGAAGGATCCATCCACTGTCCAGTCAAAACACTCCCTGTTGCAATTGTTGGCAGGCAAATGCAGAGCAAATTTTGTGACAGCACGGGAAAAGTATGCCGAAAAGCTCTCAGGCCAAAGTCCAGTTGGGTTTGTCTTTTCCGCTTGTCGGCATAGAAACTCATCCTCGCGTCCTGGACTGGGTTCTCGTTTAACGGGAACTTCTGAATCGGGTGGAGTGGTGGGGGGGGGGGGGGGATTCAGGATCGCTTTCATTATAGCAGCTTCTGTTTAACGAGCGGCTTTTATTTCATTCCGTAGTTCCTCGCTGCATGTACTGGCTCTATTGGTGCTGCAGTCGAACTGAAGAGAACGATGTCGGCCACACAGCGGACCTATTGAAATAGTGAAACTTGTTTCATCCATTTGCCTGAGTCCTGTTTGTGGGTGGTGGCGTTCGCTGGTGGGGGTGCTTTTTCATAGATGTGGCTGCATGGCGAGAGCGTTTTTCTCGTGATGTCGCGTATTCCGAGTTGCGGAGGGGTCGATGGGGTTGAAAAGCTCAGGGAGAGGAAAATGCGTCCTCGTTCAATCTCGGCGGCTTTAATTCAAACGAAATTCAAACGATACGAAAAAATGCTGTTATTAGTTTAACTTTGTATGCGCTAGAGAAGAAAGCTATTCTCGTCTGAGCCTTAATCTTGGGTTAAAAATTGCCCTAGTATGAAAGTTTTACCCTCATAATCCCTACCTGCTATAGTTCTTGTCTCTTTGCTTCAAGTATATGCAAAGTAAGAAAGCAAAGGGCTAGGACGTGAATACCATGATCCTTCACCGGGCATTGCACTCTGCTTGTCATCAGAAATTGTTTGCATGGATGAATTAAATTTGGGTCGTCGTCGGCTGTGCTTTAAGACGGAAGAAAGCCTTCCGTTTCAGTCATATTTTTGCGAGTTTTCTGTTCACTCCTCTTATGATCTCAATTGAGTTTCGGTATTGAGGTAATGTCGGAGTTTGACAATTTTGTCCATTAGATCAGAATCTTCCAGTAGGTCAATTGATTTTTTTCGACAACCAGCACTTTGCGTCCTGATCCACTAACAGAATTTGTATATTTCCAGATTTGAGAACTTAATTCAATGGAACTGTAGCTGTATCTAGAAATTGCAGCTGGCAATGCAGAAGAACCAATCATAACTTGTGATAATTTCAACCTTCTGGTAGTTTTATGTCCCAGCAGTAGTTCTAAGAAATTTCTCATAAGCATAGCGTGGTTCATTATTTTGTTTTAGCTGCCCCCCAATTGATTCCAAATCAGGTACTGATTTTTTAATTTGAGCTCAATAGGGGGTTTTAATTTTAAAAAAACATGGTTTTTTCCATCTGTATCGATGATGGGCGTTCTTCCTAGCACAAAAATATTTTTAATGAATCTCAACTATTTTTTCTCGATTTTTTAACTAGAAAAATCTAATCATTTTTATTTTCACAAACGGACATGCAGTTTCACAAAGTAGCACTTAATTTTCAGTAACGGGGGCTCTCATTATGACATATATGTCAACTTATGTACCTATGCTAGAAATCAATGGTTGGTTCGTTGGTTTAGGTAGTCTGTTTTTTGTAGCGTGTTTCATGGTGAAATAGGATGGTGTTGTCTGCATTATTTTTTGAAATTGTTTTTTTCAATAGTTTCGCTTGTCAAAATTAAAAAATAAATTAAATGCCGGTATATTATTACATTAACTATCGAATAATGTTATAATTCACATATTCCTATAATACCCTATTGGTTGCTAACTCGGACAGCAGTTACATTGATTTAAAGTTTGATAGGGTACGGAACAGGTTTTAAGCTAAATATGCTCCATATTTGATGAACCTTGTTCGGATCAAAAGTCGAATTTAGAAGCAAACCGGTTTTGGCTAGAACCCTCACAGGATGATCAAACTGTGGAGTTTAATTAAAAATAATTGTCAAGTTTTTTGTCATAGTGTCGATGGTTTTGTCTACTCATAATTTTTAGTTTGCTTTCCGTCCACAACTTCCTTCTACCTCGTTTTCGCTAATTTCTGTCTGTCCTACACCGTCTATTAGTACTACGTCGTATGTCGAATGTAGACCGTTTCCGTGAATGCTCGTGGGACGCGCAAAAAGGTTTAGGCACCATCGTACCGTTCACTGTAAATTAGTCAGCGTCTTCTGTGTTGTGATCGTCGAACCAAATTTAAATTAGCACACGGAGCTCTACTAAATTTAACTCTATTTGACTTGAAACTAAATTTTACCTACATTTCCTGAACTTCTATTGAGCTCTTTCACTGTTTGTTTTTGTTTTTCTCCTTTACAACCTTTGACGTATATCCTTCTCTCCCTCTCTCTCTCTTTCTCTCTCTCTCTCTCTCTAGTTGTGACCTGGTCGAGGACTAGGAGGCTTCGACTTCATTCTTCGCGACATTCGCTTGCCCCAGCACAACTGTGCTCTGCAAAATCCGTCAAATAACTGAATCGATCATGCACATGCATCTACTACGATTTCGTTTGAATACGCTGCCACGTGAATAACCTTCTTAAGAGTTGATACTACGTTCATGGCGAATCACTCAAATAAAATATATGTAGCAATTTTCATTTATTTTCGATCATTCAAAAACAATTATTGTTATTCTTATTCTCCATGGCAATCATTGAACTATTACATCTACCACATCTCTCTCTCTCTCTCTCTCTCTCTCTCTCTCTCTCTCTCTCTCTCTCTCTCTCAAACTCTGACTTGAAAGTAACCGATCATGAAACCATTATTATTTACGTTAAAGATAATAGTTGTGGTGACAGTGGTTATGTGCAATTGAAGTGTTGGAACAAGTATTCGAAACAAGCTATTTTAAGGCTTGTCGAAAGATGCGTGGTTCTCTAGATCAGAAATCAGTTGTTTTGACAGACGTTTTAGAGATATGTAACAATAAACTAGTCGAAAATAAATTTGTTTTAGTAAAGCTGTTCGTACAATTTGGATCTTTTGCGTCTTAAACGTTAAAGAGACAAGCTGTACAAAAAATGGCGTAGAACTAATAGGCATATCTTTTTGAATATGTACAAAGATGTGCGTAACAAATATTCGCAATCAGTTAAACAAACTCGTTGTGAATATATTCAGAGGAAAATTGATTTGCATCAAAACAACAACAAAGAGTTATGGGAAATTTTGAAATCTACGTTAAAACCTAGTAATTGCAAACCGCGATCCATAACCTTCAATGGCACATTAGAACAGTCAGAGCACAAGATAGCATGTAGATTTAATGAATATTTCGTCGATAGTATTTTGTCAATTAATCAATCCATTGATCTAGTAGATGAGCCAGCCCGAGTAACACATCTTCATGATTTAATGTTGAGCAAGCTTCTTTATAACCAAATCAAGTCATATAAAAGTATTTTAAACCGTTATTAAACTTGTGTGTTGCTTGGGAGACGAAATAAAACAGCCGATTAATGTTAACTGTAGTTTTGAATGTTTTCACCCAATAACGTTAGAAGATCTTAAATCGATATGTTTTTCTTTGAACAAAACGACTGGAGTAGATAACGTCAATGCAAGAGTAGTACAAGATTGCTTTAATGTCATCGGAAACAACCTGCTGGACCTAGTTAATAAACCGCTGCAAACCGGGCACGTGCCACAAGTTTGGAAAGAATCTTTAACTAGAAAATAAGAAGAATGATTAGTAATTTCCATTTAATTCCAACTACCTTTATTGCTTATCTTGACAGATACGCGTATTTCGTCTACAATGTGCAGACTTCTTCAGTGTCGTGTACTAATACTCGACTAATAGTCGAGTATTAGTACACGACACTGAAGAAGTCTGCACATTGTAGACGAAATACGCGTATCTGTCAAGATAAGCAATAAAGGTAGTTGGAATTAAATGGAAATTACTAATCATTCTTCTTATTTTCTAGTTACAGGTATTCCACTAAACAGCTCACACTCTCCATAATTCAAGAATCTTTAGTCATTCCCATTCAAAAAGTTGCTGGAACGATTAAAGCAGAAGAGTTTCGTCCTATTGACATGTTGCACACTTAGGAAAGGTTTTGGAACGTGTTGTAAAAGGCCAGCTGTTAATGCATTTAATTAGTAATAATTTGATTGCGCCGGAAAAATCGGGATACCGCGAAGGACATTCATGTGAAACAGCCTTAAATTTAGTATTAGCAAAATGGAAAGAAAATATAATGCGTAAAGATACGATTGTTGCTGTTTTTTTTTTGGATCTGAAACGCGCTTTTGAAACGATTTCTCGGCCCTTGTTGTTAGAAACAATCAAGCGCTTTGGATTTTCGGGTTCTGCATACAGATGGTTCGAAAACTATTTGTCTGACAGAACTCAACGGACTGCTTTTAATGGTTCTGTTTCGAGCCCAGTGTATAACAGCCTTGGCGTACCACAAGGGAGTGTATTAGGGCCCATTTTATTCATTCTATATATTAATGACAGGCGACGAGTCTTGCGATTTTGTGATATTAATCTTCTTGCTGATGATACCGTGTTCTTCATTGCAACTAAAAGCCTCGAGGAGGCCGTTTCACATTTGAATGCAGATTTACGTTCTCTAAGTAGATGGTTGGAGCACAAACAGTTGAAATTGAACATAAGTAAAACTAAATTCATGGTAATTTCGCGGAATGGATTTATATCTGTCTCTGTTAAGATTGACGATGAGACAATTTATCGCGTTCGTGAGATTAAATATCTTGGCGTGATTATTGATGATAGATTAAAATTTGTCTCTCACATTGACGATGTCATCAAGAAAATAGCCAAGAAGTACGGTATTCTCTGTCGATTGAGAAACGATTTAACTATTGCTAGTAAAATACAATTGTACAAATCTATCATCCCTCCTCACATTGAATTTTGCCCTTCCATTTTGTTTTTAGCCAATCAAACATAAATATCGAGATTACAGCGTTTGCAAACTAAGATAATGCGTTTGATCTTGAGATGCAATAGGTTCACTTCCTCCTCTTTTTTGTTAGATGCCCTACGGTGGCTATCGGCGAAGCAGAGAGTTGTTTATTTGACAATGGTGTTCATTTTTAAAGTAATTAACGATTTGCTGCCTCGATATTTGTGTAATTGAATTGAAGGGTAAGTGATATTCATAGATATAACACTAGAAACGTGGATGATGTTAGAACACCATATTTCTTGTACGGAGCTTCACAAAATTCGTGTTTTTTTAAGGTATAAATGTTTTCAATTCGATGCCTACACACATCAAACGTGCAGCAACACTAACAGACTTTAAGAGACAATGTATTTCACACATCAAAGCTGCCTTTTTAACAGCTACTCTGTTAACTTTTTACTATTGACTAATTTTGTATCTTTACGATGTTATTACAACGGATATTTTTGTATGGTTTATTTTTTTTTTTTTAAATCATTTATTTGTACAGGCTCAATCGAATCAACTGTATGGTTTATTGTTAAATGTTTTATATTTGTCATGGGCCACAAGCAAACTTAACTTTTCGCCTCGATGATGATGATGGATTTAAAATTTTTATTTGTTATTGTAATGTAAAGTAGCTTTTATTTTTTGTGTAGTCTACAAAAGTTTGAGCCTCGCGCGCGGTATACAGGTAAGGCTTGCTTCATTTAGAATTGGAACAAACTTTTTCTCATATTGTGGCGCTCCTGGTGGACGGATTTGGAAGTTCTTGGCGCCCACGTGTCGGGAATTTTGTCAGCTTCACGTATGTATTTTTGACATTCCGCAAATCGACTGTACTTTGTAAACAATCAACATGGAAGCCGAAAGAAGGGAAAAAATTGTGCACAGTTATTTGGAAAATCCATTGTGGTCTGCATCTAGGCTAGCTAAACAGCTGAAATTGCCCAGAAATACCGTATGGCGCGTTATCAAACGGTATAAGGAAACATTGACGACGATTCGGAAGCCTCAAGCCAATCGTCGGAGTGGAACTGTCGACCGGAAACTGCGTGGTAAGATTTTGAAGACGATTAAGAGGAATCCCAATCTGTCGGACCGTGATTTGGCCAGAAAATTCGGTGCTGCCCATAGTACCGTGAGGAGAACTCGACTCCGGGAAGGAATCAAGTCGTATCGAGCTAGCAAACAGCCAAATCGGACCATAAAACAGAATAGTGTGGCCAAAATCCGTGCTCGGAAGCTATACGACCAGGTGTTGACCAAGTTCGACGGGTGTCTTCTGATGGACGATGAAACCTATGTCAAGGCTGACTTCGGGCAAATCCCAGGTCAAAATTTTTACTTGGCAACGGCTCGGGGGGATGTTCCAGCCAAATTTAAATTTGTTTTTGCCGACAAATTTGCACGAAAATTCATGATTTGGCAGGGCATTTGCAGCTGTGGCAAAAAAAAACGAAAGTTTTCGTTAGAAATAAGACAATGACGTCGGAACTATACCAAAAAGAGTGTCTCCAAAAACGAATTTTGCCGTTCATTTGATCCCACGACCATCCCGTAATGTTTTGGCCAGATTTGGCAAGCTGTCATTACAGCAAAGTCGTTCAAGAATGGTATGCAGAGAAAGGGGTCCAGGTTGTTCCGAAAAACCTTAACCCACCCAACTGCCCCCAGTTCCGCCCTATTGAGAAATACTGGGCAATCATGAAGAGGAGACTCAAGGCAAAGGAAAAGGTTGTCAAAGACATCAATCAGATGAAGACCTGGTGGAATAAGATAGCTAAAACGATGGACGAAGAAGGTGTGCGCCGCCTAATGAGCCGTGTTACAGGAAAAATGAGAATTCCTTCGAAACCGTGACGAACAATTTTATCCGTATATTTTCTTAAAAGTATGAAGAAAACGCTACATTTGTATAAAAAAAAGATCTTGAATTCAATAATAAATAACTGAAATACAGGCAATTGTTTTTGTTCCAATTCTATCTGAAGCAAGCTTTATAAAGGACTTCTTTTTGAATTTATAAAAAAATTTTGGTTTTTTGGGTGTGGGAATATGATATGAAATAGTGGTGGGTTGTGTGGGGGGTTGTGGGGGAGTTCTTTGCTATTTTTGTGGGGGTGGAAAGTAAAAGTTGGGTGGGGGTGGGTGCAGGGTTTTTTTTGGTTTGAAAATTTTTTGGATTTTCCTGGGTGGGGATATCCTTAGTAACAAAATAAGCTGGCGGCTCCATTAGTGTTGGATCTGCATTGGCTCTGTAGCGGGCAGGATCGGATATTGGCTTGTCTTTTGATAATGTCCTTATACGGGATTCTGTGATCTGAATTGTTATAGGATTTCCTGATCGCTGGGAATACTTGCGAACAATTGTGGTTGACATCAATAGCTTTTCACAATTATATCGGTGTAAAGCAAATGAACAGTTTTGGAAGAAGTTTACATCTGTAGATGAAATCAGTTCGTTTTTTGTTTTGCATAACTGGTTGAATGGTTTTTAAATAAATTAGCTAATAGATAAATCGTCTAGCTCAAACCTTTGTAGGGGTAAGTGGCGGGACCATCATCATCATCATCATCATCATCATCATCATCATCATCATCATCATCATCATCATCATCATCATCATCATCATCATCATCATCATCATCATCATCATCATCATCATCATCTCTCTTCTCTCTCTCTCTCTCTCTCTCTCTCTCTCTCTCTCTCTCTCTCTCTCTCTCTCTCTCTCTCTCTCGGGAGAGACAGTCCGGCCTTGCTGGATTTGCAAGCCAACGCAACATCTGGACAGGTACTAAGTTGGGTTCTGCCGTATGAACATCGCCGAGCGGTAGAGAGGCTGAAACTATGCGGAGTTTACCTAAATAGATACGGAGGCAGTCGCTGTTTGTCGAAGATCCGGTGTATGGTGCGAGGTTGCCAAGCAAACCATCATCATCGTTTACATCGAGTGGAGGAAACTGTGCAGCTGCAGAAAGCGAAATCGGACTGCTCAGTGATTTTCCGGATGATGCCGGTGACGTTGTACGTCGGAAAGCGGCAGTATGACATCGTCGCGTTCTTAGACGATGCGGTAGCCAAGCGGCTGAAGGCAGAAGGCACACTTGAACCGCTGATAGTCACGTGGACCGAGAACATCAAACGATTCGAGAACGAGTCCCGCAGTGTTGAGATGCTGATGTCGGCGAAGGGTTCGATGGAGAAGTTTCCGCGATTCAACACGCGAACGGTGAGCGATTTGCAGTTGGCGAAACAGTACGTCCGATACGCGGATGTGGTGAAGCGACACAAACATCTGTCTGGGGTACCAGCGAAGAACTTTCCGACCGGGCTGCCAACCATCCTTGTAGGTATGGATAACCTACATCGGTTCGCTCCAGTGGAGTCTCGTGTGGGTGAACCCTGTTCGGTCGAAGATGGGCTGGATCATATATGGATCTGAGAAACGATGGGCCAGCGCACAGACGTACTTGAATCTTCACTCTGTCGTGCCGGTGAGTAATCAGGAGCTGCATGATTTGATGCGGGAGCAGTATGTGCTGGAGGAGACGGTGGTTGCAACGTTCGCCGTTCCAGAACCGGTGGAAGAGAAACGAACGCAGCAGATTCTCGAAGCTACAACATCCTGTGAGGGTGATAGGCAAAAACGGTTTGTTTTAAATCCGATCTTTGATCCGAACAAACCTGTTCGTGCTTTATATTATGAAATTCCAATATTCAGACGTTCATCCATCTGCTCACTTCTTATCTAACGGAATCTCACTTCAGAAACGAGCATTAAACGGTGTACCGTTTAAAATCCGCTCACACTCATAATGTTCTAACTTTTGCTCCGTGGGTAAATTTATTTGAAATTTTGCGTAGGCATAGTATAATGTGTATTGTTTACACTCTGTGTGCTGATTTTATTAGGTGCGCAAAAGTTTTCAAAATGGCGACGAATGAACAGTGCGTGCCGAAAAAGTTTTGCACGAGTACTTTGAGAAAAAGGATCTGTCGCATCGTGCCATCGGCAAAAAGTTGGGAATCGTAAATTCCACGGTATCTGGTATCATGAAACGGTTCGAAAAACGTCTGACTGTTGATCGGAAGCAAAGATCCGAAAAAAGTCGTCAGGTCAACGAGAACGATTATAAACCCGTGGTTGGGGCTTATAAACAGAAACCGAGCGCCTCAGTTCGAGTTGTGACTAAAAAGTTGCATGTGTGCTAGACTGTCGTGCAGAATACCAAAACTCGAGCTGGACTACATACGTTTAAGGTTTAGAAGTCCCCAAACCGTAATGAGAAACAGAATACGATCGCAAAAAGCCGTGCCCGGAAGTTGTACGACCCGAAGTTAACGAAACCACACTGCTGCGTAATGGATGACGAGACATATGTAAGGCGGACATCACCCAAGTTCCAGGAAACCTGTATGTGACTGCCAAGGATAAGTGTGATGTTCTTGAGAACCTCCGGACACAGAAGATGTCGAGGTTCACCTTTCGTTACCGCAAGCAATGGACAGCTGTATTTGGAAGAGTGTCTCCAAAAGCGGCTTCTCCCTCTCCTGAAGGCTCACGATGGTCCGACGATCTTCTGGCCGGATTGGGCATCATGCCACTACATGAAGGACGTGCAAGAGTGGTATAAGGCGAATGATGTAAATTTCGTGCCGAAAGATCTGAACCCCCCAAACACTCCGGAGCTGCGCCCAATAGAAAAATACTGGGCCATTATGAAGGAGCACCACTTAATATCAACTGAGTTACCATGGCAACTTACCGCATGACAGCGAAGCTATATTTATCGGTTCTAGATAATTCTGTCGATTGAAGTAGGTAGAGGATCACGGAGCAAATGAATGCAAATATGTTTATAAAAACGTCAGATGTGTGCACGACGCTGCAAAAATACTCATAAAAGGGTAGACTCTGTTCAGCTTGCCTAGAATAGGTAAATCCTCTGTTCGCAATCCGTGAATATGAACGTTTCCAATTCACAATCTACCCTCCAAATATCTACCCGATTCACTTTTTTCATGAACTCCAGACCGATTTAACTCTCATCTTTGGATTAAAAAAAGGGTAAGTCTGTATTTATATATCTGAATTGTTAACAAGGCTTCGATTATAATTTCGTGTCCATCCACCCACACTTTGTACCAGCAGCCGGCTATTCCTGACCACTGGATCCTTTTTTCGGCCAAACCAACCCAACTTAAGCAGAGGAAGCAAACAAGGAATCATTTAATAAAACATTCCTTTTGTTCGATCGAACAACATCTCCTCCCTTTTTGCATTCAATGAAGTCCCGTTCAAAACAACAACAAGACCACAAAAAGATATCGGAAGCGGAGTTGGGGTTGAATCAAACAGGTTGAAACGAATGGCACGCCACGGTTTATGGAAATTCATGCCTGAGTTGCGTTTGGCGCTGAATTTTCACGCCCCATCGGGTGTGGTAATTTAAGGAACCTCCTAATTATACACGACCCGGTGCGATTGGCTGGGAAATGCTTTTTTGTGTGAGCGGTGGAAATCCAGGAAGGATGAAAGTAAATGTCAAACCGTGGAATGTTGGGATCGGTGGTGGTAGTGATGAAGCTTGCTAATTCGATACAAAGCGGATTCAGAAGGGGATGAGCATCGATGTTGAATTTCAATTTCTCCATGACTGTTGATGGTGGTGGTTTAAATCGTTTTCGATGGAAGGATGTGAAGATTCAGCTTTAATGCAATTAAAAAAAAGAAAAAAAAGAGAGAGGAGGAGAAATATTTACTAAAAAGAAAAAAAAAAAAAAATATTTATTTATAAATTGATTAAATTAATAATAATTCTATGGATTGGATAATTGGTAAATTTAGATTTGTGTATAATTAATTAGATTTTAGAAAGGAAGGAGTGTATCGAATATAAGCTATCCATATACATTTGCGTTGTACGCATGTATTTGTGATGTTTTTTTATGCTCTGAACACTGCATGCTGTGCGTTTGACTGTCAGCTTTCTTTTGTTTACTTGTTTGTGCGGTTCAAATTCTGCGTTTTCAAAATGTCGCGTAATGAAAAGAAAGTGAAAATTAAGGTTCTGGACGCATGGCTGAGTGAGAAGGGTATTACTATGCGAAAATTGGCGAAGCGGTTTAGAATTCATAATGCGAGTGATAAAACCATCATTAATAAGTTTGGGGAACACTATTCTTTGGATGAGCTACCAGGAAGAGGCAGAAAACCCGGTTCTTCCAACCCGAAACTGGAGCAGAAAGTGGTACCTCTAATCATGAAGAACAAATCAATGTTAATACGTGATTTGGCCAAAAAAGCAGGAACGAGTGTCGGAATGATCCAGCATATCAAGAGGCGAAACCACCTGAAGACCTACAAGAAGCAGAAAATCTCGAAACAAAGTGCAGAACAGAAAAAGCGAGCAGCAACAAGGGCCCGGAAATTGTATTCACGTCTTTTGCAGCGTCCGGATGCATGCGTTTTGATGGACGATGAGACCTATGTAAAGGAGGACTCAAAAACCCTTCCAGGTCCACAATACTTTACTGCCGTCGTTGGGAAGGATGTGAGCGATGCAGACAGGTCGATTCAAGTGGAGAAATTCGGTCGAAAGGTACTGGTATGGCAAGCAATATGTTCCTGTGGTTTGAAGTCAACCATTTTTTACACTACCGGAACTATAAATGCGGAAATCTATCGATCTGAGTGTCTCCAGAAGAGATTGTTGCCTTTATATAAGAAGCATAGTACACCTCCACTGTTTTGGCTGGATTTAGCGTTGGCTCACTATGCCAAAACCACTCTTAATTGGCTTGCGGAAAAGGGTATAGATTTCTTTGAGAAAAATATCAATCCACCAAATTGCCCTCAGCTTCGACCCATCGAACGTTACTGGGCAATCGTGAAGATGGTCTTCAAGAAGACTGGTAAGGCAGCTGGGAACATGCAGGAGTTCAAAAAAATTTGGGCTCAAGCGTCCAAAAAATGCGATGCAACACTTGTCCGGAACTTGATGAAGAGCATTCGATCCAAAGTTCGAAAATTCGTGAACGAATAACTTAAATTTCATCCGGTCTTCATTATGTTCAAGTTTAACCTCGTACAATAAAGGATCAATTTTTTGTATGAATAAAATATCGGTTTTCAACAAAATTTGAAAGAAAGTTTGTGGATAGCTTATTTTCGATACGCTCCTTACTTTCATATGCTATAAGCCCAGGATATAAATATTACCGATATCATTGGATAAGGGTACCGAAGCCGAATTTCAGATTTGGAAATTTAAAATTAAGTAATAAGCATTATTTCAAAATTGTTTTTTTTTTATATATATTTATAACCAGATAGATCTCACCATAACCCGCCTCCAAAATAACGCTAGCTTGTTCAGTTTAAAGTAAGTAATTTTATGCACTCGTGACGAAATCTAAACAATCTTTAAACAATATCAACGTTGCTAGACCGCCCGTTAGATATGCAACTAGAATAACGAAAACGGAGCTCACCACTTGGTGAGTATTCTCATTAAATTATGCGCAACCTCGAACGAATATATGCGTTAGCTTCGTTCGTTTCATCTGACTATTTTCTTCGTTGCACTGGTCTACTTTAAAAATTAAATCAAAATCCCCCACTTTGGGGCGACACTTAATCGAACCTTCAAAACTGACTGTTTTTGACGTAGGACTACGTCTTTGTTTTCTATACTGGGGTACAATTGAAAAAAAAAATCACATTACGGCCGTCACGAAAAGTTGTCAGGTTTTGAGCATTAACATCTCAGTCGTTTCTCAAAAGATTTCCAAAATGCTTACACCAATCGATCGGAAGTATTTCTACGCATCAATTTCAAAACAGAACATTGTTGATTTTGGGCCACATACTAGCGAAAAATTCATAAATGTAAACCTTGCCTTAAAAAGTATATTAATGGCTTTAGGCCTAAGGGATCAAATATGACCCCAAAAGATTAATGGCTGTATAAAATCACACCGACTGAATAAAAGTGTAAATTTTCTACGGCAATTTGGTTTTTCATCACTTTTTCCTTCTGGAAAAAATAAAAATGCAACATATGGATTAGAGGCCTAATTGACCTAGAATATCCTGAATATGAAGAAGTACAGGAAGAAAAAAAGAGAAGCCTTATTAATAGTGTACAGCGTTGTTTTAGAATATTATGCACATGCATATTAAATTCTTGTTATTATTAAATCCTCGTTGAAACTTTGAATATTTTTGTTTATTTTCGGGTGGTTCTAGGTCATCCAAAATGTACTTGAGTTCAAAACTTCAGATCTACACTTGTAACAGTAGCTTTTGGGGCTATATAAGGTTACGATATGTATTCAAACATATCGAATGAACCTTTTGAAAGCTTAACAGTCATTATTTTATAACTTTATGATGTTCTAGGTCATCCAAAATGTCTTTGAGTTCAGAAATTAAGATCAACAGAAGTAACTATAGCTCTTTGGGCTATACAAAGCTACGCTGCTTATTCAACCATATTCAGTGAATATTTTCGAAGGTAAAAAGAACATTATTACATAAACAGGGATGATTTAGGTCATCCAAACTGTCCTTGAGTTTAGAACATAGGATCTACAGTTGTAACAGTAGGTGTTTGGTGTGTGCAAAGGGACAGTATGTATTTAACAATATTGATTGAATAATGTGAAAGGCCAACATACATAATGAGACAATCTTGGGATATTCTAGGTACTCCAAACTATCCTTAAGTACAAAACATAAGATCTACAGTTGTAACAGTAGTTGTTTGAGCCACATATGTTGACCATATGTATTCAAATATATTCAATGAATCTTTTGGAAGGTCAACAGTCATTATTTTATAACTTTGAGATCCTCTAGGTAATCCAAACCATCCTGGAGTTCAGAACTTGGAATCTACGGTAGTAACAGTAGTTTTTTGGGCTATACAAAGTTACGTAACGTATGCAAGTATATTCAGTCGATATTTTCGAACGTAAAAATACACAAGAAGATAATCTTGGGATGGTCTAGGTCATCTAAATTGTCTTGGCGTTCAGAACTTATGATTTACATTTGTAACAGTACTTTTATGACAATACAATGTAACAATAAAAATTCAAACAAATTCAATTGACATTCTTAAAGTTGAAAAACATAATAATGCAATATGACATGTTCTAGGTCATCCAAACTATCCTTGGGATCAGAACATAGGACTTACAGTTGTAACAAACGCTTTCTGGGCTATGCAAAGCTACGATGTATATTGAAACATGTTCATTGAATATTTTGAAAGAACAACAGACATTCTGGGATAATTTTCGGATGTTCTAGGTTATCCAAACTTTCCTGGAATTAAAAACTTAAAACCTACAGTTGTAGATATAAGGTTTTGAATTGTTGCTTCAAATCTACAGCATTTTGCATTAAACAGAGTAACAATATGTACTTGACCAAATTAAGTGAGGCTTTTGGAAGGCTTTTTCAACCAATATAATGAGATTTCTTGGGATGTTCTAGTCCACCAAAACTGCCCTTGAGTTCAGAATTTAGGATCTATAGTCGTAAAGTTAGCTTTATAACCTATGAAAGGTGACGATATGCATTCAAATACGTTCAGTAGAGTTTCTGTAAGCTCACCATTCATTATCAGATTATCTTGGGATGTTCAGGTTCATAAAAACTGATCTTGAGTTCAGAACCTAAGATATACGGTAGTAACGGGCTTTACAAAGCCCGTTATTCAACGACTATTCTGAAACGTCTATAAACATCAAGGATAACCTTGTTAGTTTCAGGTCATTCAAACTGTCCTTCAAAACTTAATGTCTTCAATAGTAACAATAGCTATAATATAGGCTAAACAAAGTTATGCTAGTGCGTTTGGCATAGAATATCCCAAGATTATCTCGTAATGTCAGTTGGAAGACCATTCATTGAATATGTTTATGTAACATTGTATAGCGGATAAAGCTTCAAAGCAACTGTAAATCTTAAGTTATGATCTCTTGGGCAGTTTTGACGACCCAGCACACCTTAAAAAAATATTTCATCTTTTTTCCACCATATCTATGTTATTGAGCACCTAATGAATCAGAATTCACCAAATTGCTTGTATAAATTAGGCCTGAAAGGGAACATTGCATTGTACCATCTAAATGGCTTACATTTAGTATCGTAGTTCTACGTCATCATTTCGAACAACCCAATGGGGTGTACCTTGCAGTTTTTTTTTTTTTCAAGTAAAACGGCAATAATAATCATCAATTCACTCGTGACAAAGCGATTTTCTGATTCGGAAGTTCCTTCGAAAACCGACCGGAGAGGCACCAATGTTTCCACACTAGGAAGCAAAACGCATTCAAAAGCACTTTGGTACATTTTCAGAAAGGTCTGTATCCGCAATAATCCGGACACCGCAAAACATGAATAAAACATAAATTTTGCATTATATTTCCGTCGTAGTTGTTTATTTCAGATTCATGGGATGTGTTTTAACAATTGTTTTAACAAACATAGTTATTCGGTATTTGCATACAATTTTCGAACTTTGCGCTTAACTCTGTCCATTAGGGTTTGTACAGACTCTTCAGAAATCGTAGAAGCCGTCTTTGTCCAAATTTGCTGGAAGTGTTTGATGTCTTTGATTCGTTGCTTCTTTCCAGAAAGCTTCCGCTACATCAGAACCCAATATCTCTCGATTGGTCGTAGCTCTGGGCAATTTGGCGGGATTGAGGTTTTTGGTACAATGTTCACATGATTTGCTTGGTACCACTCCATCACAGTTTTAGCATAGTGGCATGATGCCAAATCGGGCCAAAACAAAGGTTTTTCTTTGTGACTTTTGATGAAGGGTAGCAATCGCTTCTGCAGACACTCTTTTTGATAGATCTCCTTGTTGATTGTGCCTGTAGTGACGAAAGATTTAATCTTTTTGCCACACGTGCAAATTGCTTGCCCCACAAGGTATTTTTTGGGAAATTTCGATGCCTTCTTCATGAAATGCTCAGCTGTAGCATTTCTGGCGATAGCAGAATAAAAAACCAGCCCTAAAAGCTGCTTGAAATCCTCCAGGACATAAGTTTCATCGTCCATAACAACGCATGAAAACTTCGTCAAATATTCGCAGTACAAACGTCGAGCCCGTGATTTTGCTGCCAAGTTCTGTTTGTCGTTGCGATTTGGAACTGTTTTTACTTTATACGACTTAAGTCCCAAACGTTGTTCTGATTTTTGGACAAAACCAGGTGACATCCCTATTTTACGAGACACCGTTCGAATGGAGAGATTTGAGTTTTTCGGTAATATCCTTTTCACCATTCGGTCCATGACAGGATCAGCGCGTCCAATGTTTTTGTCACTTCTCGGTTTCCTCTCCAATGAAATGTAAACATCAATCATAGTCTTTTTCATCATAGACTCTCAGCTATACCACAGTGAAATTTTTCGTTCCTACGTGCAATATTTCAAAAGTTACAATAATTTGAAGGTGTCCGGATTAATGTGGATACAGACCTTATTAATTTCGGTCGAAAACACGATTATTTATTGATAAATTTTATTCAAATTTTCACTATGACAGAGTCAAAAAATCGGTTATTTTCGCTCAAAAGCACACCCACGTAACAATCTCAAAACCATCCAGTTTTTTTAGTTTTATTTAAGTTTAATGAAAGCCACTAGAAATCAAACTGGTTTTATAAGGGCACCAAGAGGTGTCAACACCTTTCATATTTGAGTAAGGTTTATGAGAACTTTCACAGCTAGCTTACAACGATATTGAAACCTTGTTTTCTCAAATGCCTTTTACTCCTACCAATGGTTTTATTTCGACTTTATAAACTCGTTAAATGCTGTTTAGAAATGCCGTTTTAGGATTTATTCATATTATATAATTATGGTCTCCCTTGCGCTGAACTGGCCGGCTTGACGTGCCGCAAGGGCTCAGTAGGGATCAAGACCCGAAGCTAAGAGTCAGTTCCATTGTGGTTATATCACATTTATAAGCAGAGCAACATATCGAAATTTTAGGTTCATTATTCTATACAATTTCAGATCATCCATGGATATCCCAAGTTTTGTAAAATAATTTAAAATCATTCTTTTTTTCTGGTGGCCATGATACATTATCTAAGCTCTCAGGTTCATGGTGGATGTGCGGGTCCGTATACAATTGCAGCAGGACCACAATCTGCAGACACGTAAATACAAATGAAATTATTATCGTTTTATATTATAACATCCATTCACCACATTTTGTATGTAAGTCATTTTCAGCTTCGCATTTATGCATCCTTGTCAGTTATAGCTCATCTAACCTACGTTATGTATTTGAAAAGATAGGAAGGTTTTTAATGTTTTTGTTTAGAAAGGATCATATTTGAAAAATTCTACTTAAAACAGCACTTTCCTTCTTCATCAGAAATATCTATTAATTCAAAACCTAACAGTTTACAATCATTCATTTCCTATTTCACAGACATGAGGAACCATTTATGGGTGTACAAGAGCTATAGAAAAATTCAATTTCCTAATTTTTTATTTTAGATTTATTAAGATTCAGTTTTTAGATTCATACTCATCTGAAATTTATTTCGCCTTATTATTAGCTGTCTTCAGTTGTCCAATATGATTATGATATTAATACACATCTAATTTTCAATTTCAGTAACATACCAGTAGATGTCATATATATCTTGTACCTACGCTTATTATGTTCTCTGACTATTATTGTGAAAACAAATTCTAATCTTAGTAGATCTTATTTCAATAGAAACTGCAACAGTCTTTCGATGAGTGGATGGTCAGATTAGTTACGGATATATGTATTCTACTATAGTTTACTGGCTTGCTGGTATTATTTTTTTATATTTTAACGTCAGTTTATTATTTAATGTTATGGTATTTCCGATGAGACTCACTACATAAATTATTGCAAGGAAACGGAACAGCACATCGAAATTTTAGGTTTACTATTCTATTGCTACATAATTTCAGATTATCCATGGATATCCCAAGTTTGATGAGATAATTTTAAATCAATTTTTTTTCTCGCAGCTACATTGTCTAAACTTTCAGGACCACAAATGGAATTGTTATTTTCATTCTTATATTCATTCACTATATTATTTGTCATTATAATATTCATTCGCTATATTATTATAATTATAATATTAATTCACTATATTTTATACATTACTATATGACATTAAATATATATTGGGAAGGGAGGGAGCATCAGGGTATCACTCAAGCTGGAATTGGACAATGGAGTGGTATGACAACCGGCGTCCAGGGGGGAACAAACAGTATCATTTTCTTTATCCTACCGATTCGATTGTGGTGCTGTGAATTCTACTCCAACAATTTCAGTGAGAGTGACGCGTCCTTCTCAACAAGCCATCCCGTAGAAAGCTTAATAAGTATTGCGAATTGGGTTATTCGATTTGTTGGATCGTATCGTTGGAAGGAGATTCTTATGTTCCCGCGGGTTTCGCGTAAGTGTCTCTGCTTACGGGTCCGCCCCACCGTTTTTGGCCCTTCATACAGCGTTACTGTGAATGCAAACCGGTAACTCAATTTGATCTTGCTATTAAGTGGAGCTGCATACATGACAAGGTCTTAGAAGGGATGGTGGCTACCTTACATACATACATACATACATTATATAATTATGGTCACTAGAAAAATCATTTTGAAACCATTTTGCTTCCAGTAAATGCATTAAACGGCAAATTGGCATTGTGGGAAGTCAAAGTGGTTTTAAAACGGCAAAAACATTACCAAATTGTTTAAAAGTAGTCATTGCGAAGATGAATTTGTTTTTTGGCAAAACTGTCATATTTTCCAATCGCCATATTGAAATATAAGAAAAAAATGATATGTAGAAAAATGACTGCACCAAATTTTAAATGTATTGCAAATGAACTGTAGATCGGAGAGAAATTTCGGCATTTTTTAGATAACCTTATTGAATTCCATAAATTTTCTGGAAATTCATGATTAATTTATCGAATATACACTCTCAATAAACTTCGGCAAAATTTCCGACAGCAGATCAACTCGACAGTTACTTTTGCCGATATTTCTGTCAAATGCTGTCTGTCTGTCTGTCTGTCTGTCTGTCTGTCTGTCTGTCTGTCTGTCTGTCTGTCTGTCTGTCTGTCTGTCTGTCTGTCTGTCTGTCTGTCTGTCTGTCTGTCTGTCTGTCTGTCTGTCTGTCTGTCTGTCTGTCTGTCTGTCTGTCTGTCTGTCTGTCTGTCTGTCTGTCTGTCTGTCTGTCTGTCTGTCTGTCTGTCTGTCTGTCTGTCTGTCTGTCTGTCTGTCTGTCTGTCTGTCTGTCTGTCTGTCTGTCTGTCTGTCTGTCTGTCTGTCTGTCTGTCTGTCTGTCTGTCTGTCTGTCTGTCTGTCTGTCTGTCTGTCTGTCTGTCTGTCTGTCTGTCTGTCTGTCTGTCTGTCTGTCTGTCTGTCTGTCTGTCTGTCTGTCTGTCTGTCTGTCTGTCTGTCTGTCTGTCTGTCTGTCTGTCTGTCTGTCTGTCTGTCTGTCTGTCTGTCTGTCTGTCTGTCTGTCTGTCTGTCTGTCTGTCTGTCTGTCTGTCTGTCTGTCTGTCTGTCTGTCTGTCTGTCTGTCTGTCTGTCTGTCTGTCTGTCTGTCTGTCTGTCTGTCTGTCTGTCTGTCTGTCTGTCTGTCTGTCTGTCTGTCTGTCTGTCTGTCTGTCTGTCTGTCTGTCTGTCTGTCTGTCTGTCTGTCTGTCTGTCTGTCTGTCTGTCTGAACCTTATAGACTCGGAAACTACTGAACCGATCGGCGTGAAATTTTGTATGGAGGAGTTTTTGGGACCGGGGAAGGTTCTTAAGATAGTAAGAGACCCCTCCCTTCTCTGAAAAGGGGGGCTCCCATACAAATGAAACACATATTTCTGCATAACTCGAGAACTAATCAAGCAAAGGAAACCAAATTTAGCATGTGAGAGTTTTTAGAAGCAAGAAAATGTTTCTATGGTGGTTTGAGACCCCTCCCCTCTCTGGAAGGGGAGGCTCCCATACAAATGAAACAGAAGTTTCTGCATAACTCAAGAACTAATCAAGCAAATGGAACCAAATTTTACATGTGGAGTTTTCTGGAAGCAAGAAATGTTTCTATGGTGGTTCGAGACCCCTCCCCTCTCTAGAAGTGGGGGCTCTCATACAAATGAAACTGAAATTTCTGCATAACTCGAGAACTAATGAAGCAAATGGAACCAAATTTGGCATGTGGGGATTTTGAAGGCAATACATGTTTCTACGGTAGTTTGAGAACCCTCCTCTCTCTGATAAAGGGGAGGGGCTCCCATACAAATGAAACACAAGTTTCTGCATAACTCGAGAACTAATCAAGCAAATGGAACCAAATTTGGCATGTGGGGGGTTTTGAAGGCAATGATTGTATGGTGGTTTGAGAAACCTCCCCCCTCTGGAAGGGAGGGCTCCCATACAAATGAAACACAAATTTCTACCAAACATGAGAATTATCCAGGTTACTAAAACACAAAACGTGTATTTCTCGGGTAAGAAGCATGTTCTGATAGAAGTTTGAACCCCTGCTTAGTCAAGAAAAAAACTCAATCCGAAAAACACATAAACGGTCCTCTATTAAATTTTACTTCATTTAGTTGCAAGCGTACGCTTGACCGGTTCCTAGTACCATAAGGGTAAGGGGGGTGACATTTTGTACGCAGGGTTTTTTGGGACCGGGTGGGGGGTGTTCTTATGATTTGTTTGAGACCCCTCCTCCTTCTGGAAGGGTGAGGCTCCCATACAAATGAAACACAAATTTCTGCCTAACTCGAGAACTTACATAGCAAATGGAACCAAATTTGGCATGTGGACATTGTTAAGGCAAACAATGTTTCTATCGTAGTTTTCCCCATTCTGTAAAAAGGGGGGGGTCTTCGATACAAATAAAACACAAATTTATGCATAAATCGAGAACTAACCAAGCAAATGGAACCAAATTCTGCATTTGGAGGTTTTTGAATTGACAAAATGTTTCATTGGTAGTGAAAGACCCCTCCCCATTCTGCGGGGGGGGGAAGGGGGGCTCCCAAGCAAATGAAACACAAATTTCTGCATAACTCGAGAAATAATGAAGCAAATGAAACCAAATTTGGCAGGTGGAGGTTTTTGATGGCAAGAAATGTTTCTATGGTGGTTTGAGACACCTCCGGCTCTGAAAAAGGGGCTCCCATAATAATGAACTAGAAATGATTCGAGAACTAATTAAGCAAGCGGAACCAAATTTGGCATGTGGAGGTTTTTGGAGGCAAGAATTGATTTTATGGCAGTTCAAGACCCCTCCCCCACTTGAAGAGGGGGGGGGGCTCTTAAACAAATGAAACTCATTTTTTTGCATAATTCGAGATCTATTCCAGCAAATAAATGGCATGTGGGGGTTCTTGGAGGCAGAATTTCTATGTATATAAAAATGAATTTTTGTCTGTCTGTCAGTCTGTTTGGATCCTTATAGACTTGGAAATTTCAGAACCGATCGATGTAAAAATGCGTATGCAGAGGTTTTTGGGCTGGGGAAGGTTCTTATGATTGTTTGAGATCTCTATTATCTCTGGAAGGTGGGGCTTTCATACAAATGAAACACAAATTTCTTCCCAACTCGACAACTTACCAAGCAAATCAAACCCAAATTTGGTATGTGGGGGGTTTTGAACAGAGCTACATAACATTGACACCCGTCGTAAACGACGAGTAAAATAAATATTTAGTGTGCACAATTTTCTCGATTTTCATTTCGTTCTATCAGTATAAACAACACAATCGTGTCGACTTATTATGCCATATATTCCTTTGTTCCTGTGTTCTTCACAACTCATTCACACCAAAGCAAAGCACATATCTGGCTATTCAAGCGTCAAGAGCTTTTGATTGACTCGATTATGTTCTAATAACCAGGCATTCATTTTCACGTTGGTGAATGATTTTTTCTGCTACAGGATTTTTTTTTTCAAATATGCCCGAACATGGCTGAATGCAAAGGGAATTCCTGGAAGGCAAGGGAAGCCACAAGACGGAGCTCTAGCAAACGATCTTTGACGGAAAAACGCTAAAATTTTGTGGTCCGAGATCGACAAAAGGCATTTTGGAGGCTCGATTCGAGAAGTGGCAGCAAATACGTGCATGCAAAGTACGTTGGTGATTCCACTTCATCGATTCTTCAAATGAAGGACTGTTCTTTTTTCTTCACGGTAGAATATTGAAATTGAATGAGTTGTTTGCGCTCATTTACATTCACTGCTTTCTGGCACGAATGAATGATGAAAGTAAAGCAACACAAAACAAATCGATTCACCTTGCACTAGAGATTCAAGAAGTTAAATTTGTGTTTACTTCATGTTCGCTAGAGACAGTGCGTGATGAACAATATGTTGTCTCAGATAGAGTGCATTATGAGTATTGAATATGACATTTGTAAGCACTGGTTTTGAAGGAATGGAGTTTGGTGGTTTGAGACCCTCGCCTTTCTGGAACGAGGGGCTCTCAGGCAAATAAAACACACATTTCAACCAAACATGAGAATTATCCAGGTAACTTAAACACAAAATGTGTATTTCTCGGGTAAGAAGCATTGTTCTGATAGAAGTTTGAACCCCTTCGAAGTCAAAAAAAAACGTCATTCCGAAATAGAACCATGACGTGCCAGTTCTATTAAATTTTTCATTCATGTTGTTGCAAGCGTAGCAGCGCTCGCACCGGGTTCAGCTAGTACTCACCATAAAACTAACTACGCATTTGATTTGGAGCATTATACGCTGTTAAAAACTCAATTTGTTTTGGATATTTTGCTATTAAACAAAATATCCCGCAACACCAGAACTATTTTGTTGGATATTATTTACTGCTAAATGAATTAGAAGAGCAGAGAATCGAACAAAGCAGAACAGCAAAAACCAACCACGGCATCGCAGTGAAGTTTGACAGCTGTGACCATTTGACCGTATGCTGGTTTTCATGGCAACCAATAGGTTTTATGAAGGTTCCCAAGTGGTCATAACATCTTTCACTAGAACATTTTCAAAATCATTATGGTCTTTTAAAGGTTTTCTTAAGATGTTTTCCCAACCGTCTATAGAGTGGGCCACTTTGTACAAATTTCAGCTCTTAAGAAGCATAGAGGAGGTGTTGGTAGACAAGACAGTTTTGAATGTAGTTTTATCAACAAAGCCAGGAGGAGTGCTATACTGCTGGAATAAAACTAAAATTGTTACTTGGGCAGCCTACTCTCCTGATTCGTATCAGCACTCAATATTGACGAGCGAATTTTAAACTTATGAACCCCCATCCATCACAACCGGAAATCATATAGAACAACGTCAGTAAAAGATTTCCTAGTGATTGTTTACTTTGAAACTCAACGGGTGGCGATGTTGATTTTCATCATCCTGCTAAACACGTGAACACGTCTTACAAAAGCTCCGAAAACCAAAATCTCTTGATGTAAATTTTTGCTGTTACAGTTTCGCAGCCAACATTTTCCCCGAAGCCAAAATCATAAAACCCAAAACTTTCTGCCATCCATAAATCACAGAAACAAGAACAACAGTGGTACCTTAACAGCCATATCACCACAACATGGGTGAAACCCCAACGGACCGGAACTCGCCTGGTTCTGCGATGTCACTACTTCTATGAAGCCCGTTAAAAGCTCATTCGAAGATCACTTTCCACCCCTTCTCTACTCATGATCAACCGGTCCCGAAGTCCATGTCACGATTATGGAATAAACAATTTAGATACATGTGCGTGTATGCCCGCATCCCATAGGCCATTCACGTGCAAAGTCGGTCTTCGCTTTATTTTGCAATCGGAAGCTTGGGCATTTTATTTGCAACAATCCCTCGAACAGCGTGGTCGGCTGTACATTCCAGCAATCGTCAACTCAGAGATGAACCAATAATCACCATCACGCTATTCGAGGGATTCCGGTAGACAAGAAAGATATCACCGTCTAAGGTGGGCAATCAATGGAAGGTTGCTGAGTGGTTGAAATGATTTTTATACCGAACCTTATCGGCGAATAGGGTGCAACTTCATATGAATGAACTTGTGCCATCGAGATCATTTGGGCCGACAGCTCATGGGCATATCATTCTGAACAGGGTGGTTTCTTAGAAGGTGATGGAGATGATAATAAAAAACCCTTATCAAGCAGTATGATTATGTTCGTTTGGTTTTCAATCTATTTATCATCAGATTGACATCCTAACACGCTAAAAGCTATCAATTCATTCGACCTGAAAACTCCCCCTGCACCCAATCAACAACGACTCCAAAACCTATGAATTAGGTAGTTGGCATAATCTGCCCAAAAAATGAACATTATCATCGAAACGATCACGAAAATGCCGGCAGCTAATCGAATTATCCAACAAAACGGCAATTTTATTTTTGAGGCCAACATTTTAAACATTATCATCCGTCTGTGTTGATGGTTATATTACTGGGCGGTGGCGATGATGATGGCCAGACTGGGCCGAGACGCCACCATCAGTTGTCCAATCAAAGAAGCATTTTTCATCTTTACTCCTCTCCCTGGACCTCTGAAAAACGAGCAACAAAAACAGCAACAACATCAAACCAGCCTATCATCGCTGCCCAATGAATGTTAATTGCTGTTCGCTCTCGGACCTCATGCCTTGTCATTAATCAAATAAATGGGCGCATTTTCCTCGGTGCAATATTTCCCACTTAGTTCCTCCACTCTCTACCGAAAGCAAAAGCACACAAAAAAAGGCACGAATTCAAGTTGACCGATTTTTTATGATTGAGCAGGTCTCCATTCACAGAAATATAACTCATTTTGGACGCCATACTAGGTTCAACGGCAAGTCTAGTAGTTTTGGCCATTATGCCATTTTCTCCTCAGCGCCCAGCCGAACTTTTTTGATATGCTCGCACTTGTGCGCTGGAATGTGTTCAATTGAAGAAACCGGTGGCGGTATCTCTTGCTCGGCACCATCCAGAGTGATATGCCGAAAAATTATCTCCATTATCGATCGTTTACCGGGCTGGTTGAAGTTTTCTTTTCGCTTTCAAGGTAATAATTTTGGAGTAATTGAAGGTGCCTTGTGTGCTGCTGGGGATGGAGTCGAAAATAAAAGCGAAAGGGATCCACCGTTTGGCTTATTTGAAGTCACAACATGGTAAAATTGACTAGTTCGGCTAGATGAGCTTGTTGATAACTTGGTATTCATCAGCATTTCGAGGGAAAATCTGACAGGACAAAAATAGTGACAGCCAGCATCGATTTGGATGAAACTAACCAAGCACAATTCATAAATGTATTTTCCACCGCTCGCACAGCCGGAGAAAAAAGTGGACCATAGGTATTTGAGACGAACCAAATATGTTTAGCCTTTTTTTGTGTCTTCTACTCTACGTTGATTCTTTATTTATTAAGTTTTTTATTTGTTTAACCATTCAGCACTCGCGCCAACTTTTGCAACACGAGCACTCGCGCATTGTACTTAGTACAACACATTCCTGCCCGAAATATCTATAAAGATGATATATATATATATATATATATATATATATATATATATATATATATATATATATATATATATATATATATATATATATATATATATATATATATATATATATATATATATATATATATATATATATATATATATATATATATATATATATATATATATATATATATATATATATATATATATATATATATATATATATATATATATATATATATATATATATATATATATATATATATATATATATATATATATATATATATATATATATATATATATATATAGATATATTTTTACTAGCTGAACCCGGTGCGAGCGCTGCTACGCTTGCAACAACATGAATACAAATTTAATAGAACTGGCACGTCATGATTGTATTTCGGAATGACATTTTTTTTTTGACTTCGAAGAGGTTCTAACTTCTATCAGAACAATGCTTCTTACCCGAGAAATACACATTTTATGTTTTAGTTACCTGGATAATTCTCATGTTTGGTTGAAATGTGTGTTTTATTTGCCTGAGTGCCCCCCGTTCCAGAAAGGCGAGGGGTCTCAAACCACCAAACTCCATTCCTTCAAAACCAGTGCTTTTTTTTTTAATCTTTATTTTACGTCGGCCTATTTCCTCACATGGAAAACCAGTGCTTAAAAATGTCATATTCAATACTTATAATGCACTCTATCTGATACAACATATTGTTCATCACGTACTGTCTCTAGCGAACATGAAGTAAATACAAAGTCGACTTCTTGATTTGCTAGTGCAAGGTGAATCGATTTGTTTTGTGTTGCTTTACTCTCATCATTCATTCGTGCCAGAAAGCAGTGAATCTAAATAAGCGCAAACAACTCATTCAATTTCAATATTCTACCGTGAAGAAGAAAGAACAGTCCTTCATTTGAAGAGTCGATTAAGTGGAATCACCAACGTACTTTGCATGCACGTATTTGCTGCCACTTCTCGAATCGAGTCTCCAAAATGCCTTTTCTCGATCTCGAACCACACAATTTTAGCGATTTCGGTCATAGATCGCTTGCTAGAGCTCCGTCTTATGGCTTCCTTTGTCTTCGAGGAATTTCCGTCCCCTTCAGCCATGTTCAGCAATACTTGATGATTAAAATCCTGAAACAGAAAAAATCGTTCACCAAAGTGATAAATGAATGTCTGGTTATTAGAACATAATCAAGTCAATCAAAAGCTCTTGACGCTTGAATAGCCAGATTTGTGCTTTGCTGTGGTGTGAATGAGTTGTGTCGAACACAGGGACAAAGTAATACATGGCAAAATAAGTCGCCAGGATTGTGTTGGTTGAACTGATAGAACGAAATGAAGATAGAGAAAATTTTGCACACTAAATATTTATTTTACTCGTCGTTCACGACGGGTGTCAATGTTTTCGAGCTCTGTTCAAAACCCCCCACATACCAAATTTGGTTTGATTTTGCTTGATAAGCTGTCGAGTTGGGAAGAAATTTTTGTTTCATTTGTATGTAAGCTCCAACTTCCAGAGAGAAAATAGGTCTCAAACAATCATAAGAACCTTCCCCAGCCAAAAAACCCCTGCATACGCATTTTTACACTGATCGGTTCTGAAATTTCCAAGTCTATAAGGATCAGACAGACAGACAGACAGACAGAAATTCATTTTTATATACATAGAAATTCTGCCTCCAAGAACCCCCACATGCCAAATGTGGTTTTATTTGCTTGAATAGATCTCGAATTATGCAAAAATTGAGTTTTATTTGTTTAAAAGCCCCCCACTCTTCTTTACTTGGTTAGCTCTTAAGTTTTGCAAAAAATTGTGTTTCATTTGTATGGAGCGCCCCCTTTCAGAGAGAGGAGGGGTTTCAAACCACCATTTAAACATTTATTTCCTTCAAAAACCTCCACATGCCAAATTTGGCTCCATTTGCTTGATTAGTTTTTGAGTAATGCAGAAATTGGTGCTTCATTTGTATTGGAGACCCCCCCCCCTTACTTTCAGAGGGCAGAGTTGTCTCAAATCACCATAGAAACATTTCTTGCCTACACAAACTTCCACATGGGAAACTTGGTTCGATTTGCTTGATTAGTTCTTGAGTTATGCAGAAATTTGTGTTTCATTTGTATGGGAGCCCCCTCTTCCAGAATGGGGAGGGGTCCTTCACTACCAATGAAACATTTATTTCCTTCAAAAACCTTCACATGCAAAATTTGGTTCCATTTGCTTGGTTAGTTCTCGAGTTAGGCAGACATTTGTGTTTCATTTGTATGAGAGCCCCCCTTTTACAGAAGGCGGAGGGGTCTCGAGTTACCTTAGAAACATTTCTTGCCTTCAACAACCTCTACCTGCCAAATTTACTTGATTAGTTCTCGAGTTATGTAGAAACTTTTGTTTCATTTGTATTGGAGCAATGCCCCCCCCCCCCTACCAGAGAGAGAGTAGGGGTCTCGAACTATCGTAGAAACATTTATTGCCTTTAAAATCCCCACATGCCAAATTTGGTTCCATTTGCGTTATTAGATCTAGAGTTATGAAGAAATTTTAGTTTCATTTGTATGACAGCACCCCTTCTAGGAGAGAGGAGGGGTCTCAAACCACCATAGAAACATTTTTCGCCACCAGAAAACCCCACATGCCAAATTTGGTTCCATTTGTATAGCGATTAGTTCTTGAGATTTGCAGAAACTTCTGTTTCATTTGTATGGGAGCCTCCTTTCTAGAGAGAGGAGGGGTCTCTGACTACCATAAAAAACATTTCTTGACTCCAAAAACTTCACCCTGCTATAATTTGGTTGCTTTTGCTTGATTAGTTCTCGAGTTATGCCGAAATTTGTGCTTCATTTGTATGGGAGCCCCCCTTCCCAGAGAAAAGCGGGGTCGCAAACTATCATCAGTACCTTCCCCGGCCCCAAAAACTTCTCCATACAAAATTTCACGCTGATCGGTTCGTTATTTTCGAGCCTATGAGGTTCAGACAGACAGACAGAAATCCATTTTTATATACATAGAAGATAGAAGCTGAATTTTGGAAGTGGTGAGATTGTTGTGCTTCTCATGCTTCACTTTTTTGCAATGCTCTTCGGCAATGTTGGCTATTCTCAGAACCCAATTTTCAAACCTCTTATTCAGTTTAGTGTTCCAACAAAACACTTCCTTGAATATATTTATTTATTTACTTGCATTATCCAGCTTCAATTTGATTAGGTTTCAAAGTGATCCATTCCACACCCTACCACTTTTTTTTTAATCTAATAAATTGTAACGTTTGTATTTTTTGGTTCAGGTTCATTCGCTTGAATTCTTTAGAACTATTATGAATTAGGTTAAATTAGGTTTGATAAGATTTGAATCTTATACCAAATGTAAATATTGACAAAATAGGTTAGGTTAGATTCGCTACAAATTTGTTTTGCATGTCGCCTGGTTTGTGCCTCGGCTAATTGAATGCTATAAAAATAAGAAATGCAACCATGGCTCCAAACTATGAAATAACCTATCATGACGAAACAAGGAGAAAAGCCAAAAGGAATCTTTAGTCGCCATACGGATTGTTTGCTGGCGCTTTGATTAAGCATAAAAGATAATTGTTTGATCAACATTTCTTAGTGACAAGAGGATTCGAGCTCGATCATTTCGCAACGATACCAGCTGGAGAACAAAAGTTATTGCGTGGTTTCGGAAGTTTTTTCTAAATAAATTGAAACGTTGTTTCTAAGAGATACAGGGTGCGGCAGAAAATAATGCGAAAATGTTCAAACTTGAGTATTGGGTTAATTCGTTTTTTTAAATTCGGCTAGTGACTGAGCCACACTTCGGTCGAAAGTGTATTCATTTATATTTAATTTCAAGTGCTGCATCCAAACATTCTATTTGTTTTATTGCAAATTCGTCAAAATGTTCGCGAAAGAAGTGATCACCAGTTGGTTGCTCCCGACCAGAAGAAGCCGAAAGAGATTGCCAAGGTGGTATGGTGCCGTTTGGCGACAGTATACCGCATAAAAGTCCCTGCAAGATGGTCCTAAGCAGCGCAAGCCAGAAGCGGACGTCCGCGCTTTGCACGCACGCCGAACGTGATCAAATCGGTCCGTACCAAAATTGCTCGCAACCCGGTGCGTTCCATAAGAAAACTTGCAAAGGAAGCCAATATTTCGGAGATATCCATGCGGAGAATCTCAAAGAAGACCTGCATGCATCTTCCAGAGCCAGAGTGAAACGCCACTTGATTACGGACCGGGTCTAGAAACTACGAGTGACCCGTTCCAAGAGATTACTTTCCTTGTTGAAGAAGGAAAAAAATGATAATCCTGTTCTCCGACGAAAAGCTCTTCAGCATCGATGCTGTGGCCAACAGCCGCACGGACCGATTCATTTCACCGCAGAAAATGGAGAACGTTGCGGAAGAACTAAAATTCAAATTTCAAACCAAACATCCGGCTGGAGTCATGATGCTTGGCTTGATGGCGTTCAACGGTTCGAAAATGCCACCTGTTTTCGTTGATACTGAAGTTAAAATCAATATCGAAGTGTATGTCGGTATTTTAAAGGATCAAGAGCTTCCCTGGGTGGGGGCCAACTTCTCCGAGGACCTTGGTGTTGTCCTACAGCAGGATGGAGCGCAGTGTCAGATGTCCAATCGAACCTAACAATGGTTGAACGATAACATGAAGTTTTGGCCAAAGGATTTGTGCCCCCTATAGTGCAGATCTTAATCCGTTGGATTATTCGATTTGGACATATGTTGAAGCACGAGCCTGCAAAACATCACACCCTAGTGTGAAAACCCTGAAGTCAACCATAACACGCACATAGCAGTCAATGTCGGAAGACTACGTCCAAAAGGCATGCTCTGGCTTCCGGCGTCGGCTCGAGGATGTTACTAATAAAAATGGAGGATACAGGAATTAGTTGAAAATGGGATTTGAACGAAATAGAACAAATTTTCGCATTATTTTCTGCCGCACCCTGTACGTACCAGAGGTACTCAATAGGAAGAGTGATTTTTTAGTGAAGTGCTTCCAACGAATTTTTAATTCTTTTTTAGTTAATTTAAGTATACGTAGTCTCCGGTCTGTGAGACCGGCAACGCGATAACTACTCGAGATAGGCAAACTGTTTTAATACAAAAAGGTTATGGTTTAGATAAGCCATATTCAAGTTTTTTCAAACGATTAAAATATATCATTCGTGTTGGACACTCACAGCGCTCAGGCACTTTTTTTAGGGGCTGGAAATAGAGTTCCATAAAAACGTATTGGAGCTTCCTACGGCAACGATCACCGCCATCTTTAATCCGTGGAACAGGGATCAAACATTTTGAGCTCGGGAGTTTCGATGAGGTCCGCCTTTCGAGATAGTCAAACGGAGAGGAGTGAAGATCGCAAGACTACTGTGCGAAGTTTGAAAGGTTACCGAGAACCTGTAGAAAGGTTACCGAGAGCGCGGTTTCAGTGATCCGTAGTCAAGTGCCGGACACTAAACCGGACCTCACCCGAAATATAACAGTCTCCCTTAACGCCGCTCTATTATAGCGGGAAGGTATGCGTAGCAGGGCGTTTGGAAAATGGGCTTCTGTAGCGAAGGAGACGGTTAATTCCGGAGGTTCTCGAAATCGGAAGCTTTCAGTCCAGCCGCTACTCCCTCTGCATCTGTAATTTGGCCATACTCCCCGAGCTCGTCTGCCATCACTGGATGCCTTTTCAGCAGAGACAGTGGTCAAGCTTCGACCCCCCCATCATCATCGGGATTCGTCGCCATCTACATCGTTGTCGTCGCCAGTACCCCGTGTCATCGAGAACTCGTCAAAAACCTGCGCAGCTATGTGGAAACCTTTTTTCATGGCCATGATTGTTTCCCAGTGAATATTTCCCGTAACCGATTGTTCTGTCCAACCCGAATAAGTCGCGAATAGCCGGGAAATAAATGTATTTGATTATGTTATGATTTGGAGTACTGAGTTGAATTTCTTTTTCGCAGTTCCGATAGAATTGACTCCTCCTAAAATCCGTTTTCGTTTTCAGTTACGTTGTTTGTTTCAATGTCAGGCTTCTCTTCTTCCATTCCGGTTAGCTCATTCGGATTGAGCGAGTTTAAATTTGGATTTTTTACTTCGGTTCAGAGGGCGTTTTTCCTATTTAGTGGTTGTTTCAATAGTGTTTGAGCCTTGGAGCTAATGGCCATTCACAAGTCCCCTGAGGTGACTGTCTCAAAAAGGTCGGGCAGGTTCCAAACAACCGGTGGCCTCCTGCTCGCAACGGTTACAAAATGCACAATAAGCAGCTGATTTCGTATTGCCAACAAAAGCTTGCTGTTTTCACACTCATGTTTAAAGCCGAAAAAAACAGCAATAGTCGGCTGAAGTAACATGTCGGCAATAGTAACATTCACTTGAGAAGTTTTGCACCTTATAAAAACCGTTTCAAGCAGTTGTAGATCATTCTGTCGATTGTAATAGATAGAGGAGCAAATACATGCAAACAAACAAAAACGTCAGATTTGTGCACGACGCTGGGAAAATACTGATAAAAGGATGAACTCTGTTTAAATTACTGAGAATAGCTTCTTCTACAACTGTTTCTTAATGATATATTGAAATTCATCTTTTATAACTAGTGATTGGAAAAGGAATTTAACTATTTCGAAATGAGTATCAGTATTGATAGGTCATTTATTCAGTGTACAGTGACCATTCGTTCATTGCAACATGTTTACATTCGCTCATTGCAACATTTGACAGCGTCAAATCGACTGTCAAAAACTCGTGAACCCCTTGAGTTGAATGACAGATTACTGCTTGAGATTTGCATATGACGGTTAATTGCTTTTTAATTGCAACACGTTTCAATTAGTGAACTTGTAATTAAAAGACGTTGCAATCAACGAAATTGCAATTAGCGAATGGTCACTGTACTTGAATCCGTAATGGTATTCGGAATTATGGGCTTAGGGGAAAAGGGTGTAATGGTGTAACTTATTAATCTTATACATTTTATTAGGCTGCAATACTATTTTTAATGTGATTGTGTATAGGTAGATTGAATAGAAGTCGAAATAAGCTTCGTAATAAAATAAATACATTTTAGCGGCCAGAAGCAAATGTAGATTTGAACATAGGAATTTTCATCAATATATCTGAATTAATTAATGATACAATTTCTTAACTTTATCATTAAAGTTGTGCATCCCTATTTTGTTTACTTCGGTAAGTTCTGTTAATTACGAAGCATAATGGTACACAATTTAAATCCTCATAGTAATTTACTTTTGATAATATTGGGCCTGATAAACGTAGTAGAAATGCTGGACGTTGTTTTGACGTAGGACTACGTCTGTGCTTTTCAATACTGGGGTACACGTTCGAATTGAGAAAATTTGGAGCATCACGAAAATATATAGGTTTTGAAAACGTTATTAACTTTGTCATTTCACGATTGATTTACAAAATGTTTTCACCAATGGATTGGGACATTTTCTACGCTTCGATTCCAATATTATAATCTATTGATTTATAACATTCAACTATTGAAATTAACGCAAATATAAGGTAATGTATTATAATGTCGATTTTTTCAGAGTAAATTTACCAAATACACAGTACTTTTTCTAGCACAGATTTCATATTTAAGTAACGAACGTCTCCTAGGTAGCCATGAATGTTATATAACGGGTACACCTTCGCATTTGGAATTAGTTTTTCGGTGGTCGTGGAGCTGTGCAGAGTAGGATCGGCAGTTGGATCGTAACCGGCAGCAGCACTGGCGAGCAGTCATTGCCCAGAGAGGCGTTATAACAGTTGCTTATTGTTGCCGATGCTCCTGTCAACCTCGCTGCGAGAAACAGTTCTAAAGAAGCCTACGATTTGGCGAGAAAAAGCCTCCCGTGACAACGAGACAAGAATCAACTATCCCACGTCACCTGCAGATGGCCACCCGCAACGACGAGTAGCTGAACCAAGAATACCAAGAAGAAAGCCCAAGTTCAATCGCGAACCATGCGGCTTCCTCATCAACTAAATCCGTCCTTTTAAGGACGACCAAATCAATTTTCCTATTAAAGGGTTTATTTGGTTAAAATTTTCTTTTATGGTGCTGTTTCAAATTAATTTCAATCACCGCGCCCCGGCTGAACATAGCATTAATTAAACGCCGCGTCCCGGAGTAAATGACAAAGAACGTTGAACAACCAACGAACGAAATTCTAGAACGGATAATTCGAACCGAACTGCGACACTTCAGACCGACCATGTGGTTGAGTTCGTTGTAATTCCCTAGTTGTGCATAGCGGATTAGTTGCTGTCTCTGGCAAGCAAATTAGAAATGTTTCGGTTAAGAAAATCATCCGTCTAGCGTGTAATAATTAAAACTAATTATTGTGGCACAATAGCTAAAGTTCGTCCCATTTGATGCAATATGTATCACATTGCCTTCGTTGGTACCGCCTTCTTTCGTGCACTAGCATCCGACCCCTTTACCTCATAGCTCTTAGCAGAACATTTTGATTCAGTCTTTCAGTCGTTAAGCTGTGCAGTGGTCTTAGGATCGCAGTTGGCGGCGTGTCTCAATATTTACTGAACATCGAGATCAAGTCAGCTTTTGTCCTTATGTTCAGTGTGTGGTTTCTGTCCACACTCCGCCTCAGTCAAACTCCTCACCTGGCACTGTCCATGACTTGGAGTATCCAAATGTTACTGTCATCGGTGTATTGTGTGAACGTTGGCAAACTGTGGCCGTGTGTGCCGTACGGGCCCGAGGGTGGGACCCTACTGACACGTCGGCGCAAAACCAAGGCACGTCCAGATCGCATGCCCAGAGCCGCGCGATGGACGCGATGACCACAGGCTCGGTCTTCTGCATTATGGCCAGGACTGACGACATGACGGAACGCTGAACAAGAAACCTTATGCTAGGAGGTTGAAACAACCCAATCACTTGTTTCACCTGATCATGTAAGTAAGGCAACAGTAAGACTGGTGGTATCTCATTGTTGCACGGAGAGGTAGGTTTTCACCCCCCCCCACACCGTGAATCATAACACACCTTGGGGACTAGAGACGGAAATACGATACCGACGGCTCGCCCTTAAGCCTCCCCGTAGTTCACGCCTCGTTACCGGGTGGTCAGGGCCGGGTAAGGGGGGGGGGGGGGGGGAGGGAGGGGGGGAGGAGGGGGGGGGGGGGGGGGATGCGCGTCATTAGAAGACGATGCATTTGGCTACCTTAAGAGAGTCATAGTTACTCCCGCCGTTTACCCGCGCTTGCTTGAATTTCTTCACGTTGACTTTTGGAGCACTTGGCAGAAATCACATTGTGTCAACACCTGTTGAGGCCATCACAATGCTTTGGGCTTTGTTCTGAATTGACTGTTTGACGATTACTGCAGCGCCCCCCTGGGGAGCACCTCTCGCGAAATGGGCACCCGGGGAGGAAACGGTTTGAGACAAACCGATACCGCGAATCGCCGGCATAGCCCGAGTCATCACAGTCTTCAGAGTCAATCCTTACCCTGAAGAGACGGATCTAATTTGTCGACTTCCCTTGCATACATGAATCTATCGACTAGAGACTCTAAACCTTGCGAGACCTGATGCCGATTCGGTACAAGCTGCTGGGAGTTTGCGTGCCCCAGTCTTCGATTTTTAAGGTCCAAGAAGAAAATATCGACACAGCAACTTATTACCATGCTCTACCAGCTTGTCCAACCATTTCTCTCTATGAAAGACTTCCATGACTAAGTGTGACTGTAAAACAGAAAAGAAAACACTTCTCGAATGAATGGATCTATGTTGCCATGATTACAAAGGCGCTACCGTTTCCGGTATGGGACGCCAATGCAAACGTATACCCAACAGGCTCCGGAATTGTAACCGGATTCCCTTTCGCTCATTCAATATATCACAAGGCTGTGGTGCATCGACACAAACTAGGTATTTGGTTAAATGCTTATTATGTATCAGGTTTCCCATAGAGCTTAGGATAGACTAACTCGTGTTTAACTGCTGTTGAAACGAAACCCTCCTCCACTTCAGTCAGCGAAGATCTCATTCGAATATTTGCTACTACCGCCAAGATCTGGGCTAGTGGCGGCTCCATGTCGGCTTACGCCAGGCACTTCAACGCACACCACCAGACCCTCCTACTCGCTGGCGTCTCAAAGTGCAGTCGTGCGGTCGCGCTGCACCACTTGTACGCCAGCGGTAATGTATAGGCAAACGACTTAAGCGCCATCCATTTTAAGGGCTAATTGCTTCGGCAGGTGAGTTGTTACACACTCCTTAGCGGATGACGACTTCCATGTCCACCGTCCTGCTGTCTGTAGCAATCAACACCTTTCATGAGTATTCTATGATGCGTCGTTTATTTAGGCGCCGTAACATTACGTTTGGTCATCCCACTGCACCCAGTTCTGCTTACCAAAACTTGGCCCACTAAGCACACAGAATATCTTCTACGCCGCTTCGATGGCGCGCCCTGACAGGGGGCGGCCCGGCGTCAACGTTGCAATAACATCATGCAAGAATGCTATGGTACGTACCCATTTATAGTTTGAGAATAGGTTAAGATCATTTCGAACCTAAGGCCTCTAATCATTCGCTTTACCAGATAAGAATAGAGTTCGAAACGTTGCGTGCTCCAGCTATCCTGAGGGAAACTTCGGAGGGAACCAGCTACTAGATGGTTCGATTGGTCTTTCGCCCCTATGCCCAATTCTGACAATCGATTTGCACGTCAGAACTGCTTCGGTCCTCCATCAGGGTTTCCCCTGACTTCAACCTGATCAGGCATAGTTCACCATCTTTCGGGTCACATCCTGCACACTCACGGTATGTTGTGGCACGGTGGCGGGCCCCCGAGGGAGCCACCACCGCATGCCGGATACAACACCCGGGGATGGAGGGACGCTGCGGAGAGCCGCGCCCGTAATCCCGCACAACTCAAGTTATGTTTTTTGCGCCTTTGGTGTTCCGGAGGGACGACCATTGGCTCGCGCGCAAGATAGACTTCTTGGTCCGTGTTTCAAGACGGGTCCCGGAGGTACCTCGATTTTATCATTGCCGATCGACAGTCCGCCGGCCCGTTGCGGGAAGGCCGACGGTGTACGCTGGAATCCATCACGCGCCCGACTGCAAACACCACGTGCAGTAAGCCCCAGCTCGCGGCACAGGCCTTCGGAACTGAGCGTCGCTACGGTGGGGCAAGCAACCGGCACCAAGGGGCAACTGTCGGGCGACCTTGCGTCTTGCGACGCAGAAGCTGTTTCGTAATGGATCGCAATGTCCTCGTGTAGCGCGGGAGACAAGTGCCCTGCAGCGTGGGCGGCAAAGCCCACGGCCGCAGGTGAATGTCTCCGCTCGGATAATCGAGTTCAACGGGCTTGAGCCCTAGGCAGTTTCACGTACTTTTTGACTCTCTATTCAGAGTGCTTTTCAACTTTCCCTCACGGTACTTGTTCGCTATCGGTCTCGTGGTGATATTTAGCTTTAGAAGGAGTTTACCTCCCACTTTGTGCTGCACTATCAAGCAACACGACTCCATGGAAAAATCTTCTACCACCAGCGCCGTTCTACGGGCCTATCACCCTCTCTGGGAGTAAAAGCCACATTCTAGTTGAACTTGAACTGGTAACCGCTGGCTGCGGCAGATGACGAAATTTCCAGTACACGGAACCAGGTAGATACAGACAGTGCATCACCTCTACGTGCTGAGCTCTTCCCGTTTCGCTCGCAGCTACTCAGGGAATCACTTGTTAGTTTTCTTTTCCTCCCCTTATTAATATGCTTAAATTTAGGGGGTAGTCACACATTATTTGAGGCCTACTGATTGACGGGGTAGTGGGTGTGTGTCGCGCCAACCGTGGGTAGCGGCGGCGCGCCCTGACTATCTTCAATGTTTTACCGGCGCGCTGGCGGGCGCTGGGAAAACATCACTACGCATACGTGCCCGGCCGATCCGCACCCCGGTATGAGGGGGAGATCCGCCGGGAGGCCCGTGCGCCCGTCCACCCGAAGTGAGACGCGCACGCACACGTATAGTTGAATGGATAAATATAGGCACTCAAAAATGTGTACATCGTACTGTTGTACGATGTGCAATATGCGTTCAACTTGTCGGTGTTCATGTGTCCTGCAGTTCACATTCTGACGCGCATTCTGCACAGGCGCGC